>OX453071.1:15709961-16309393 GCA_949699795.1 Spicauda simplicius | reverse complement strand
CTTAGGATGTTGGGCGGGCCGACTGTACAGCAGGCACTACAGGGGTACAAGGGCCAGCTTGTTGGGAACGAAGGACTGCTACGACGCAGGGTGATAACGATACAGCAAGGGCTCGGGAACCGGGGGGGCTGAGCGCGATACAGCAGATGCTCTGGTACCAAAAAAGGCATATATTGAATATACGACCGACAGTATGATTGAAACTTCCTACCATGTATTTTTTAATAAATTTTACCGTGAAAGGAAAGTGAATAAAATAGATTCTGGATTGAAATTGAAATAAACAAATTTCTATTCAGTTTAAATAACTGATACGTTATTAATTAAAAAGTAAAAGAGCAAAAAAATGCAACTAAACATGTAAATAATTTGTTTCCAGGTGTCTGTTGTCAAGGACCTACTCAGATTCGCACAAGTATTCTCTCAGATGATACACATCGGAATCGAACTGCAATTGGAACAGGTAATTTTCAATGTGGACTTTATGTTTAATTTGGACGATGTTACCGTATTTATATACAAATTGCATTTGTCAACAATGGTAGGTTTTTGCCCGTGAGGGAATTTTATTTTATTATACACGAGTTGACCCGGCGAACTTCGTTCCGCCTAAAAGTCAAAAATCTAAAATTACCAGTGTTCCTCTACTTTATTATGCATGTATTATACATAAAGACCTTTCTTTTGAATCACTCTATCTATTAAAAAAACTGCATTAAAATCCGTAGCGTAGTTTTAAAGATACATAGGAAAATGCAGTGCGAAGGGACTTTGTTTCATACTATTTAGTGATACAACTAGGGCGAGGTAACAACTTATTGGATTGAGTATACCACTGTACGAGCTTGCCCCCTTCCATCCATGAATATGAAATACTATATTTAGTCAATAAAAATGAGTTCCGTTTGAGAATTATTGTTTGTATACTTTTAAAGTCAAAACACAGCTGTAAATTGTAGTGACACCATATCTGTACCTACTATTTTCGTTCAAAAAGAGTTCCAAAGTAATAATGCTGCCTTAAAAGAATGCACTTTGTGTTGGCTTAAGACTTCTTTAAGCTCTTTAAATAATGAATTCTTAAGTGGATTAAGATCTTTAAATAGTGAATTTATGAATTAACTACCTTGTAATGTGTGTAGGTGGCATTCGTGCTCCAAGCGTGCGCGGAGGAGTTGTCGCGAGGCGAGAAGAGGATGGAGAAGCCGGCTGCCAACCACGACCCAGAGACCTTACAAGTAAGTTGAATATACACATTAAAGGACAAATAGAAATATCTAATGTTCCAGTCGTTGATTAAGGGAGGACAGTTGTAAAATAGATAAATTTCAGATATATTTACGTTACCAGATGTTGATAAAATAACTTTTTTATAGGCTTACGGGGGCATTACCGACTTTTCAATTGTCAGTCAGTTTTTTTGACGTGACCACGTCTTATAATTATATGCAGCCGGCTGCACGCACCAAAAAACTTGACTCATGCGGCGTTACCTCGCTCTGAGGCGTTCTCAATAACTAATAATAAATAGTTGTCTTTTTTGTGTTATACATGGAGCAATGGTTTTCGCTTTTCTAAGTAAAAGTTGCACCTTTTTTGAGGCTAATGAGGACTGTTTCTAATTTCAACGGATTGAGTTGAAGCACTCATTATTTTAAAATATGGACAGACAAGTGTAGAGGTTGAAAACTATATGTTAATTATATTTTTAGATTTTTATTGTTCAATATATTTTCCATGTACTTGTGCGTAGAATGTTCTTTTTTTCCCAACTCTTTTAATGTGTCAGAAATTTTTTGGAACATTATTTCTTCTCAGCTCTCACTTGTCTTTATAACATTCCTTTTTTAGGACGAATACGAGAGCAATGTTCGTACTGCGCTCTACCTGGTGTCGGTGGCCGCGAAGCTGATTGAGACTGACGGTGAAGAAGCGGAACTTGTGAGTATATCTTTCATTATTATTATCTTAACACAATCTTAACGTTTTCCAAGAAATATGATGAAAGGAACTCTAATCACCTTACAATCTTGTAAGGGTAGTAGGGCCCAATTAGCGTATTAACCTAGTCTGTAGTGTTACATGTAAGTTTTGAGTACATGAAAAATAAATACTTGTAACTACGAAATTGCCACTTTTTTTAACCTCACTGAAGTAGCAAACGAGCATGCAGTCCACCTGATGGTAAGTGGTCACTGCCGCCTTCATACAGAACATGGGTTCCATCTGAAGTCAATCAAAGATGCGTTGCTACTCCCGAGGACTTTGATGGGTCGCCTCATATGAAAGTGTTCCGGCAACCACACCCGTCTATCAAAACGCAAGAACTGCTTCACGCTAGAAATAAGTGTGGCGGTCGAACTACACTGGTACAACCTTGAAAGACACTTCTTCTTACTTGAAAGCCACTTCTTGACACAGGTCACAACTCTGGGTGAGATTATTTTAGGCAATTGTCTACCACGGCTGGCGAGGTGCGAATTAGTTGACTTAATCGTATTATCTATCTATCGTATCGGCGAACTTCGTTCCGCCTAAAAGTCAAAAATCGAATATTATCAGTGTTTCTCTAGTATACTATACATGTATTATACATAAAAACCTTCCTCTTGAATCACTCTATCTATTAAAAAAACTGCATTAAAATCTGTAACTTTGTCTTAAAGATCTAAGCATACATAGCGACGGATAGCAAGAAGCGACTTTGTTTTTACTATGTAGCGATAGAGTTCAATAGTTTCTTATTTATTTATTTACTTAATTCATAAAAACTTATATCTAACATTCCAGAGATCCCAATGCGTTAGATAAGTTGAATAATAATAAAAATACCAATAAATTCATTTTAACCATTGCAATACAAATAACATTCATTTATCCAATAATATTAAATTAATTAAAATAATAATACAAATTCAATTCTAATTAATAAAATAATCAAAAATTTCAAATATACATTTAAGATAATCATTCAATAACATCAATAAAAATGTTTGCCAAAATGTTCTTATCTAAGGTCTTTAGTATTATTTGTAGGTGAAATACTGATAGCATTAATTCTACACGTGAAAACTTGTAATCGGCTTTTCTTTTGTAATAATTAGCACATACCCATATTATTAAGAAGCTGTAAGTTTTCCAAATAAATAAATAAATAACAATCACAAATTAAAAACATACATTTAAAAATCAATTTCGATATGTCAGATAAAATAATTTGAAATTACATGTTCCCAGGAGGCGGCGAACGCGGTCCGTTGCGCAATATTCACGTTGCGGCACGCCAAGATGCGGTCCGGCCACACGCTGCTGCACATGGCCGTGGACCGGCGGACGCCCGTCGACGACTTCCACACCAGCGACGTTTGCCAGTGAGTGCCGGGGTACATAGTGCTGGTGGGGGGGGGGGAGTATAGAGTATTGGTGGTGGTGGTGGTTGGTGGTGGTACATGGTGGTCGTTTTAAGTGCATTCCAAAAGCACCAATGTCACTTCTAATTCTGTTGACGACCCGCGTGGCGGAGCGGTTAACGTACCGGTCTGACGCGCAATGGGTCCCGCGTTCGATTCCCTGCCAGACAGGTATCTGAATGATGAGTTAGATTCGTGTTATGGGTCTGAGTGTTTGTGTATTCGTCTTGAGTGTGTCCATGGTACCCACGACACAGGAGAAAATCCTAGTGTGGGGCCATGAGTGTAGAAAGCGTGAAAGCGTGTTATATGACAGTGCTCATTTAATGGTGGTACAACCCTGTGGCTTTGAACGGGGGGGGGGGGGGGGGGGTAAGACTTATAGAGTATTGGTTGTGGTAGAAATATGGTGGTCATTTTAGATGCATTCCAGAAGCACCTACGTCAAGTTTAATTCTGTTGTATGATGACGGTGCTTATTTAATGGTGGTAGAACTGTGCTTTCGTCCCTGTAGTTCCGGGATTAGAATAGGGATACGGTATCTGCCTGTCGTAAGAGGCGGCTAAAAGGGGCTTCCAAGGGCTTGCAGAGTGGGAGATCGAACCGTTCGGTCAGGCGACACCGCGAGGGGCGGCGGTATGTGTAGTCGCATACTGTCGTGAAGATTAAACGAAGCGGTGGGTCCAGCCGCCCATCTGGACATAGAATGAATGAATGAATGAATGAATTTATTTATTTGTTACAGCATGCGTATATAAAGTTGACAATTTATATAATAATATTTTGTTCTGCATACTCTACCGGTTATCCGGTGTACAAAGATTCTAAGATTAAAATATTTTTACTAATAGACATTAACAACATTAAAATTTAATGAAATAGTAATAAATATGACGATAAATACTACAAATTCATATTAATCAGAAGACCATATATATACGGTCAAAGCGGTTACCATACCGATACCGGTCTGACTCGTAGTGGGTTCCGGGTTCGATTCCCGGCCGTATTCGTATTCATGGTAAACATCTGTTTAAGTGGGCACAGTCGCTGTGGACACTAGGATTTTCTCCGGTGTCCTGGGTACCATGGACTTACTTACTATCCCGTGAACAGCATGCGTTCGTGCACTCTTCCCTTTAATACCGAACCCTAAAAATCTTATTCAAAATTAACTACGATTTTCAGATTCCCATGTCCAAGAACGACGAAGCTGTTGCTGGACTGCGGCCTGTCCGTGGACGCCACGGACGAGGTCCTGCGCACCCCGCTGCTCGTCACCTTGCTCTCCCACCAGCTGTACGAAGCGGGGGGTACGTATGCGTACATTGTTTGATAATTACTTGGCCATTTTAAATAATTGAAATAAATCTACATGTTTATCAATTTTTATTTGTTACTAGCTGAACCATGTAGCTTCGTCCGCGTTAAAAAATCGATGTATCGATTGTCCCGTGGGATTAAGATATTTTCCCACAGTAAAAAGAGTTTATGTTAATCCAGAGTGTCTGCTAACTCCCTGTCAAATTTTATGAAAAGCTCCAGCCGTTTAGATATGAAGAAGTGACAAACATGCACACTCACAAACTTTAGCTTTTATAATATTATAAGTATGATAAAAAAATCAAATGCCTAATTCTTATGAATTAATAAATAAACAAAAGAATAAAATCTTACAATGAGACCAAGAGTAAAAATTAATAAAAAAGGTATATAAATGGATATGAAAATGTAATTAAAAAAAAAACAATAAAACTTTGAAAATTGTAAGATTTAAGAACAAGATAATTTTGTATTATTTGTTATTCTTGTAGACATATATGTACAAAAAAAAATCTAAAAACAAGGTGATCCACTCAAGATATCATCCGATCGGTTGTACACGCTTGTTCATCGTACTCGTGACAGAGGACGAGGACGAGAGGACGAGAGGATCCAGAGGACGACACTCATCTAGTCAATATTGTCTCTCGTAGGCACCAACAATTAAATGTTAATTCACATAATTGTCTCATATTTCCAGAAGACGAGAGGGAGAAATTGGGCGAAGCGTTATGCGGCGTGGTGTGCGAGCTGCTCTCGAAGGGCGCGCACGTGGACGCCGTGGACTACGACGGTATCACACCACTCGTGGCCTCCATCGGTGGTGAGTAGTGAGGTTTTCAAGGTGGTAGAACCAGTGTAGTTCAACCAGGGAAATACCAACGCCACATCTATTTCTAGCGTGAAGCAGTTCTTGCGTTTCGATAGAAGGGTGTGGTTGTCGGCACACTTTTTATTTGAGGCGAGCGTCTCAGTCCTCGGGAACAGCAACGTATCTGTAATTGATTTCAGATAGAACCCCATGTTCTGTATGAAGTTGCTTACAGATGTCCATGGGCGGCAGTGACCACTTACCATCAGGTGGACTGCATGCTCGTTTGCTATTTCAATCAGATAAAAAAAATCTAATACGCAAATCCGTAATAAACAAATCGCAACTTATCATAATTATTGTCCCATCAGGTCCAGCGGAATCCATAGTTCGTTCAGCGCTAAGACCCAGACTGACGTGCTTAGCCGCCACCACCCTGGCGCGTGCCAACAAGAAGTACTACCCATCGCAGGTACCCAAGGTACTACACGGATTCCTCTCCATGCACGGCGTCGACCCCATTGTGGAATAATCCAAATGGGAACCGGTGCCATTCAAATGAATGAATGAAATGAATATATAAGGACAAGTTTTTTCAAGAGAGCGGTGTAATGCTAGATGCCGTGTATGTGCCAAACGTTTATCGAATCTTGGACTGCTAAATTGATATAACATGACATCAGAATACCAAAAACAAGTATTCTTTAAATAGGAAGTGAAATGGTTTAAGGAGAAGTTTGGGAGAAGATATTATAATTGACTCAGATTTAAAATGACTGCGTGTTAAATATCGCATGTTTTTAACACAAGTTTTTCGAAAATTCATGGAATACCCCCCTCTCCATATCTATATATCTAGCAGTTTCTCGTTAGGGAAGAAACGCCTCGAAAATTAGTTTTCTGATAACGACCATGCTACGTACATGTTACAGATGCTTGTCCGAACAAGTATCTTTATATAAATGAATATGGATCTACGTTTATTAAGACTTTGATTTCTATATTAGAAATATAGAGATGTTAGTAATGCAATGTGTCTACTATTTGTAGTGAAGATAAATGTTTAAGTAATCATACTTAACATTGATTAGGAATGTCAAAATTGATAGATTCGTAGGTCAATTTATATAGAAATGATGTTGGTCCAATGTTTGCCTTGAAGAGAGGTTAATCCCACTGTTGGGATTGGGTCGTAGTAATAGTCCCGCTGTCTCAATATTGAATGTATACCTAATATGGTGAGCACAAATTAGTATATAGTATATAAATAGTTTAGCAGAAGACGGATTGTCTCATTTCACGGTTAACCTGACTGACTTTGAAAATGAGTTCAAGTTATATTGCAATTAGTTGTAAGTTTTATATTTTTGTTTATGTAAAATAATTTTGGGTAATGTTCGTAAATGTATGTACATTTATTTTAACTTTATCTTCAAATAAATTTTAAGGTAAAACCGAAAATTAAAATACCGCTGTTTTTTATTTTGTTGCGCAATTTGTTTTTTTTTCTATTAAAAATCTATAATTGTATGTATATACTATTATTTGACATTGTATAATTTATTGACACGAATAAACTGACGAATGTACATTTACGAATATTACATAAATCTATGATTAATTTTGCATAAAATATGGTTTATTTTTAATACGTAAACGTGGCATAAGTATATTTTAATTATTTGACTGATTTAAGACTCGTATGCCATAGCGTTTGACAGCGACGTCCGCCATTTGCAATGACGTCCATTTTGTATTTGTTTGTGAAGGAAGGTAAATTTCGCATTTGTTTCTACTGGAAATGCCCTTTATTTTGGGAAGAATAGGGACTACTTTGTATTTAATGATACATGTTTTGTATTTAAAGATAAAAATAGAAGGTATAATGCATTGGGAATATTCCTATTGTAGAAAATGTTTATTCATACATAATTGGACCTACTTATGCAAAACAGAATCAACCCACACAACGACAGTTTTGAAAAAAAACATTTTTGTTATAATTTTGTATACCATATAAATTTAGGTTATTTTTAATAAAATCTATTTACAATGTAGCATAAATAATCTGTTTTATGTATACAAATATTATTGAAAATCATTAACCTTTTTAATAATAATAAGAGGAAAACTCGTTGGTTCCATTTTGTAAAAGAACGTCCAATTAAATGATGAAAAAGCAACAATTTACGGGGAAATAACTATTTCCTTGCATGTAAAAGTATGGACAATTTAAAAGTTGAATTTCACGTAATTCGTACTTTTAATATGCATGTTAAGATTCGGGCTTTTGGCCAACGAAATGTTACTATACGATACTTTTTATCAAACTGACTTGCTAGAAAACCCTGGTTTATACTCAGCCCACCAGCCACAATAATCAGCCTTTATTCTTCCCAAAGTCATTAAGATTTTTAAAATACATAAAAGGAAATGTTATCTAACACAGGGTCGATTTAGTGTTCAGATAACGCGTATAGTTAATATTGTATGATGGCTCAAAACGATCACTACTATTGTATGAAATTGTATCGATTCTTATCGATTTAAGCGATTTTATATGTGATAATGTAGATTTAATTTTTAGTTTAAGCTAAAATCTACTTGTATATTTATGAATGGATTATATCTGTCTACATTTGCTATGTAATGCAGTACTCTTTGTCGAATTAGAAACAATAGTATTTTCTATGTTTTACTAAGGCTCTTCTTTATTTACTAAGGCAATGGTCTAGGAAATATGGCATGTAAATAATCAAAAGCATATATCTAGAGATAGCTAGTATTATACCACCAAAATTAATTTGATTTGAGAACTCTATAAATAGAAATTATTTAAAAATACAATGATATTGTTTTAAAAGTAAATGCTCGATTACTTCTACTCTTTTTTCAGCTTATTTGCTACCTTATTTCATTAATATATAAATAATAACGCTTTCCTTACTAATAGATACACGCTAGGATTTTTTCCTGTGTGATGGGTGCCTTGGACACACAAAGACGAATACAAACACTCAGACGAAGAACATAGATCTAAACACATTTTTAACCGACTTCCCAAAGGAAAGAGGTTCTCTATTCGTCATGTATATTTTTAAATATTTAATTTTCATTTAAATTCATATATCTATCTAGCCGGGAATTGAACCCGAAACCCCTTGCGTAACGATCGGTATGGAGACACGCTGTATCTCTTGTTTCCTCTAATTCAATTAGTGTTTTGATATTTGACAAGAGGTTATAAAAATATTACGTCGAAATGCGAAATCTACGAAAAAAGTAAATCTAGTCGTATATAATTGTTTTTTTTTTATTAATTAATATAAAATGCAGTTACAAATGTTCCCTATTTAACTTTTGCCAATCTGTTGGCCAGTTTGTCGGCAGTATAAACAGTTCTCGTTTTAACACTTTCTCTTTAAATTTAAAATCTCAAGTTTTATGAAAAGTACCAAGTAGTTTTGTGTATATAACGAAAATATACAGTATAAAAATAGTGCATCGGATATTTTAGGCTTAAAAATCGATTAACTATCGCTTTCTCTATGATGAACATATTTTTGTGTAAGCTATAAGAAAATAAGAAAATTGATGTCTCTTTGAAACAGCTAGAGTAGTGTATAGTGAATCTATATTCATACAAAAATTAATAGTTAAGCGAAAGTTTGCTTTTTTATTTGTTTGAGCACGATAATCTTCGGAACTACTGGTCAGATTTTATTAAATCTTGTATATAATAGGCCATTTTTTTTTGTCTAGAATAGAATTGTCTAGGAAGGCTTTACTATGATTATAATGAATGTCATGTCCAAAATTGTCTAGGTGATATCATTACTAAATATTCATTTTAAACGAATGAAGACGCGGATCACTGTTAGTATTAAATACAACATATTAAATTTCTGCCATATCGTTTCTTTAATGACGTTTTAATAGAAGCTAAAATAAAAAAGATATTACATATTTTGTACTATTTCGAGTTTTGTTTGTATCCTTTTGATGTCCACTGCTGAACATAGGCCTCCACTAAATTGGTTTGTATATTATTCAGTAAATAACAGTAGTCTGAATGTAGTTAAATCAATTGTATATCATATCATATTAAATAATCATTACTGTTAGGTATTTCAAATATTAGCGAGAACATAGAAAGTTAGTTTGCTGTAAAAGCTCAAGTATTTGGAACATAATTCGTCAAAATATCTTAGAATCTTTGTTGGTATCATATGGGCAATTTTCTTATAGGTTTTATTATAAACACTATAGTATATCCATTTATATTGTAATAATTTGAATATTGTGCGTCAAACACAAGGGATAATAACGTGTGTATTGTACAATATTTGTGCTTTTAGTACGAGTTTATTACGTTTGTTCAAACAATAACTGTTTGCGATTTTGCTCGTCATTGCAATGTACATTTTTTTTATATGACTGAAGTAGCAAATGAGCATGTAGTCCACCTGATGGTAAGTAGTCGCTGCTGCCCATGGACATCTGTAATGAACTTCATATATAACAAGGGTTCCATCTTAAGTTAATCACAGATGGGTTGCTACTCCCGAGGACTATGATGGTCGCTTCGTATAAAAGTGTGCCGGCAATCACACCCTTCCATCGAAATGCAAGAAATGCTTCACGCTATGTAAATGTGGCAGTGGCACTTCCCCGGTCGAACTACATAGGTTCTACCACCTTCACAAAATAGTACATTGCAAGGTATGTTAAAAGAACCTTACCTTAAAAGAAAATGTTACCGTGCAATGTAGAAACAATAACTGTTATCAGTAATAAACTCGTACTAATAAATAAAAAATAATAAGATTTACTTCTTATCATATTTTTCTAATGTTAAATGTGAATAAATATTAATAGCACATACATACACTATTATGAATCAAAATCATTATTTATCAATTAAATCAAATGCTGAGTAATGACAGATTAGGACTTACGGCGATTACATTGGGACTAAAAGATACAACTATAGTATTTAAATCAGTTTTATACTATATGTTTAATACTATATGCTTCAAACAGTAAATTCTAGGTATCTTTGCAATAATTTGATGTTAACCTGCGCCATTTTCATAACCTATTAAAATAATGTCTAAGATACAAGTATGCAAAAAGACACTGCAAATAAGAAGAAATAAAAGTTTACTTTCATATATTATGAGACCAATATGTCTAAAACTGATTGCCTTAAAATGATTAGTGTTTTTAACAATCGAATATTTTGTCCTAAATTTAATTTACACATTTTTTCAATAATAAGTGTTATAACCATCATTTATTAAATCGATGACTTATATAATTATATTTATTTATGACAACATACAGACACTTTTTATTTTTATACTCATATCGAAGCATATCGCTTGGTTTTGCAACCAATTGAATTTATTTTTAAAATAACTTGATATTTTTGTAATTAAATTTTGTACTTATTTCGTGTACCTGGTTGTTGTACAAGTGATTATATATTTATTTATATATGTACAGTAATTAATGTCGTTATAAGTAATATTTTAGCTCGAAAACTACAGTTTAATACGTAAATAGTGAATGATATTAAATTATAAAGCTTCAATAGTAATATTAATAGATGATTGTAGTTAATTTTATCTATTCATTGTCAATTATTTTACTGTTATCCTTTAGTACTGGAACAAAATGCTTTCATTTTTAAAACATAAAGTATAATGTCGCCAAGAAGATAACTTATTGCGAAAATATTTTAAATTGAAATAGATAATAAGATCAAAAAATAATACGAGTTATATTTGATCACAAAATCTTAGCCATGCATGTATTACATTATTTTCCGTTGTCTAAGTATTTTTGGCTGAATGGATAATGGGTATATGATAAAGGTAAAGAAATATGACATTTTAATATTTTGAGTATATCGTAAGTAAATCATATTTAATTAAAAAACGAAAAATGATAAAAAATACAATTTGTCGATGTAATTGCCTGACATTTTCCTTTTAATATGTGACTTACAAATTGTAATCACATAGACATTAAACATTGAATCTCTAATAAAACACAGCTTATTTTTGGTAACTTAGAACTTAGGTTAACAAAATACCAAGCAAAAATAATGCAGATTAATTTAATAAAGATTATAATTAATATAATGATTTTGTGTAAATATTTATAGGTAGATAGTAGCAACGTCTCTTTAAGAGGAATTATTGTGATGTTATGTTAAGATCGGTGGGTCTATGGGTGCGTAAAGAATGAAAACATTGTTATTGTACCATAGATATGGCTGTATATAAACGCACCCTAACATATTGTACAGTCAGCAGCATATAGTTAGTGGCGTTCAAAGTGTCCATATTGTTAGATACAATCAAAGTGTTCAATAATATCGGCACAACCTACGTGTTCTAATTGTTGACAACATTTTAAACTCCCAAATGTCAGGACGTTCATAAACTCATAATGTTAATACCACCCAAATTGTCACAAATGTTCCGGCGTCAGTGGTAACCTAGCAACGAGACTGTTTGTAAATATAGGTACATTTTATAATATTAAACTTTATGTTGCGAATATGTTGTAAGGATCACTTACTGTGCGAGCAATGATAATATTGACATTTGTTTATCTCATTTAGGGTTTTAAAATTTAATGAACATACTTTTCATCAGTTTAAAAATGAGAAAACCGTAGAGGTTACAGAAAAACTATTATATTTTAGCTAAAATATATTGTTTGTGAAATATACATCAGTCTTTATTTTTTTTAATATACATCCTTTGAAACCCTTTGAACATCCTTGCTAGTAACGATCGAATAACTTTAAGCTCGTATGTGAAAACGAATTTCTGAGGAACTTCTTTTTTGTACGTCAAATAATTGTGAACAATGTTGTTGTGGTGAATCAGCATCAGATAGTGTCACTGGCAAACGTTGATTTCCGGAGAGAACAGGAAGAAGACTCAATCGATTGAACTTGTTCTTTTTCAAGTGTGTTATGAACCCACTTAGGCCTTCTTTTTCTTGACGAGGGTAGGTTTGTAGAACTTGACGTGGTAAGTATTTCAGGTGCAATATATGTGTATGTTTCCATATACAGAACATTAACAACACTTGACGCAATTGAGCACGGATGAGATACTAACTCTGTCGATGGAATTATTAGAATGCAATATAATGGTGTATGCCATTATGCCCCGTGACATTTACGCATTTTGCCCCAATTACTATGTTAAAAGAAAATATGAAATAACGGTAAGACTAAAGCAGTGTTAAAATTGCCCATCAACTTCAAGGAAAACGTAAAATAAAGGAGAACATAATCATCAATTCAATACTATTTCTTGCTTGTTTCTGTAGTTATTAAGGATAAAAAAATATTACATCAATTATGCATTTAAACTAAATTTGATTGTAAATCAACTGTCATGGTCCATTGAGTATTGTTTGAAAGCAGGTTCTGATGGGCTGCAGCAACATCTCGCAAAAGCGTTTCGTTTCCGGTATGTGTGCATGACCCGTCTTACTCGTCCGTCCTCTCGTCTTGTCTTATCATGCCTCTTGTTCCCCTAGACCGATTCTATGACTTTGACAGTCAATGACGTCATTGCAAGATATGAAAAGGATAGTTGTTAATATAAAAAAGAGAGAAGAGAAGAGTCATTGTTAGCATGTCCTATACCGTAAGTGATCAGGAACCTTATATCCGCAACATAAGGTATAATATTATAAAATGTACCTATATTTACGAACAGTCTCGTTGCTAGGTTACCGCTGGTGTCGTAACAGATGCTGAAATTGTGACAATTTGAGTGGTTCATTATGAATTTATGAATGTTCTGTCATTTGGAAGTTTAAGATGTTGCGAACAATTAGAACACGTAGGTTGTGCCGATATTATTGAACACTTTGATTGCATCTAACAATATGGACACTTTGAACGCCACTAACTATATGCTGCTGACTGTACATAAAATTATTATAATTTATCATTGCAAGTAACATAAGATATTATTTGTTCGATTCGAACTGAAATAAAGCGTAAAGTTCCATGTTGTGTTTTATTGCCTTTTGTTTTAAACATTATCTTTTTTCTTGTTTTACCAATATTATATAAGCCCTCTTAGCCCTCTTACGCACTAGCGGTTAACCGCGCGGCTAGCCGCTTTCCAGTTTAATATGAAACCGGCCCAAATTCCCAACCGCGGCGGTTAACCGCTAGTGCGTATGAGGGCTGACAGTAATAAATATCACAAACAGGCGAGAAACGCTTTGGATTTTATTATTCGCTATTACCATTTAAAATGCAGGCTTTATTCATACTTGAAAAATATTGTTTAAATTGTTTGTAAATAAAATAAATTGACAATTGTCTACCAATTCGTACCTGACAAGCTCGGAGGACTCGCCTCATACCTACTTACACAGTAAGGAGGCTAGAGTCCTGCAGTGGACAATCAGGGCGATATTAACCCTTAGGCTAATTAGGCTGCAGCCTAAGGCGCGAGGATTGAGGGGGTGCGCTGATATCGTGTTTTCGTATGCACTATTAATCTAGCATCATTGCATCTACCCTACATATCTCAACTAGACGGAGACAAAACACTTAACACACCGGAAGATGTAGATTTGGCGACCTTTTTTTGCTCGAAAAGCTGTAGTTAATACTTTTAGGCCGACTGTAACACACCTTGTGGGGGCGCGTCCTTATAATTAGCTTAGAGCGGTCAGAAATCTTGATCAGTCGCTGTGGACAACATTGGGTTGACGATAAATGAATAAAACCTTGAGGAGGTTTCGTCGGATGTTTTTCACACCTTAATCCTAATGTCAGATACACCATTGCTGACCACTACTCCACACGATAAAATGTCAACGTCTGGTAGAGGCCATCCATAAATTACGTCACACGAATTTTATGATTTTTTGACCCCTCCCCACCCCCCTCTTGTCACAACTGGTCACATTTGTGAGACGCGTTAGTGTGATGTCACGTGTTTTGCTACATATGTATAAATTTTAAATTGAAAACAGTAGCTCCTAAATTACATGTGACAGTACAAAATTTTGTACTCCTCTTGTAACCCAGTTTTAGAACTGGGTTACAACTTTTTTTATATTGGGGGTAGGGGGCCCATCCGATGAATTTGCAACAGGCCTCGAACGTTATAGTTACGTCACTGGTCGTCACTAAAATCGTTGTGATGGTAGTGTTGCAGAAGTTAAACCCCAATGAGCTCTACCATCTATGGGTTCTATTATCCTATTGGAGCGCAACAACAAGGTCCCTGTTTCCGCCAGAAGTCATATCATTACTACTTCGAGTAACTTGTTGGAAAAGGTCAAAAGTAAGAAGTTTTTTAAACAAGTCACGTGAAGTGATCGGTCATTGCCCAGTAGACAATTATGTACAACACAATACGATAGATTTTTGCCGCATTCAGAATATAGAATGGATATAGAAGCCGCATACAATTAAAATCAACTAAAGTATGCGACATACTTGTATAGATAATTAGATAGTATTAACATTTGCATACACGGATACACAAATAGGTACAGAAAAAATTACGTGCCATCATGCTGAAATTTAGATGCATTTCAGCATGATAGCACGCATTTTTTTCTTATAAAATAATTAAATTAATATATTTATTATAAAATAAATATTTGTCTACATAACAAAATTATAGAAACATTAGAAAGTTATTTTCTAGATTTAAATATTAATTTCTGCTTATGCATATCTTGTTAACAGTTATTAAGATCAACCAATTATTATAAAATGAGACACTCTTAGAGTACAGTTCAAATGTCGTTGCATTATAAAAAAAAAACTGTAACTGACGAAAAATGGCCTGCTTGAGGTAACATAATTTATTTATTTATTTATTTAAAAAGGGCAGCCAACAAGACAATACATTACACTTACAATTAAAAAGTACATTAGGCTTAAATTAAATGCTGTCTTAATAACAGGCCACCACGGCATGCATCGTGGTCGAGTTTAAATACTTAAAATTATATTAGAACACTTAATAATTACGTATAGTATATGAATATGTAAATGTGGTATGTATGATATAAGTATAGTAATAAAAAAATGTGTTAATGATTACAAAAATATTGTAGTTAATTGAATGTAATTAATCCTGTATTAGACATTTTATAGAATTCTTAAATTTACTAATTTTGTTATTAAATATGTCCAATGTAGGTTCTTTTGATAGGGCGTTGTATTGACGTTGCATTCTGTTCAATATGGAGTATTTACCCAGATTGCTCTTAGTCGGGCGTGTGACGAATGGCTGATATTTGGATGCTCTAGGTGCTTTCAATGGAGCATTTAATGTTATTCTATCTAATAATTCAGGGCAATCTATATAACCATTTATTATTTTGAACAGAAAAACAAGGTCAAGTAGTTCCCTGCGTTTCTTCAGGGTGCTTAGTTTAAAATATGTAAGTCTTTGTTGATAAGATGGTAGACGTTTCCCTAGGTTATTCTGGTAGCATAAGTGCCATAGAAACCGTTTTTGAACATTTTCAATTCTTTTTATGTAAGTTGCGTAATGGGGATTCCACACTTGGCTGCAGTACTCAAGACCACTTCTGATTAAGCTGTTAAATAATGTTATTTTAGTTGACGAATTTTTGAAGCTTTTTGTGGTTCTTATGATAAACCCTAATAGTCTGAAACTTTTAGAAATAACATGATCGATGTGGGAGTTAAGTTGCAATTTGTAATCAAGTAAGACTCCTAGATCGCGTATGCAATTAGTGTGTTGAAGGGGGTTATTGTTTATATAGTATTGTTGGTAGCAGGGTGTCTTTTTCCTAGAAAAACGCATATGTGAACACTTGCTGACGTTCAATGACATATAATTCGTTTCACACCAGTTGCTAAAACGGTTTAAATCCTCTTGAAGATGGATCGAACTCTGCGCATTATGTATGCTTTTGGAGATTTTTAAATCGTCTGCAAAAAGATATACTTTCGAATGTTGAAAGCATGTGACTGCGTCATTTATAAATATGATAAAGAATAGGGGGCCCAAATGGGAACCTTGAGGGACGCCTGATAAGGCTGGAAAGCGTTTAGAGCGATATCCATTAAGCACTACTCTCGAAAATCGACTTGTGAGGTATGATGAGCACCAATTGAGCAAATTTCCGACAATACCACAACGAGCTAGTTTTACGGCCAGTAATGTGTGATCAACTTTGTCAAACGCTTTACTGAAGTCTGTATATATGACATCTGTGCATATTCGGAAATCGACGTTATCAACAACATCCGATATAAAACAACCAAGATTGGTTCTTTCAAGAAGCCATGTTGGCTATATGTAATAGATTGTTTGGCTTGCCAGGAGAGTGCTGGTAAGATAAGTTTTTCAAAGACTTTACCAAGAGTGGGAAGTAATGAAATTGGGCGGTAATTCTCAACAGAAGACGCATCACCTTTTTTAAATATAGGGAGGATAACAGATTCTTTCCAAATATTGGGAAAAATACCGGTCTTCAGTGATGTGTTGAAAATAAGGGTAAGCGGTTCGGCAAGTGTTCTGGCACATTTGGATAAAAAAAGTGGAGGTAAGTCATCGGATCCGGCTC
Organism: Spicauda simplicius; assembly: GCA_949699795.1. Taxonomy (NCBI): domain Eukaryota; kingdom Metazoa; phylum Arthropoda; class Insecta; order Lepidoptera; family Hesperiidae; genus Spicauda; species Spicauda simplicius. Next base: position 16,292,235 of record OX453071.1, on the reverse strand, counting down.
CCTTGTGTATGTTTAGTGTAGTGAGGGCCCGTTGTACCTGCATTTTTGATAATGACACTGTGTGAGTGGTGTAATTTACGTGGTTTGTGAATGAGTCATCTTTTAGGTTGGTTTGATTACCTGGGGAAGTGCTGTAGACTGATGAAAAACAACTAGCAAACATATTACAGATTTCGGTACCATTACTGGCAGTCTCGTTGCCAAGTCTCATAACAGAGGGATAAGTACTACTGCATTTCCTTTTATGTTTTATAAAGGACCAGAAGACTTTAGGGTTGTTTTTGATTGAATTTTCTATTTTTATATGGTACTCCTTGTAACATAAATTTACCATTTCATTGCATCTTTTTTTTAATATAATATAGGTTATTTTGTCCAAAGGATTACCATATTTATTGAAGCACTTCCTAAACTTTTCTTTTTCACGTATTGTTTTTATTAATTGTTTAGAGAACCAGACAGGATGTTTATTTGAATGTTTAAACTTTAAAGGAACAAATACCGAAATGAGTGCTCTAATCCTAGTATAGAAAACGTCTACCATTTCATCAACCGATTTACAAGACTGAAATTCCTCCTCCCATGAAATTAGACTAAGTTTACTATTAATAGCCTCGTAATCGGCTTTGAAATAATTACTTCTTGGATTTGTGCAATGTTTTATAGTTTTATAATAGGTAAACAACGAAATATCAAATTCAAGGGGTGGATGATATGGATCGACTTTGCATAATTCTAGCGTACTACATGTAAAATAATTTATAGAAAAGTTTGCGAGAACCAAGTCTAAAATTTTGTCTTTATGATTGGTTATATAATTATATTGTTTTAGATCGTGCAGTGAAATAAAATCTAATAATGCATCGACACAATTACTTTTTGATGAAACGAACGCGGTTGTTGCTGAGGTGTCACTTTGTTTGTTCCAAAGTATATTGCTGAGGTTAAAGTCGCCAACTATTAGTGTATTTTGCAAGCTATGAATATTTGAATTGCAGTTGTCAATAAAGGTATTGAGTAATTGTATTGAGATTGGTGGCGGTAAGTAGACAGCACAGATGTAAAATTTGGTTTTGTTATTGCTATTGACTATATTAATCGAGACCCACAGATCTTCGCAGTCACTTTCTAAGTGTGTTTCTCTGTGGGATTCTAGACGTCTGTCAATTGCAATAAGAACCCCTCCACCGGTTTTCAAACGATGTAATGGACTTGTTTCTCGATCTCTTCTATATACATTGTAACGGTCACAGAATAACTCATTATTAAATATGGATGAGTTTAACCAAGTTTCTGTCAATATGATTATAGTGTAATTAGAGTTACAAATATTTTTGTAGAATTCATTTGTTTTTGTTCGAAGACCTCTTACATTCTGGTAATATATATTTAAGCTTTTAATATTGAAGGGGAGTGAAAAATGGATCAAAAACATTTACAAAATTATTTAAAAAAAAATTAAAATTTTTAAATGCTTAAGATAGTTTGGTTAATGTTTCCATGTCTCGTACGTATATATAGCCTGATGATTCAGTTTTTCTCATAAATATACGTCCTCCAAGTACCCACACAAACTTGTATTTAAACTGCTTGGCATGACTACGAGCGGCGGCGTGTAGAGATTTATTTTCCGGCGACAAGTTTTCTGCAACATACACTGGCGATTTTTTGTCTCCTCCGATTCCCAGGTGGCTAGTGTTTAGTTTTTCAGATGGATTTTTTTTATTGAACGTAATGACGGCTGCCAGGAAGTTGTCTCGCAAACGAGGGTGGCTAAATTTTACGAGAATGTTGCGAGGACGTGGACTCTCTGAGTTGTTTTTGGCTACTCGAGAGCAATAGTGAATGTCGCTATCGGCTATTGGACAATCTACGATTCTACCAACTTGTTTAACAAGACTTACTAAGTTTTCTGATTTATTTTCCGGCACGCATTGAATTTCTAAGTTCGGAGCCCGAGATATTTGATCCATCTGGTTAAGCCGGCTGACTAAGTTGTTGACAGTGGCGCGAAGACATTCGTTTTCTTTCTTAAGGGTGTTAATACTACTTTGTTGAGCTATGTTGTCCGCGCGCAGCTTTTCGAACTGTTCATTTAAGAAGTCCATGGATTGCTTGAAGTCGTTCATTTGTGTACTTAACTCATCGATTTTTCTAACTAAGCGATTGTCCTGCTCCTTTAATTCTTCGCGCAATAATGCGCGAATGTCTTCCATAGTGATACTTGCACTATCGACATCAGTGATAAATCTCTTTTTTCTTTGTGTAACCTGAAGAGGGCTGCTTAGGCTGGTTGGTGTGGTAGGCCGAATTACCCTGTTGGTGTTGTCTCCTTTTGGTAACTTTGATGTGCAAGTGGGGCAAATCCAGTCGGGGGTGGGTGGGCTGTTTACGCAGTCGCTATGGTACACTAAGCGGCAACCCTGGCATTCGAGGTAATCCACGCCCCGAATTACACTTTTGCAGGCAGCGCAGCGATTCATGTTGATGTATTTACGTTTATTTTTATAAACTTTGAGTAAACGTAAAAGATTGCTTACTTGATCGGCGGCGAGTGCGGGTCGGATAGCACGCGACGTCGATGACCGCGGTGTTGGCTTGCGCAGCAATATCGGTACGACGATATGGGAAATTAGGCTTCACTAAATTTGAACTCTATTGCAATGTAACAAATAACTGTATTGGTAAGTATCAACTAAATGAATATAGAATATAATAATTAAATTAAACACACGTCTAAACTCGACAACTGCTGAGGTAAGAAGGGGATAATAGTAATGTTACTGAATATAACATTCTATATTCTAAGACCATTCAAAGGTCGAGTATAAAACGGCAGTTTTTTACATCCGGAGGCTAAGTCAATATGTACCTTACAGTAATTATGTATACAATAGGTATTTATTATATAATAGTCATTGAGAATTAACCTTTCCGTATGTACACACATGTAATAGCTTTTTACATAAGATTAAAGTAGCAAATGAGCATGCAGTCCATCTAATGGTAAATGATCTCTGCCTTCCATGGACATCTATAACCATCTTCACACAGGTACAACATCTGTAGGAAGTCAATCACAGATGCGTTGTTCCTCCCGAAGACTAAGATAGTCGGCTCATATAAAAGTGAGCTAGTAACCACAACCATGGAAATTCAAGAACTCTTTTACGTTACGAGTAGGTGAGGCCGTGATACCTCCCGGTCAAGCCATACTCGTTCTGCCACCTTGCAATTACTGCTTAGTAGGTACATAGTTAATACTGCCTAATAGAGCAGTGATGCTGTGAAATCTGTTATCAATAAATCTTAAATTGATAACAGATTTCACCAGGAAAAAATAGCGTTATATAAAGCTTAGAAAGATAGCCACACTATTCATTCGAAATTTCGTATTACATTGTTACCCATGTTGTGATCATACAAATTGTAAGGAATTCTCATTATTTATCTTACATATCTACACCGTTCACTAAATGAACGTGGGAGTACAAATACAATGAGGTTACCAACGCAGGAAATTAAGATGCATCCGGTGTGAACCGTGGCTAAATCGTTGAGTGGAGGTCGCTACTGTTGGTAGCTAAGTTTTGGAAAATGGGTAAAGAAATTAATTATTTTGAAGGTGGTGGAACCAGTTAGTTCGACCGGGGAAGTACCTCCACCACACCTATTTCTAGCATGAAGCATTTCTTGCGTTTCGATGGAAGGGTGTGGTTGCCGGAACACTTTTATATGAGGCGACCATCATGGTCCTCGGGAGTAGCAACGCATCTGTGATTAACTTCTGATAGAACCTATGTTCTGTTTGAAGTTGATTACAGATGTCTATGGGCGGCAGTGACCACTTATCATCAGGTGGACTGTTGCTTGTTTGTTACTTTAATCAGATAGAAAAAAGGTAAAGAAGGAATACGTAAATTATTACTTATTATACAGTGCAGTAACTATTCTTGTACGAAAATTTTAAGATGGATTTTTTTATTTTTCTCATTTTATATAGCTTCGTATTTCCCCGCGTGACACAATTCTCAACAATGTAGGTAATCCGTAGGGGGACGAAAGTTACCGACATAGCTCTCAGAATTAGTATGCTGAAGTGGCAACGGGTAGGCCACATCGTACGTAGGACAGATAACGCACTCGAATGGAGACGACGTCTGGGCAAAAGGAGAGTAGACCACTCCCCGACAAAGTTTTCTTAATATATTAATTATTATACTAGAATAATAAATTTAAAGTATATTATTATTTTATAATACTTCAGACTCTTCAGAGTACTACTAAGATGGCGTTTTTGAAATCTCTTATGTGGTTTTAGTTAATGCGATTAAGGTTATCATAAGCTTTTATTTTGTTCAATTTGAAATTAAGACGTCAACCCCTTTCAAATAATAATTACCTAGCATTAAATATATGTTTTATATGGGACCAGTTTTACAAGATTTTTAATAAAAATTTTGATTTATGAAACATAAAATAATTGCTAAAATATGTATCTTTACAAATAAATAGAATTGATTTTTATTGTGTCTCCCAGTGCGGGTATCCCTTAAACTCCTTTCAGAACTTTTCTCATGCGTGTACGAATTCGTACGATGTATACCTACTTACTTACCTAATTCTTTATTATTAATTCTAGTGGTGATTTCATATTATTACGCTCTTATATTATCAACAACGTTCATTTCTTTAATTTCCACTTCAGAAATTTCGGAAATTGATCAATTGTAAGACCCCTCAATTGTAGGCCGAGTTTCAACCACTTGGCTGTCATTGCAAAAAAATCTACCGTATAACCTACCTCTAATTATGTTTTGTGGTTTGCTATTGTTTAGTTAATTACATACTTACAAAAAAAAAACGAAACCATCGCAAATAGATGCAACAAACAATTAAATGGTAATTCAAATCAATTTAAATCCGGCGGAACAATGGCTTAGATTGGTTCCGTCTCAAATACATTTGTACGCGGAACCTTATCAAATCGGAGACGTCAACAAAACACCATCGCAACAATGGCATCGGATGTACGCTGTTATGAAAATGGGATTAATGATAATCACGGTTACCTAACCGTTGTAACATCGGGTGGGGTTACGGGAACCACTTTCAGTTTCTACAGCTAGCTGGCTTCGCGAACACGCCTTACGTAACTCGGCCCGCCAGTTTGACAGCCCGCCGCATGCATGACACACTTTTTAAAATTCATTCTTTTATCTAAATTCTTTTAAAGCCGGTTGCATCACAACAAAATATCTCAACATTTTTCGCGTTCACTGATTTTATTTGACACGTATTTGACGGAATTTAAATATTTAATAGTTGCGTTTTTACTTTTGTCAGTTTTGGCGGTATTTTATTTTTACTTTTTTAGATATCATTTGAATTTGTCGCGAATATAATCGCTGGTGCCAGTTATTCGAGTGATCTTTTTTTTTATTTTCGATTAGAAATGATGTGTAGAACGCAGTGCGTTTTTGTTGTGAGCAAATGTGATGTGTGTGTTTTGTGAAGTAATTTAATTCGAGGCACCATCTGTCGAAAAGTGAGTAATTACACATTAATATTTTTTTTTCTTTAACTATTCTACAGTTTTTTAATCATACTTATAATTAACCAGCATTGTATTTTTGAAACATTTACCGCTTACATCCATATTTTTACATACAGTTAAATTAAAATTTGAATAGTTTTAACTTACTCAACAAAGTTGGGTATAGATAAAAGTTAACTACTGTTTAAAAAGTTGCATGTATTTTATACCTGTTGCAAGTACCCGCAGTGTAAATAAAGTTCAAAATTATAATACATTAATCGCTTTGTTATTTTGTAAATTATATTCAAGTAAAATAAAGTTTTGTTTTTCACGTTGAATATTTTAGCGATAAGCCAAGTAAAATGGATTCATTTTGTCTAATTTTCTAATGACTACTCGTCTACTTGAACGAGAAAATAAAATGAGTTGATATTACTATGTGAGGTTCATTTTAAATATTATTTATTGTAATTTCATTTCATACGATATATTCTACGCAATAGCTCCTCGTATTTAGAAATATGATGTGTATGTGATTGTAAACAATTTTTAATTTTTGGACGGATACCCAGTATGCACATATAATTTGGAAAAAGAAAGTTAGGATTATATTAGAAACATCTAATTAAAAAGAGGGCAATAAGAACTAAGTGGCTAAAGATAACTACTAAATTTACTCGGAGTTATAACATGCTGCAGTTTTCAGACAGCTGTTAATATTATTTAACTCATTTGTAATACCTATGGTATGTAATAAATAGTATGTCACACAACTTTGATTCCTAATTGAATTGCTAATGCATTTAATTGCCATTCCAATGTAAAAAACTCAGTTTTTAAGTCGGCTTATATTAAAATTTTCGAGACTCGCGTTTAAAATGATTACTCAGTTGTCATTTTAGCTTTATTAACTGATTCATGTAAGTTGTGTGAATATGTGTACATCTTTTATTTCTTAATAACTTACAATACTTATAACTTCCACAATCTTGAAGTCTACCCTCGCTTGAAAATATTTTTAGAAAACGTGTCAAGGAATACTCCTAGTCTTATATTTCTTTTAAGAAATGGCTTTTAAGGTTAAAAAACATCAACTTAGTGCTTATTTTTATATCAGTCCGAGTAAAGTCAAGTCTTGAGTCGGTATAATAGGTAGTCTTTTCAATATTCTTAAAATATTGAGTCATTTCATCACTTTAATACAAATAAAATATGATTTTAAACTAATATTAAGCCGGAATTTTCATTTTCAATTTTTTTTTCAACCCATTATTGTCCCACTGTTCGGCACGGGTCTTCTCTCGGAATGAGAGAAATTTAGGCCATAGTCCGCCGCGCTGGCCAAGTGCGAATTGGTGGACATTTTCATATATAACTGGTATTCACGATATGCGGTTTTGAATTTCTTTTTGTCGATATTTTGACTCGTCAATATCAACAACCAGGAATTCAAAAACAGTATATTGTGGGTACTCTTTACATATTAAAATGTAAAAAAAACGAATAAAATATTCCTATAAGAAGCAAACATATCTACCTATTTTTATTTTGATCGTTACTTAAGTCTAGGTGAATTTTATGAGCGGCATACTTCATACTAATATTATAAAGGCGAAAGTTTGTGGGTGTGTATGTTTGTCACTTCTTCATGTGTAAAGGGCTGGAGCGATTTCATAAAATTTTCTAGGGAGTTAGCTGACACTTCGGATTAACATATAGACTACTTTTTACCTCGGAAAATATCTTATTTCCACAGGTCAATCATTTTTTGTTAATGCGGGCGAAGCTGTGTGGTTCAGCTAGTTTAAAATAATTTCCTTTTAACTCTCATTATTTATTGAAAATGATGCAACTCATTAACAAAGTTAATCGATTGACATATCGAATTTCGAATTAAATTCTAGGATAGCTATAAAATTAATGACTAACTTTACATCTTATGGACGTAATGTTTCCTCCTCTTCATACTATATTATATTAGCAATATTATATTACCTAACATATTAATGTATTTCAATGTTTTATATAACTTTGTCGTCAGTCCACTACTTAGACATTTCGTAGACTAGGTGACAGATCTGACATTAGTACACATTCGATAATATTTTCGAAAGCAGTTTATTTATCAATGCATGTGTGAGTTTGGGTAGTAAGAAAGATACTTTATCTGAAGCGTTTTTTATCCTCAAGGGCAACCCTGCATCTGTGGTCAAACACTGATGCAGGTTGCCCTTAGTGACATCAATAGATTGACTTGGCAATCGCATTAAACCATCTAATTTGTATATGTATTACTTGTGAGATATAATACATTGTATTTCCATGCGATTGCTGAGTCAACTTTTTATTTAAAACGTTAAAGATTTTTAATATTGACATGGTCACTATAAGATGTTGTTAGGTTAGAATATTACGTAACTTGGTATTACAAGGATCTCATAACTTTTTTTGGTAGAAAAACTGAGTTGCGAGACTTGGATTTTTTTAAGTATTGATTTTTATTGTATTGATTTTTTTATAAGATTCAAATAGCAAATGAGCATAAAGTCCACCTGATGGTAACTGGTTACTGCCGCCAGTCGACTAAGCAACTTCACATAGAATATGGGTTTAACGTCCATCATAGATGCGTGGCCACTCCCGAGGACAAATATCGCCTCATATAAAAGTTGAATACAAAAAAGATTTAAAAAATGTTATCAAGTCTTATTATTATCCGTAAACCTACCACCGAACACGACTATATAAAAGTAGACAAGCAAATGCAGGTTTAGTAATTAATAAATTATCACAGCCACGGCCTTCGGTCACGTCAGTTTCGCAAGCTAAACAGTTGCCAAAGGTAACGACGGATAAACCTGGCAATTGTCTAATCCTCGGCTAATGCGAATGAGATTAGTTTCATAAGATTGTAGTGACAAACGAGCGTGTTGTCCACCTTTTGGACGTGGAGCGTAGAAGCGACTGTTTAGTAACGCAGTGTTGCCAATTTCTTTTATTAAGTCGGGATTTAGAAACTTTTTGAGTGAAAGAAGCGGGATTTCATAGTCAAAAGCGGGACAGCACAGTAAGGCGTGGCCGGTGAGGGCCTCCACCCACCTCCTCGGACCACAGACAAACAGACAAAAATTTTGTTGTCTCCTTGTAGGGCGACTGGAGAATATGGCGCCTTTTTTTTGGTCGTCAAACTGCAGATCGACCTAAATTTGTATAGATTTGACGACCTTTTTTGGATTGACAAACAATTCCACTTATATTTGCTATTGGCGACCTTTTTTGGAAAAGTCCAGTCGTTTCCGAAAGGGAATTAGCCCGTCCGGCGCGAGACATTTGATTTTGATTAAAAAAACGTTTGGCAACGCTGGTAACGGGAGATGGGGGCAACAGTGGCGTTCGTAGAAAGAAGAGGTCGGCTCTATGACATTTTTACTCATCCAATGCTCAGGTGGGGGTTCCGAATTAAGTTGACTCTGAAATTTGTCGATAAAAATCACGAAAAGGTCTTCTGAACCTCTTAATATTTAATCTATCTTTTAATATAGCCAATGTTAGGTGGTATATATTATTAGCAGCTGTTTGTGATATAGTATATAGTATCAAAGAAAAATCTTAAATAATATAAAAAATACTGCATAAATAAAAAAATAGCTTTAGCGCGGCAGTCCCCGAGTGCCGTACATTTTTTACTATAATTTATAATACTTTTAAAATATATATTATTATTATTCGCTTATCTGTGAAAGGTAACTAAAGTTACTAAGGAACTATTCGATGGTGGCCATGCCACTCAGTTATAACATAATGAACCTCGAATTCTTTCCGAAGTTCAAATTCTTTTCGGGATGTTTGTTTTATCTGTATTTTTAATCTGTAACCTTTACTATTAATTATATATATCTTGAAACTTAATGTTATATAGTAAGCTTGAAGCTACTTAGTAACTATAGCACCTATTAGAAGATGTGATAGTAAGATTAAATATAAAATTTCAAGAAGATATTAGTGATAGCTTAAATGTGGAATCTCTGGAGGACAGACTTACAGATTTTTCTGAAATAAAATCTAAATCTAAAATAATTATTGTCACTGCTTTACAGTGGAGAAAAACATCGTAAGGAAATGTACACATCTGAAAGATTGGACTTAGCCAGCGCGGTAAACTATATCCTGGACACCTTAAATTGTTGAGACGCGTCCCCAGCGATAGGATAACAATGGGTTGACTAGACAAAAGATGAGCTGAAATTGAAGTATTCATACGTCTACAGCAAGCAGAAATAATTTACTAAAAATACGTTCTTATTTAAATATTACTTATTAAAAATTATTACGAAAAATGTATTTAAGTACGTATACCTTGTAACTATGCATAAAAAATACTTTATCTCTCAGAGATTTTGTTAAAATGGGGTTGTAAATGATATTTCTAACGAGGCGTAAAGCGCTGCAGGTTTTTTAGGACTTCTATTGTGATGTAAAAAAATGTTGGTATATTAATCTATACCTGCGAATTGCAATAAGCGCTATGACATGGGCTTCTTAAAGAAAGGTGTAAAAAGAGCTCTCCTTCAAAGCTGGCTATGCATTGGCGACTCCTCTGGTGTTGCAAATGTCCATAGATGACGGTGACTTCTTTCCATCAGGTGGACCGTCTGACTTATCGTTAGGTACTATGAAAAAGCAAAAATTCAACAGACTACGTCAATACTAATTCGTGAAGTGTATTTATGGAACAAGACACAAAAAGCATACAAGACGTATAAAGAATTCTGAACTGATTAAATTGATGATTGAGTATTCCATGTGTTTATTTATTTATATTTGGGAAACACAATATATATATTTTTTTTATACTTTAACCTAACGATAAGGCAGACGGGCTACCTGATGGAAAGTAGTCACCGTCGCCTGTGGACATTCGCAACACCAGAGGAGTCGCCAATGCATCGCCGGCTTTGTAGGATTTGTAATTGTAGTGCAGATAACAGGGTTCATAAAAATAATACAGAAATCAGCAAAGTTTCCACTAAAAACTCATGTATACACTAATTAACGTTGATAAGATTTTAAAGGATTTTAAAGAGCAGAACAGATGACAAGTAAAAAAATAAAGAGAAAAAAATACAAATTACAGAGAAGTTACACTGCGATCTGTTTTTTAAATGTTGTCTCACGTTCTTCTTATATTTGCTAATTGGACATTAGAAAATGTCTAAATGTGTTCAATCCAGGTCATAGACTAGCGTACCGAAAATTAGCGAAATCAAGCAGTATTTTTTGCGTTGCTAGATGTTTCTTAGTAAGACGGGATTTAGTAACTTTTTGAGTGAAAAAAGCGGGATTTCATAGTCAAGTGGGACAGTAGCCCTCGCGGTACAAAGTGCCTCGCGCCTCATAGACAGTAAAAAATATATTTTTTTTGGTAGACAAACTGCAGTTCCACTTTGTAATTAGCGACATTTTTTTTTGTAAAAGTCCAGTCCTACTCAAAAAGTGAGACTGAGCCTGTCACGCGCAGGACATTTGATTTTGATTTTTTTAATCAAAATCAAATCGGGACGTTCCCGCAAAAACGGGACATCTGGCAACCCTGGTACACACACACAAACACACACACATTATTACAAACATTCAAATTTACAACATTAATAAGGTTAGAGACTTATTGACGCAGTTTCTAATAACTAAAAAAACATTTATTTTTAATTTTACGTTTAAAGGTGGTAGAACCAGTGTAGTTCGCCCGGGGAAGTACCACCACAACACCTACTCGTATTTCTGGCATAAAGCAGCGTCTAGCTATTTTTGCGTTTCGATGGAAGGGTGCGTTGCCGGCACATTTTAATATGAGGCGACCATCTTAGTCCTCGGGAGTAGCGACGCATCTGTTATTGACTTCGCATAGAACCCGTGTTCTGTATGAAGTTACTTAGATGTCTATGGACGGTACTGACCACTTACCATCAGGTGGACTGCATGCTCGTTTGCTAGTACAATCTTTAAAAAAAAACGTTATACTAAACCATAGACAAACCCCTTACTTTTATCATTTAAAACAAAGCGCATATTCAACATTAGTCACAAACGTTACTCATTCGAGTATTTACGAGCAAAAGCCTAAGACATTTAGACAAATCGTGATCATATGTAGCTGATCGGAACGACAGATGGAGTCAGATAGGTATCGCTTCTATCGATCATGTCGTCGCCTTAAACTTTGTGCTATTGATAAGGTTAAAGGCACAGTATTAATATCATACAGTAGTCTAACTCTGCCGTGTCCTTGAATTTTATACCTACAGACGCGCTGGACGAGAGTTCGCGTTAGGGCTACACGCCTAAAGTATTTTAATACATTTGTACCTATACTTGACTTTCTTTCTTACTTATTATGTATTTTATTCAGTAGATTAAAGTGAAAAACAACGCGTTCTTTTAATATTTAGGAGACTTAATAATAAATCGTACACAAATAATAGTTATAAATTTCACACTGAATAATATTTTACCAACCAAAATAAAAATTATTAACACTGGACGTGTTTAGGCACAATTAAAGCAATCAAAAACAGCCTAATGTAGTTTACAACTGCTCTTCGCTACATTATTATTTAAATAAAAAGATCCACTGCTTAAAAAACGTCACATCGCTCGCCACTACGGCACATTCGCTAGCTGTTGGGTACCGAATGCATACCGAAATCGTGGCGCGTAAGTACAACTTGCGTTTCGTGCGTTTGTAAGAAGTTAGAATACTGTAGATACTAGTACTGTGTTAAAGGCCACGTGCTTTATTCAAAATGCTTTATATTAATAAAAAAATGTATACCCTTTTACATCAAATCAAATCGTTTATTTGTCATTAGATACGGGTACAAACAAGCTGGTTCACATAAAAATAGGCAGTTCCAGTCATATCTAGTCATCTTATGACATACAAATATTATAATTAATTGTACTAACAAGAGAATGGCAAGAGATTACAAATTTAATATTAATTCGATAGATACATTGTCATCAGTCAGTCAACATAGTGCTAGAATACTTAATTCGCGAACATTTTATATCATCTGAATTCGCATCAACCCATTATTGGCCCACTGCTGGGCACGGGTCTTCTCCCAGAATGAGAGAGTTTAGGCCATAGTCCACCGCGCTGGCCAAGTGCGAATTGGTGGACTTCACACACCTCCGAGAACTTTTTTTTTTTAAGTACTCTCGGGTGTGTAGGTTTCCTCACGATGTTTTCCTTCACCGAAAAGCAGTGATAATTAATTTCTAATACGCACATAAATCATTGGTGCGTGCCTGGGTTTGAACCCCGGACCTCCCGATCGAGAGGGCAAGTTTCAACCATTAGGCTATCACTGCTTGATATTGATATCATCTGAATGTAGAACGTATAATGGTTCGAAACAAAGTACCACCGCCACTTTTATACGAGGCGTACTTCTGAGTCCTCAGGAGTAACGCATCTGTAATTGACTTCAGAACCCTTGATTTGTATGAAGTTGCCGACAAATGTTGGGTGGCAGTGACCATTAACAATCAGGTCGACTGCATGCCCGTGTGCTACTTTAATCTATATCTATACGAATATTATAAAAAGGAAAACTTTGTGTTTATGTATGTTTGTTATGAATTAACTTAAAAACTACCTAACCGATTTAAAAATTCTTTCATCATTAAAATGTTACATTATTCCTGAGTAACATAGGCTAATTTTATTACTAGAATACATAAGGGATCCTAGCTAAACCTTTAGTAAAGTGAGTCAATGTGTAACAAAATTGCGTAAAATTTTATTTTAACGCATATGCTATAATCGAGTGAATTAGTCTTCTATAAAAATTGCTTGAAGCAGCTAACAGCAGCCGTAAATGTTAGAAAAATTTAGGGTTGGAAATCTATCAGATATAATGGTACACTCGTTGACTACGAGTATACGAAGATGTCTAGAAACAAATAATCAAGTACATGTTAAGTTCATTCATGTGACTAACCCGGCCTGTTTGATATAACTAGACGGGTAACGAACCCGGAACTTTTTACGAGACTCGCTTTGGACATCATTTCGCAATCGGGTCGTCGCAGGTCGGTTACAGACGAATTGCTACATCTGAGGATTAAGTTGATTAGTAGACATTCTTTACGTAACCAATATGCCATACATAGTTAACCTAATGCCACACTTATACTTGCTAGCTGCGCCCAACGGATTTACCTGCGTTTAAAAATAAACAAAGTTTAGTGCTAATAACTAAATGTTCCCTTAAAATATGGACTATAAATATATTTTAAGTCCTACAAATTAAATTATGTTGTCTCGATTTCATGTGAATTCAAACTTACAATCAAGAAGACAAGGGCCGAGAGATAAGGGACAAGATTATTTATCTAACCATGATATTACCTTTTTACATTAAAAAAATAAGATTTTAGCATCAAAATTTGAACAACTAAGGTATCGTTGCTAAGGACCTCATAAATAACTACCTAAATAATTATCATCTTACTAGTATGTATTTCATAGCAAAAACTATATGTATTTGTCAGGATGTATGTATGTTTCGTCCCTGTAGTTCCGGGATCAGAATAGGGCTACGGTATCCCCTGCTTGTCATAGGTACGACTAAAAGGGGCTTCCGGGGTTGCGGGTGGCTAGAGTGAAGGTTCGATCAGACGACCCCGGGAAGGATGGCGGTATGGGTGGTCGCATACCGTCGTAAAGACCAGACGGAGCGGTGGGCCCAGACGCTCACCTGGGAGGAGCCCGATTTGGCAACGCGTTTAGAGGAACGGTTGCGTTCCTTTGGAGATCCCGGAGTCCTCTTTGTAGCGCCGAGGACGGCCACCGGGTGATTATAGTGCGGTAAGAATCCCACATAATCAGGTGTCGCTTCCAAGGCGTTGAGTAAAAACTCTTTATATGTAAGGTTTCATATTCAGTAGATCGTAGAATTTATAAACTGTGTCAGAAACCAAATATCAACAGAGATCCTATTTACCACACAGATCGTGTTCCGTCGTGCTTCGAAACATAATATTATTTGATCACTGATATATTGGTAACAACTCTTGTTATGGTTTAGTGGTCGGTGGATTGTTTTATGGATTGCTTTGGCATCGGAGTAGTGTTTTAGTAATAGTAAGCGAGCTTTAAAAGTATAAGCAAAATATTCTAACTTTTGTATATAGACAGAGTATAATAAGGAAGTTTACTGCTTTTGTATTTAGACTACGAGTTTATTGTAAGTAGTTAATGTTTTGTTTAGAGCAGTGATCTAATGGTTGAAACTTACCCTCTCAATCTCCTCTCAGTCCGCGGTTCAAGCACAGGCACGCACCTGATTTATGTGTGTATTAGAAATTAATTATCACTGCTTTTCGGTGAAGGAAAACATCGTGAGGAAACCTACACGCCCGAGAGTTCTATAAAGAAAAAGTTCTTGGAGGTGTGTGAAGTCCACCAATTCGCATTTGGCCAGCGTGGTGGACTATGGCCTAAAACTCTCACATTCCGAGAGCGGACCTGTGCCTAGCAGTGGGACAATAATGGGTAGACGGTAGATAGTTGAATGTGCTAGCTCGCTTTTACGGTGACCGATTTAACCCAGTAGTGACGTATTTGTGATTGACTTAATTTAGAATCCGTGTTCTATATGCAGTTGCTTAAAAATGTCCATGGGCGGCAGTGATCCCTTGCACTCAGATGGATTGCAGACTTATTTACTACTAATATCTCGTAAATAATATGAGGTACCCACTATAAATACCTACAGTGAGAAAAGTAGAGAACGCACTTAAAATTTCTAACAATTGAGTTAATTCATTCCTTGCGATTCGATGGAAAGCCGTGGTTGCCGGCACACTTTTATATGAGGCGACCATCATAGTCCTCGGGAGTAGCAACGCATCTGTGACTGACTTCAGATAGAACTTATGTTCTATGTGAACTTCACATAGAACATAAGTTCTTACAGATGTCTATAGGCGGCGGGACCACTTACCATCAGGTGGACTGCATGCTACCTTATTATGATAAAAAAACATAAAAAAATACTGGAAACTACTCTCAATAACGTGTGGTCTATCGTGTATCGACTTCATTAAGCCTTCGAGTAAAAATGGACATTTCTTCACTAGAAAAGTTAGTTGCGTTTCTTTATAAACACTCGCTTTAAGTAGGTAAATCTGTCAAATGGGTACAAAATTTTGTTATTTCGACAATCTGTAAATTTCGCATAAGGTTTCTCTTATTCCCACAGTGCTCAATGTAGTTTTGTATTTAAACTAGCACTATATGTCAGGACTTTATTACTGATCTCGGTTTCAAGGTGTGCTTAGTTAAATTTAATCATGTCACTGCCCCTCACGGACATCTGTAATCGATAGTGTTGGTATACATGAGATAAACTACAAATATGTCACTACTGAGACTAAATTGAAAAATTCCTCGTGTTAATATCTTTTCTATAACCTTCCGTACATAATAGAGCAATGCTTGACAGTTAGGGGCAAATTGGTTTAAGATTAGGTTTTACGAATTGGAAAGTCATGCCGCCCAGGGAACACTGTATTTTACCCCTGATAAGATTAGTCTTGCCGGACGTTGGTCTCAGAAGTGTGGCTACCCCTGAAAGTTATATGTGGATGCCTTAGAGTATTTATGAGTCCCTGTATCACAAGGCTTGTATATTTCATTATTTAAAAGTGGTTTAACAGGAATATCTGAATTTTACTCTTGTATACCCCGTATTATGTATTATTTTACAAACGTTAGAACCAGTGTAGTTCGAACGGGGAAGTACCTACCATCGCCACACCTATTTCTAGCGTGAAACATTTATTGCGTTTCGGTGGAAGGGTGTGGTTGCTGGCACACTTTTATATGAGGCGACCATCATAGTTTTCGGGAGTAGCAACGCATCTGTGATTGACTTGATTGATAGAACATATGTTCTATTTGAAGTTGCTTACAGATGTCCACGGGCGGCAGTGGCCACCACCAGGTGGATGGTAAGCTCGTTTGCTACTTCAATCAGATAAAAAAAAAGATTGTAAGTTAAATTATCGGTTCATCGGAAGATTTGAGCTTTTCTGTCGAATCGCGATGCTACGACCCTAAATTAACTCGATATTTAAAACAACACAAAACAAAGTACAAACACAATTTTAAAAATTAACATTGATATACATTCGTGTAAAGTTATTTAAGAGACTCTAATTTCCTTTCTAGTTAAGTGATACTATAATTATATACTTTGCCACTGTACAGCGCTAAGCAACGGTATGGCACATAAAAGTAGCAAGGCCGACCGATATTTCACAATTTGTTTATTGCATTTCACTTATTTAATTTTAATCTTCCATTACACCCACAAGTACTTGATCTAGTTTTGTTATTTAGTTTTTTTATGACTCATAACATCTTATATGGTATTATAACGAGCGTTTGTGAATATGGCGAGAGTCTGTTAAGCAACGCTGATGTACATCTGCAAACGACCTCAAATGAAACGGCTTTTGCAGTTATGTTGACAACTGCTATTTTATTGTAGCCAATCCACATTTTTCCCTTAGTTACCAAATAGGATAATAAATCCGTCTGTGATAGATCTTAACATCTTTTTTTCTGTCGAGGGGGAAACCTTCAAAAGGTACCCGACGTCGTGGGAGCGACGCGGGGTTATGTGGCGTTTTTACCGCACTGAAACTTGATCAGTGCCTCTCATCGATATTTAACTTCATATACTACAGGGACTCTATCTGAAGTCAATCACACTACCATTGCTACACCCGGCATTTGAAACAGAAGTAGAAACAGTGTTCGACCGGAGAAGTACAACCGCCACACCTATTTCAAGCGTGAAGCATTTCTTGCGTTTCTTTGGAAGGGTGTGATTGCCGGCACACTTGCACATGAGGCGACCATCATAGTCCTCCGGAGTAGCATGTGTGATTGTCTTCAGATTTAACCCATGTTCTACATGAAGTTTATCGCAGATGTCCATGGGCGGCAGTGATCACTTACCGTCATGTGAACTGCATGCTCGTTTACGACTTGACGATTCGCGTGGCGGAGCGGTTACCATACCGGTCTGACGCGCAATGGGTCCAGGGTTCGATTCTCGGCCAGGCAGGTATCTGATTGATGAGTTTGGATTCATGTTCTGGGTCTGAGTGTTTGTGTATTCGTCTTGTGTGTGTCCATGGGACAGAAGAAGAATACCCACGACACAGGAGAAAATCGTAGTGTGGGGCTATAAGTGTAGAAATCGTGTCCCTGTAGCCTCGGGGTCAGAATAGGGCTACGGTATCCCCTGCCTGTCGTAAGAGGCGACTAAAAGGGGCTTCCGGGGTTGCAGACGGCTAGAGTGGGAGCTCGAACCGTTCGGTCAGGCAATCCCGGGAAGGACGGCGGTATGTGTGGTCGCATACCGTCGTAAAGACCAGACGGAGCGGTGGGCCCAGCCGCCCATCTGGGTGGAGCCCGATGGGGCAGCGCGCTCGGAGGATTCCGGTTGAAGTCGTTTCGAGATCCCGGAGTCCTCCTTTTCAGCGCCGAGGACGGCCACCGGGGGGGTTTTAGTGCGGTAAAAATCCCACATAACCCTGCGTCGCTCCCACGGCGTCGGGTACCTTTGGAAGGTTTCCCCCTCGAAAACAAAAAAAAAGTGTGTGTTTTTAAACTGTCTATGTCTGTCTGTGTATGAGCTAAATATCAGCGAAATCCAAACAGTATATTTACGTGAAAGAGTAACAAACTTACGCCTGTATATACGAAGTAAGATAATGCGAACATTAAATAGAATAGAAGGACCCGAATACGGTTCCATATTTCTTTCATAATAATTCGATCAATTTGAATTCCTTAACTATACTGACTTTAGGTGAGTTGGGGTAATATCGGACATGGGGTAAAACCGTACGATTAAAATTTTAGTCAACCAATTTCTTTTTATGTGTGTCTTGATCTACCATGCCATGAAAATAATGTACGTGTATGACGTTGTCGATTTGTTATTAGATGGCTACATACGCCTACAGTTTCAATTTTACGGTTTTATTCCATGTCCAATATACCCCAACTCCCCTTATAAAGCCATAGAATTACATTTTTTGTCGCAATAGAAGAATTGACATCATCTAGGCCATAACGGTCTAATCACACACAGAACCAATAAAAAACTTCCAAGTAACCAGTATACAGAGAAGTAGAATTTATCCTAAACGGAATACTCAATATTTGCAAATCGCTTAGATATAGCCACATACACGATGCTTCGTTGTGTAACAACCCCATTTGCGTAAAGAGGTCTAGCTAGCTGCTGGCGACCCGGTCGTGTCAAGTTATCCTAAGGTCGCGTTCACGCTGGTTGAATACTGTATCGATTTTACGACAAAATTTTAAATACTAATAATTGTTCGGATTTGCACACTCGAACAGATCAGCGATTACGCGTTTTTGCATAGTTGCAATTGACGCGCAATCGCCTTAATTTAGGTTTTATCCATATGATTTAGTACATAACAAGCAACTCGGGCAGCGCGTATTCAATACCAATAACCATTGGACCGCGAGTCGCGTATTCAATAAGCATTAACCATTAGATAAGCCAGTTGTATTGTAGTTAGT
Organism: Spicauda simplicius; assembly: GCA_949699795.1. Classification (NCBI taxonomy): domain Eukaryota; kingdom Metazoa; phylum Arthropoda; class Insecta; order Lepidoptera; family Hesperiidae; genus Spicauda; species Spicauda simplicius. The sequence goes on along the minus strand of OX453071.1, from coordinate 16,273,057 downwards.
AAATATAAAAACCAGTTAATCAGTGAAAAGTTGTCCGTTATTACCAACTAACCATTCTAAACCCAAAAGAGGAGAACTACAAGCTTTTTCATGGTCCTTCGAGTCTTTTTAAATAATAAACCACTAAATTATGCACGCGGATGTACCCGCTTCGGTCATGTCCGCGTTATGTGTATCCCACGTGTTAATCTGGATCATGAACTATATGTGTTCCAAGTTTTAGATAAATCGAACACGTTTTTGCGTGAACGAGCAAGAAAAACACGTACGTACTTGCAAACTTTTGGACGTATCATTTTAATACGAATAAGGTCTGCTTACAGCGGGGATAACACCAATTCTCCCCTTCCAGTCAGCTGTCTTCTTACCCTGGATGAGTGTTAGGCTTGCCATCAAACCTGGTGAAGTTGTAAAAGCCAGTAGGGCCAGTTAAAATACATAATACCTACCGGAAATGAAATTGAATCAAATTGTTATAATTTATTTCCTTTACTTTTTTATATTATTTATTTATTGTATCCTGAAAAAAATAAAACTTACACTAGAGCAGAGTTTCAAGAAATGTTTAAAAAACGTTTTAAAAAAATAATTCAAGTTCAATTCATATTTTGCAAGCGAGGTACTGCGTGGCGTGGCTACTCTGATGGAAAATACGAATAGCAGTGAGACAGTAATGAGCTGATCAATTAATCAATCAATCGGTTATTTGCATGAATATAGATACAAAGTTCTCATGTGTATAATATTACACGTTTTGGTAACAAATTTCTACTCAAAACAACATTACATGTAAGGTCATACGATTGACTGTGTATGTATTGAGTGTATGTGAACATGTGTTTTTTTTTTAATTTTTTTTTTATTATAAGATTGAAGTAGCAAACGAGCATGCAATCCACCTGATGGTAAGTGGTCACTGCCGCCCATGGACATCTATAAGCAACTTCATACAGAACACGGAGTTCTATCTGAAGTCAATCACAGATGCGCCGCTACTCCCGAGGACTAAGATGTTCGTCTCACATAAAAGTGTGCCGGCAACCACACCCTCCCATCGAAACGGAAGAAGTGCTTCACGCTGCAAATAGGTGCGGTGGTACTTCCCCGGTCGAACTACACTGGTTCGACCACCTTTGTTTAGAATGGTCACCATCACCGTCACCAGGTACCACCATCGTACCTATTTCTAGGGTAATTGTGTTAGGCTGGGAAGGAGCGGTTGCCGGTTCAATTTTATATGAGGTGACCATCTTAGTTCTGGAGTGTAGCAGCGCATCCTTGATTGGCTTCTGATAGAACCCTTGTTCTATATGAAGTTTCTTACCATGTCGATGTCCATGCACAGATGTCCATGTGCGGCATTGACTTACCATCAAAGGCACTGCATACTCCTTTACTAGTTCAATCTTATTAAGTTAGGTGTGTTAAGTCGCGTAAATGAGCCTCCAGTATATAAGCACCTTTACTTCAATTATTGGTTTAGCAAGATTTAGCACGGACAAGATACGGTCCATTGCTGTAACGAGGGTTTGCTCTCGAGCTCAAGACTACTTATGAATAAACACTGACATTATATTATGTTATTCCTGTGACAATTATACAATTCAAACTGTCGTCTGTCAAGGATTTATCTCTTTAACATTGTTTGGTCAACTATATATTTTTTTCTTAACTGTTGCTGGTGAGCTGCGTTCGAATTTCTTTTGGTTAAATTAAATATTTTTTTAGTTTTTTTTTTTGTAGATTATTCAGGGCGATATTTGTAACTAGGTGTTGGTTTTGACGAAGACGATGCATACATAATGAATAATGTTTTAAAGATATTACATAAGCTACGTTACTACTTAATTATAGAATCTTTCCAAGAAAGACTCGTCTGAATCGCCATAGGCGTTTCTAAGTTTTAAGCACACAAAACAAATAATTGCAGACTGATTTTAAGGATATGTTTTATAGCAGACAATATCTAAAATCGTTGAATTTACTTTATTTTCCTGCACGTACCTTTTGATTTTAAGTCTTTAAGGTACGTAAAATGGGGCCATTGATGCCAGCTGACCTATATCCCTCAACAGGTGTTACGGTGAAAGTAAACTGGTTTAACTACCGATGTAGAACTTTATTGTTTACTAATCGCCTGCAACTTTGTGCTCAAAGAATATAATACCAAAATCTACCCCATATTCCACCCCCCCATGGGTGGAATGTCAGAAAATACTCACTTAGTAGGCGTCTACATCAAAGCATTAACTGTTTTTTTTGTTTTCGAGGGGGAAACCTTCAAAAGGTACCCGCCGCGTGGAAGCAACGCCGGGTTATGTGGGATTTTTGCCTCACTAAAACCCCCCGGTGGCCCTCCTCAGCGGTGCGTGGAGGACTAGGGGATCTTCAATAGTACTGCTATATCCCATCTATGTATACGTTAGTACTGCGATGCAGTCTATTATTTGCTGCATCATCATTAAATTTCATATATAATGAGCCTAGTTGAAGGGGGAGGTAGGCTAATGCTTTGAATGCAATTCAAAAGCATTAATCTAGTGTTCAAATTTCATAGGTTCCGGCCGGTAATTACGCATTTTTCATACCGTATTACCACGTCGTAAATGTAGTTAGAACGGGGAGGTACTATTTCCGTCCATTCAACAAATAGTATCTACGTGTACTCCTTCGAAAAGATTTTGTATAAAAGACAAGTTCGATTATAAAAAACGAATCAGAAAACCGCATGTTAGGCTTAACATAACACTGATTCAAATCCGTGCATCCGTCCGTAGGAGCAGTTACCACGCCGGTATAACACGAGATGGCTTTGATCCCCGGCCAGCTAGAATAATGTATTTAGATATCTGCCCTGTGTCTGGGTGTAGGTATATATTTGTTTTGGTGTGCCAATGGCACCCACTACACAGTAGAAAAATGTAGTGTAGGTATACGTGTAGAAAAGGCTGTTGTTCTTTTCGAACCATTCTTTTTCCACAGCTGGGCACGGGTCTTCTCTCAGAATGGGAGAGTATTTAGGCCATAGTCCATCGCATTGGCCAAGTGCGAATTAGTAGACTTCAAATACCCTTGAGATTTTTTTTTTAAATAACTCTCTGGTTTCCTCACGGTGTTTTCCTTCAACGTAAACTAGTGGTAGTTAATTTCTAACGTACATAGTCTAGAAAAATCAGTGGTGCGTCCTTGGAATTTGAATCCCAGACCTTCCGATCGAGAGGGCAAGTTTCAACTATTAAGCTATCACTGTTCAACGCTAACGCTAAAACATTATTATTATTAAATATTACATTAATTATTTCTATCAGATATGTGATGTCACTAGCCGGAACCTCACAGTTTCCACACCATGCTACACCCCATTAACACCGTGCGAATTTTATGGGCTTCGGGATCACACAAGGCGGTCAGTCGGTTTCAATGTCGGTTGCACAACATGCGGTAATCGAAAGAAAAGCGCTTGCGTCATGGACCGCTGTATGCGAGATGGCACATGCTAACAAATGGTCATGCTGTCAGAGAGGTTAAAGAAAAAAATGTATGTTTTATTGGAATGGTAAGCAGATTTTACTCGTATACCTATTATACGAATTGTTAAGGTATTCAATTTGGTGTGCCGAATGCTCCCACGACACAGGAGGAAACCTATTGTAGAGTTATGTGTGTAAAAACGCTGTTGTTATTAAATATCATTTTGATCAGTCGACATCTGACGTCTCTAACCTGAAAATTTCCGTACCATGTTACACCCCATTAACAACTTGCGAATTTTATGGGCTTCGGGATCACACAAGGCGGTCAGTCGGTTTCAAGTTCGGTTGCACAACACGCGGTAATCGAAAGAAAAGCGCTTGCGTCATGGACCGCTGTATGCAAGATGGCACATGCTAACAAATGGTTTACAATTGGTGTCAGAGGTTAAAGAAAATAATGTTCAATTGAAATGGTTTAATTTTGTAAGTAGTTTTTGTAGGTATTTAATATGAATTTAATAATCAATAGAACTGTTACGTAAAATTCTTTATTATTGTTGCTTTTTTATTATAAGAATAAATGTATTGTTTTTGTTGATAAATCGTCATTTTAAGTAATAAATTAATGTAAAATAATCGCCATATATATCGTATTAAATGCTGTAATATAAATGTTTGGCCGTGACCACGATCCATACAACTGGGTCGAAATATCGGCAGAAAGAAATTAAAAAATCGGATATCGTAAGTACCCGTTAATTAATAAAATGTATCAATTCGGAGGTAATATTTACCCAAAATCCTATAGAATGTAGGTATTAGTTTATCTTAATTTACTAAATATTATAAAGAAAAGTGGCGCCATGTAAAATATGTCAGTAGAAAGGTATACAATAACATTGAAGGACTGTAGAAAAATGTCATATCAATAATTTCATGAACACAGAAAGATTTCTAATAATAAGTTTGAATGGCTTATATTTGAACGCGGTACTAAATTTAACAAAATTAGAATATTTTACGCTGCTTTTTAGGGGTCCGTACCCAAAGGGTGAAAACCGGGCCCTATTACTAAGATTCCGCTGTCCGTCTGTCCGTCTGTCCGTCTGACTGTCAGTAACCTATACCCAATATAATAATATGTATAACTATATATAGCTAGAAAGTTGAAATTTTAAACATGATTTATTTGTTTCTTCACTTCTGATTATTCACTTACAAATTGTCAGTTACACATATTTTTTACACTACCACCGGATCGGAACACGACCTCAACTGAGAAGATCCGGCAAGAAACTCAGCGGGTTTGTATTTTTTGTTATGTTGTATTTTTTTTAATCTTGTTTTATTATCATGGCTAATATACACTTAACGTCATTTTACTATCGTTTATAAAGATAATTTTACGGAACCCTTCGTTCGTAAGTCCGATTGGCACTGTAAATTTTTGCTTACGCGACTACTAACATTAATATTGTCTAGAAAAAATGCATATAAAATCGACCCATATCTAAGAGGTAATGATGAGCAGCACGGAAACAAAAGTTACGAAATGCAGTTATTAAAGCAAATTGCGAAATTATTTGGCAATTTCATGGCTTTACGTTCCGGATTACTGATTTGGATTGGTCTACGTTTAACGTTTTCGGATTTATTTTTTGAGATATGGTTTAAATTTACCTGTGAGAATTGTTCGATGGTGAGTTGGTTACAGATGTCAATGAGTGGCACTCATTGACATCTGTCTCTGACTCATTGACTCATTGACAACTTGACCACTTACATGGTGGATTGCATATTTGATTGCTACTTCAATGGAAAATGAAACAAAAATAAAACAAAATTTTAATCAAAATGGAGGTGACTTTTATATTCTTTAAAGTCTGTTATGGCAGAAAAAGAGGCAGAGGACTTAATCGGGTGTAACAAGTTGTTTGTGTCTGATTTAATATAACTCCAATCTTTGGTTTTTGATTTCAAACATCCACAATGGCAGTTACCATACGCTACTTCAAATGAATTTAAAAAAAGTAGAACTATTCGCCTGTTCGGCTTTTGGCTGCCGGCCATCTTTATATGAGGCTACGATAGTCCTCGGGAGTAGAAACACATAATTACTTTAGTATCAGATGGACTGCATACTTGTTTGCTATTTTTTTTATTAACAACTTTGACTCCACAGACGGATCGTCCGTGCCTTTTTTTAGTTTACTTTTATTTCTGTCTTTATCTGATAGTCACAGCTCCACTATGAGCCTTCGCCGTCGACATCGCCCTCAACTAGGTAACAGTGTAAGCTGGGCCCAGTTGTGTGCGGTGGCGGCAGCGGCGGCTTTACTTGTTTGCTATTTCAAATCAGTTAAAAAACGACATCCTTATATAGTGTATATATAGCTGATAGTGAGTTTAGTTAGAACCGACTGCCTGTATAAAGATCACTTACCATCAGGTGTACTGCACGCTCATTTGCATGCATTTGAGTTCTATCTGAAGTCACAGATGCGTTTCTACTTCATAGTACAAAGATGATCGCCTCATATAAAACTGTGCCGACAACCACACCCTTTCATCGAAACGCAAAAATTGCTCCACGCTAGAAATAACTGCGATAGGATTTCCTCGGTCGAAAAATTGTTCTACAACCTTTATAAAATTCTGTAGGGGAATTAGGGGTATGATGGGGATGCTAAGGGAAAACAATGGAAAAGCTATAGTAAAACTCAACATGATGTCTTTAATTACTTATGGGAAATGAATTTCTAAATTAACTACAATTTGGCATAGTCTTTGGACGACAATGTTGTGACATGTTCCTAAAAATAATTATTCTTTTAGAAAACGTAGAATAACTGTCTTGCCCCGTATGAGGGGTAAGATGGGGAATGATAAATGGGGCATGACTTTAGATATTCTCTCGTCAACCCATTATTGCCTCACTGCTGGGCATGGGTCTTCTCTCGGAATGAGAGAGTTTTAGGCCATAGTCCCCCGCGCTAGTCAAGTGCGGAATGGTGGACTTCACACACCTCCGAGAACTTTTTTTTTAAAGAATTCTCGGGTTTGTAGGTTTCCTTACGATGTTTACCTTCACCGAAAAGCAGTGATAATTAATTTCAAATACGCACATAAATCAGTGGTGCGTGCCTGGGTTTGAACCTCGGACCTCCCGATTGAGAGGGCAAGTTTCAACCATTAGGCTGCTCTTGATTTCAAGCATTAAGATGGGGCAATCTTTTAAAACAACATCCTCATATGCACCATCGAACATCAGCATATCGCATAAGCACGCGTCTGCGGTCACTTTCTCTCCGTTTGTTATGTTAGCGGTATTTGACACGTCATGCTGCTTTGTCACGGTTGCGTGACAAACAAGTGGCCCGTGTTTACAATGAGTGGGTCAGTTGACCTAAGACCTGTGCGATTGTTATGTAAGGTTTGACCTTTTTTCTGTTATGGGGATCTGCTCAATGTACGAGGCATTTACATTTGAGTTGAAGGAGAAATTTAGATGAAAAAATCGGGTAGATAAAGTGATACTATCTTGTGCCCTTCATTGTTCACAAGCGGTTTAACACGTATGTGAATAATTAAGAGCACTTTGAGAGATTTGTCCGCGGTGGATTATAGCCGTCTATAAACATATATTTAATAAACACTTCTCTCTCTGAAAAGAGTCCCATACCCAGCTGTAAAGGGTTGACAACAATACGCACGAAAAATCTCAACGCTACAAACAGGACTCCAGCTCCAGGACACACAGGACTTCGGGATCTCCAAACGAACGCAACCGAAGTCTTCTAAACGCGATGCCCCATCGGGCTCCACCCAGGTGAGCAGCTGGGCCCAGACGGAGCGGTTCCGTCTGGTCTTTACGACGGACGGTATGCGACCACATATGTCGTCCTTTCCGGGGTGCTTGACGGTTCGAGCTCTTAGTCTCACCGCCCGTACCCTCGGAAACCCTCTTTAGTCGCCTCTTACAACGGGGGATACCGTAGCTCTATTTTAATTTCGATCATATACGATATCCATGGCATTAATGAGGAATCCCAAGCATGGAAAGTGTCAAAGCAATATTGTAAACGTATCTATAACCTTACCAAGACTGCGTGTATTCTCTATATTGGTATGGGTTACATAATGGTGATAAGTATCGTAGAGATGACCGTTAGATACCTGATATTGTATCGAATGAAAATACATTTAATCGCTACCTAAAATAAACATTGTATTACATCTTACCTCTTTGTAATATTTCGCAAACAATTTGAATATGACCCCGGAGCTAGAGGTCGCAGTTTGGTCGTTAGTGTCTTAAGTGTAATAAATATAAATATAATAAAATGGCGATTAACATTTTCGATTATCGTTGTTCGCGTAGATGTCTCAAAATATTCATGGTCGATGTGATAAGATGAGTCAGGTAAATGATTTTCTTAGAAAAAATATTGAAAATTAATTTAGCCTCAAATTAATCGTTTAGTCTCAACTGCTTTTTATCTGACTGAAGTAGCAAACGAGTATGCAGTCCACCTGATGGTAAGTGGTCACTGCCGCCCATGGACATCTCTAATCAACTTCATACAGAACAAGGGTTCTATCTGAAGTCAATCACAGATGCGTTGCTACTCCCGATGACTATGATGGTCGCCTCATATAAAAGTGTACCGGCAACCACACCCTTCCATCGAAACGCACGAAATGCTTCAAGCTAGAAATAGGTATGGCGGCAGTACTTCCCCGGTCGAAGTACGCTGGTTCTACCACCTTCAAAGATTCTAGGAGTATAACGATTTTCGAACATACCAATATACGAAGTTCTGAAGTTCTCCTTAGCCCTTAGCATAGGGTGAGTAATAAATTCAGACTAGCCGACTTATTTTTCAGCAGTAACCGCTATTGTCGTTAGCAAAGCAATAGCTATGGCTTTAATAATTGATGCCTAATCTTTCATTTACTGTCCACTTGACAGATTGATTTCAAACAGTATTGCTTTGCGTTGCGTGCCCAGATATACCGGTTAGGAACCGATAGCGATTTGATTATGAGGTAACAATCAAGCAATACCTTGCATAATGATAATTAGATCCCACAAGGTGTTACGAATGTGCGTGGTGCGGTTATATCAGGGTAGCATAAGAGTGTTTAAATAACGAAGCGTAATCCCGCGGTTTGTGATTTTTTTATAACTAGTCCCGTCGCAAAGGTCGAAATTCGATCGTAATTTAAATTAAAAAACTAAACTTCATATTGTCCAATGTAGTACGAATATTTCTCAAATTCAAATAAAATGTAATAATTTCCAAGTAATTTTAAACGCGCTCGTTAAATATAAAAAGATAGTTAATTAACTAAGCCGCGTTTAAAAACAATATGGGGTATTTTAACAAACACTGACATTTCTGACGTTCGTGTTTTCATACTAAGACATTGAACGTTCTATTTCGTTTATTATTTATGTGTTGACAAATGCACGGTAGTATGTGTAATGTGCTTTTAGTTGATTTTATGTATGATATATGCATTATATGAAAAATATATTAACATTCTGCGCTCCTTCTCTACGTCCACTATAACCGTGCAAAATTTCATACTAATCCGTCCGCGGCATATAACTTAAAAATTCGTCACAAGTTTTTGCTTCACGTATTAATGATATAATAATATATTTAGACGTAGCAAACGTGCATGCTAGATGCTCTACGGTGACACACACAATGACACAGCCAATGGATAGTAGAACAAAAAATCTATCTAAAGTCAATTATAGATACGTTGCAACTCCCGTCGACTAAGGTCTTCGCCTAACAAAAAAGTAAGGGAGTTCGAACGTCTCGAATAATTCCCTATATCTTACCACACTCTTTATACCAGAAAGTATCAGCATATACCACTGCTGTTGTCAGATAGAAAGAGGCGTAAGGATACTTCTGCAGTTGATCAAAGAGTTCTATCATCTTTATCTTCTGTTAACGTTATGAAATGAAATGAAATGTCTTTATTTTGCATAGGCCTTCGGTGGCGCTTACAAATTGTCAGTTACATTTATATATTTTTTTTACACTACCACCGGATCGGAACACGACCTCAACTGAGAAGATCCGGCAAGAAACTCAGTGGGTTTGTCTTTTTTCTTTGTATATCTTTTTTTAATTTTTTTATTTGCCATCTTGTTTTTACATGGGTAACAAAAGTTAGCGTTATTATATGACTAGATGTGTTATTTATAAGGTGCGGTGATACGCCCGGAGTCGAACCTAATTGACTCTACCACCTTTAAAAAAGCTAATCTCACATTATCTCTTATAACAAACTAGCTGACCCGGCGAACTTCGTTCTGCCTAAGAGATCTAAAATTATCAGTGTCTCTCCGCTATATTATGCACTAGCTGTACCCGCGGCTCTGCCCGCGTTCAAGTGAATGTATCACAAAGTTTTTCCCATTTCACCCTCTTAGGGTTCGAATTTCATAAAATCCCTTCTTAGTGAGCACTTACGTCCTTAAAAGAATCCGCATCCAAAATTTGAAACTCCCAGCACTTGTAGTTTCTGAGATTTCGTGATGAGTGAGTGAGTGAGTGACCTTTCGCTTTTATATATATAGAAATTATTATTCGTAAAACCCTCCTTTTGAATCATTCTATCTGTTAAAAAATCTGCATTAAAATCCGTAGCGTAATTTTAAAGATAAGCATACCAGTTAGAAGCGACTTTGTGTTATACTATGTAGTATAAGAAATTAATATTAAGATTTTTAAAAATCCTATGATATTCTATTAATATTTAAGATCAATGTATCACATTTTAAAAATAAATAAATAATTCGCGACATTTTACACTTAGCTCCTCGTCTAAGTAAATATTGAAATGCATGGAGTCGAAGTTACAAGCGTCTTGAGCGAATAAAAGAATATATTAGTGGTCATTAGAGATGTTTTAATTATTGAAACAAATCCTTCACGCAAGGTTCGTTGATGACATGAAGAGGTAAACAAGAGATAATATCGGGGTCAACGTATATGTTAACACGATCATTATATTTAATAATCAATGGCTCTGGACGTGGTTGTATTTCGAAAAATTCTTACCAGCATGTATGGTTTTAGTTATGGGTTTCTAGCGTTTTAAAGTATGGCTGTTTTTATAGTAGATAATGTGTGTAATGATGGACATTTGTGTCGAAATCTTAATACAAGAAATATTATTCAGATACTTTGCTACGAATCTGAGTTTACATGTAGTATTGTTATTATGTATGTATTTTGTTATTAGTTATTGTGACTTAAGATCACACTTAAAAACAATGAAAAATTAATCCTTGTTGGTTAAGTTGGTTAATAAACTATAAAAAAACATTTTAATTTACCACTTTCCTGGTTTATACACTAAATGACTTTTTCAACGTATACGAATGGTCGTAATTTAATTTTTATTTGCTCTTATCATAACCTACCTTCAACGAATGATGACAATTTCAGGCATGTCTATTCACCCATTTTACTTCCCGCTAACCGCTTGTAACTTGATCCAAGCGTATGAAAACTGCTACATCATCGGAAGTCAACGTGCGTTACGCAATGCGGTTACTGCGGTTAACATATGACATATTAGTCGAAACTTGACCTATAACCAAATTTTAAGCTAAGTATATGCTAATTAATTATGAGTGCTAAATTAGATGCTTGTAAAATGCATTATCATTGTTTATCGGACGAACTTTGGTGAATATAATAGGTAAATTTAACGCCTAAGATTTATTCGCTGAATCCATTGACCTTCTGAATAATGGATTTCGTAACTGCGCTAAGAAATGTCCAAATAAGAATAAGTACTTAAGATACAAATGCGTATATTAATACAATATAATTCAGCAACGCTGCTGTGTTTAGCACTGCTGTGTTTTGGTTTAAAATGTTAGGTTAGGTTAGGAGACAGACTTATCTGAGTTAGCCTAACCCCAGGTAAGACTCTGGGCTTATCTGCAGTTGATTACCGGCATCCATGGGCGGCAATGGTCTTACCATTAGGCGGACTGCATGTTCGCATGCTACTTGCTATATTTAAAAAAAAAATATTCAAGTGCTACTATTCGGCGCCAACTTATTTTGCCTTAAATGGGACTGGACTAAATAATGTTGTTTTCAATCTTGGCGAAAAAATTCGCTACAAACTGTAGCGCGATTTTCTGAAACTTTCTCTACCCTGATTCCAGCCAGAATCGAATAACGTGTGAAGCGAATGTCTTTTGACCCTCCGGTTAGTATGACGCGGGATTATCATTTTTGGGAAAATTTCGGCAATGCCAACTCTATAACCCTATGAATCTAACCTTTACTTTACCCCTTAACTTTAGTTATCGTATACAATATGAGAAAACTTACTTGTAGCACTATCATCATAATAAAATAAAGGTGAAAGTTTGTGAGTGTGTATGTTTGTTACTTCTTTACATGTAAACGGCTGAAGCGATTTTCATAAAATTTGGTAGGGAGTTAGCAGACACTTTGGATTAACATATAGACTTTTTACTGTGAGAAAAAAACTCCCATGGGACAGTCAATATCGATTTTTTTTAACGCGGGCAAAGCTGCGCGGTTCTGCTAGCCATTAATAAAAACATTTTGTCTAGTTTATAAACATATTTTTACGACTAAACCTATTTGAGATTTATTGAAGGAATTTAAAGCTAAAAATATGTGCAAGACTTACGTAACTCCGTTTTAATTTATAGTAGGTATAAAAAATATTTTAGCGCAAAAATTGTCTAAACTTAACTCAATGTCAGCGTAAATTAGCAAAGTATTCGGATGTTTGTTTTTCAGATTTAAAGAGTTAATAAAATAGTAGTTTTATGAAGGTTAGTAGTTTATATTGTTTTTATTCAGTTTATGTAACTCTTTTTACAACTGTTTTAGTGAGCATTTTTGTCAGGCTTTCGTAATACGGTAACTGAACAAGTGCTTGAGTTTTTAAGGTTAACCTTTTGCCCCATAATAGGTTTTTTGCGCCTTTTTTAAGAGCCCCATGTCATAGCGCTTCGGAGTATTTCGGGACAAAGTTCAGTAATCGTTCTAATTTAGTCCGTAGGTCCTTCGTCCCTGTAGTTCCGGGATCAGAATAGGGCTACGGCATCCCCTGCCTGCCTGTAAGAGGCGACTAAAAGGGGGTTGCGGTCGTATATGTGGTGGCATACTGTCTTAAAGACTAGACGGGGCGGTGGGCCCAGACGCCCATCAGGGAGAAGCACGATGGGGCAACGCACTTAGAGGATTCCGGTTGCGTTCCTTTAGAGATCCCGGAGTCCTATAGCGCCGAGGACGGCCACCGAGGGTTTTAGTGCGGTAAAAATCCCATATAACCCTGCGTCGCTCCCACGGCGTCGGGTACCTTTTGAAGGTCTCCCCCTCGAGAACGAAAAAAAGGTCGTAGGTCCTCAGGTCTACAATCGTACATAGTTATTGCAAAGTCCTAAGTTGGAATTTATTAATTAGTAATTCTGATGTTGGAAATATCTTCAGAGTCTGCGACCACATTTCATCAAGTCCGTCGAAGTTCGAATCCACTTGTGGTCGATCTCGTTATGGATTCTATATCCAGATATACTGATGATGGTAATGATATTTGTAACGACCTCAGGGTTACACATTTTTACCATCTTACCACTACCACACGATGATTGCGTGTTGTGTGACGATTCGTGTGGAGAAGTGCTCACCATATCGTCAAACACGGAATGGGTTCGTGCGTTGAATGGGTGCGTTTGATCCCCGGCCAGATATTTGTGTGGTGTGATATAGTCCTCCGGAGTAGCAACGCATCTGTAATTGACTTCAGATTGAACCCATGTTCTGTATGAAGTTTATTACAGATGTCCATGGGTAGCAGTGAACGCCATCATGTGGACTGCATGCTCGTAAGCTATTTCAGTCAGAAAAAAAATCTTGGTAGAATGATGAATTTAGATTTATGTTCTAGATCAGGGTGTTTGTATATTCGTCTCTGTGTGTCTTTGGCACACACATCTAAGCAGGGGCTATGTATATAGAACGCGTTTTTATTATTACTAATAACTATCACGTGGATTGCATGCTCCTATACTACTTCTTTATCTTAAAATACCATCCCAGCATCAGAATCATTTGTTACATAAGAAATTAATTATCACTGCTTTTCGGCGAAGGAAAACATCGTGAAAGAAATTTACACACCCGAGGTCTTTAAAAAAAAAGTTCTCAGAGGTGTTTGAAGTCCACCAATTTGCACTTGACCAGCGCGGTGGACTATGGCCTAAAACTTTCTCATTCTGAGAGACCCGTGCCCAGGTAATACTACTACTGTAATATAATACTGGAGCTAACTTTAATTACCATGTAAAAAAACATGATTGTAATAATATTAAAAAAAATGAATATAAATAAGAAAAAAAGACAAACCCGCTGAGTTTCTTGCCGGATCTTCTCAGTTGAGGTCGTATTCCGATCCGGTGGTACTGTAAGAAAAAAATGTAACTGACAATTTGTAAGTGCCCCCGTAGGCCTATACAAAATAAAGACATTTAATTTAATTTAATTTAATTTAATTTAATTTAATTTAATTTAATTTAATTTAATTTAATTTAATTTAATTTAATTTAATTTCATTTCATTTCATTTCATTTCATTCCAGGAGTGGGACAATAATAGTACCCCCAATTTGGCATAATGGTTCAAAACGTCATAGTTATTTTGATATTCAGTGAAAGTTTTCAATACAGAAGTCGTATAATATAGTTTTAATATATTGACATTTGCGAAACGGGCAAGTAGGGCCGCAGGCGAGATTTAGTGTTTGATAAGTTATTTCTTTACATCTTAGTTTTAATGTCATATCTCTTAAAATTAATCATTTGTTTTAGTCATAATTATCGATCATTATAAGAATTGCTTGCTTTTATATTAGGTCAGAAGAATATTTAGCAAACTTTCTTGTACGAATTTTTCTCATATGATATTGCTTGCTAAAAAGTATCTACAAAGAATAATTTATACAGTTTAAAGAACATAAAAACTTGAGAGTAATCTGAGGATTGAGGCGGCCAATTGGTATAAAATTAAATCATGTTTTTAGTGAAATTGTGTCTTTAATTTTTTTTTTTTCACTTCAATCACTTGAATTTTAATAACATCCATTTCTAGCGTGAAGCATTATTGCATTTCGATGGAAGGGTGTGGTTGCCGGCACACTTTTATATGAGGCGAACATCATAATTCTCGAGGGTAGCGATGCATCTGTGATTGACTTCACATAGAACCAATGTTCTATATGAAGTTACTTACAGATGTCCATGGGCGGCAGCGACTACTTACCATCAGGTGGACTGCATGCTCGTTTGCTACTTCAGTCATAAAAAAACTGTTCTCTTTTCTATATAAACATTCCAATATCATTATAATGTTTTATAATACATTAATATTTTTTAATAAAAATATCTGTGTCACAGGAATATTTTAACAAGGTAGCTTTTTAATACGGTGTTGCTTGCAGTACGAAGTAGAATTTATATCTTGAGATACATCTTTACATTGAGTCACAGTAAAATTTTACTGTTAAAAATCCTTTTTTTGATTTTGATCAATTAGGTTTAATTACGAGTTCCCTTTTCTAAATTACTATTAGAATTACATTGTAATCGAATGTATTTCAATGCCCTCTTTATTTTTGTATTACAATCTGCGTGGTACCAAAACATACAGCTCCATATTTTTAGACATACCTGCAGACAAAATAATTGAATTAAATTTCTTTTAATGTGGAAATTATGTAAATTCTAGATTATTATGTAAGCTTAGAAAAGGCGGTGTGTTTAAATTTCTAGTTACAAAGACACTTGACACTAACGAAACGACAATATCTGAGATTTGAATATTATATGTACATTTTGTAGGTAATATTAAGGTTACCTAATGGCGGCTCCGTTTGAAAATTCAAAATTGAGTCTAATCTAGCCTCCGTGAATAATTTTGAATAAGGTTCAAATGTGCCGTGCATAATTTTGTAATTTGGTACACTGTGCAAACGGTTTTGGGCCGGTTTGAGAAGTTTATTTAGATGACGCGAGGACATAAGGCATTCCACAACATACATTAGGGCATTTTGGTTAAAAGCCGTAAAAGGAATCAATTTATTAGTTATTTTATTTACGGTTTGATTATTATCAATGGGAGCGACGCAGGGTTATGTGGGATTTTTACCGCATTAAAACCCCCGGTGGCCGTCCTCAGCGCTATAAAGAGAACTCCGGGAACTCGGAACGCCCGGAACCGGAATCATCTGAGCGCGTTGCCCCATCGGGCTCCTCCCAGATGGGCGGTTGGGCCCACCGCTCCGACTAGTCTTTACAACGGTATGCGACCACATATACCGCCGTCCTTCCCGGGATCGCCTGACCGAACCGTTCAAGCTCCCACTCTAGCCGCCTGCAACCCCGGAAGCCCCTTTTAGTCGTCTCTTAAGACAGGCGGGGGATGCCGTAGGCCTATTCTGATCCCGGAACTACAGGGACTCGGCAAACCCAACCTAACCTAACCTAAACGCTGGAACTGCTGCAAGCTAGCAACAAAGGTAGTACCTTGCCAGTTGAGCTATACACGTTCTGAACCAGACAATATTATTTTGAGTATCATGTACGACATTTTATAATACACGTTACTACTACAGGCATGTTTGATTGATGATTTAGCAAACATAACAAGTCATAATTGAAAGAAGATGAACATGCGCTATAATTTACATTTCAAACCAACCAAAAGTAGATGCATTATAACAATTGTAATTTTTGATATGACAGACGGACAGACAGACGTTGCCTTGGTTAATCACGGATACCCATTCTTAATTACACAGATATTAGATCGTAACCCTATTATTTCAAGACATGACACAAGCCTTGAGTAAGTTTAATCGAATTACATTGTTTTTTATAACAAAACCAATCGAGTTGGGTCAAGGTGTCTCCTTGTCGTTTCAAATCCCGTCCATCTGTCGTAATTTCGTTAAATTCATTTATCGACTCATATTTGTGAGATATTAAGTCACGACTTCGGAGCTGAACAAATAAGGGATACTTCACGATGTATGAAGAAATCAACAGTTAATATTCTTTTTTTGCTTTGCTGCGTTAGAAGGGAAGTAATCTTTTCGATAGTATGGTTGTTTGGTTTTATGTATACCTATCCATTTCTGCTGCATCCCACTCCACATAGAGTGGGGATTCTACCTAAAGTCAATCAAAGATGCGTTTAAGACTTTGAGTCACACTTTTATGTAATATTTGCTGACCCGGCGACCTTCTTTCTGCCTAAAAGTCAAAAATCTAAAATTAAATTAATTAATTTAATGTGTTCCTCCACTATATTACACATGTATTGGAGTGCCCTTATGGTAAAGACGGCATTAGGAACTGGTCTGATTCTGCATGGTTAGCTTGCACCGTTCGGACAGTGTAAACAATCCCTTTTATCTGCAATCACCACAGCATTGTCTCTAATGTCTATTTAAGGCCTACCTAATCCACAGTTTGTGCAGCTAATGACATATTGTTTACCCGATTTGGATATCTTATCCATGGAGAATCTCTGACCTATTCACAATGGCTCTTGATTAAATAGATAAAGGTTGAACCTATAAATTGTAAGTAAAGGGTCTTTGACGTAACATTGCAAAATAATTGTTGTTACGTGATGATGAGGCATGGGATGGTAGTATCAGAAACAATTGTTATGTCTTATATTTACTGAGTTTTTAGAATTTAAAATATGTACATTCCTAACCTAACCTAACCTAACAAAAATATAAATAAAATAAATAAGCCAAATCGCTGCTGGATTATATTGGGTCATTCCAGTAGTCCCTCCTTTTCCCGGGCATATTCTCAAGGAGGTTGAATACCCCTCAGCCCTTAGTGGTTAAGTATAACGTTACAATGTTAGTAAATACATTTTAATACGTACAAATGTAAAATATCGTATTATGTAACGGGTAGGTACTCACGATATGCAATTTTTTTTTAATTTATTTCATCCGTCATTTCGACCCAGTTGCATAAAAATTAAAAAAAAAAAACGTATATCGTGAGGTTACTCACGTACACGTTACATGATAAAATGTATAAATTCCGCGATAATATTAGTTTAAAATCATATAATGTAAAATACCAGCCCCACTGTTTAGCGGGTGGATCGATACCTACTTCATATATTGTTTCCGAGCCGACGGTCGTCCTTTTGGTGTTCGGAGGTCAGCAGGCCAGGGAGCGTTCGTCTCCCGGTGGATCGTGGGTTAAATCGCTGTTCCGTGAGGGTGTACCCAAAACACTAGCAGCAATACCTCTCTGAATTGCTCTTATGTCATAAATGGTGGTCAGAAGGTGGTAGAACCAGTGTAGTTCGACCGGGAAGTACCGACAACTTATTTCTAGTGCATTTCTTGCGTTTCGATGGAAAGGTGTGGTTGCCGGCACACTTTTATATGAGGCGACCATCATAGTCCTCGGGAGTACCAACGCATCTGTTATTGACTTCAGATAGAACCCATGTTCCGTATGAAGTTGATTACAGATGTCCATGGGCGACAGTTACCACTTACCATTAGGTGGACTGCATGCTCGTTTGCTACTTCAGTCAAATAAAAAAATGTCAATAAAATGGATATCATGTAAAGAAATGAAGCCTATTTAAAAAAAAACGTAGTTAATGACACCGTTAATACCTATGAGGTGTTAATGTATTCCAATAATTGAAATATTTTTCCAAGTTATAGTTATTTAAATTAAATTTAGCTGTTATGTGTTCATGCAATTTCAAACGCAAATGGCCAAACGAATGGACAAAATATATAAACATGCAAAATAATTTATTATTACTTTATTTATCCTTCAAACTGTATTATCTAAACTTTATTTGTATAAATGTGGTTTACAGTTGATGTTGGTATATTTAAGAAATTTGAGGCTCACATTTGCCACATAGTGGCATACAAAGTATATATAGTATCTTGAATTACATTGATACAATTATATTTAATTTCATTAGATTTTCATAGCATCACATTATATTGAATAGATTAATTGTCATTTACTATACACGAATAATTATGCGTCCAAGTCATTTTTTTATATAATTAAGATTTCATAAATCCTTCTAGTGTCTATAAGCATTAAAATTTAAAGCATCTAAAAATTTATTTTACGGTATTATCCATGTGGATGTCTAACAAAAGAATAATGAGTTAAAACAGTTTAATGTTGCTAAATGCTAAACAAAAACTAAGGTCTTTAGCGCTGTTGAAAACAGATTTCAGCTTCATATCAATTAGCCGTCTTAAATTCAATTCGACCTTTTCAATAAAGATAAAACATTTAATGTTTATATCAGATCGTTTCAGAACAATAGTTTGACAGGCTGTAATCATGCGCTTTGTCTTGATCAGTGATTAGTAATGTCGAGTTAATTTCGCTGCCAATCAGATAGAGAGCTGTGGGTACTGACGAGGGGATCTGATCTTTTTGTGAGAGCTGTGAGTGAGCTGTATATCAATGGTTTTTTATTACATTTACCAAGTTACGAATTAAATCATTTTTTTTTTAACATTTTGTTGATACACTAGTTGACCCGGCGAACTTTGTTCTGCATAAAAGTCAAAAATCTAAAATTATCAGTGTTTCTCTTGTTTTTATGTATAACACATGTATATTATACATGTGTTAATGTACCTATATGTCGGCGCGACACCGCGTATTTATAAAAAACACTTTGTCGAAAATAATTATTTGAGTTAGTTTAAAGATCGAAAATTGTTTGTTTATTAAATTAGCAATATTTAGTGATTTTTAGAATTGTAATTTAGTTTACCCTCCATAAATTTGTTATTGTCACCTCACCAAACATTGTTATAAAAAGGCGAGCGCCTGCCGGTAGAAAGAGATTCTTGTTTAACCGTCGAAGCGCTCAGACCTCCTCAACTTTATATAAATCGAAGAAGAATATTGCCTGTGTTTTACTTGAAATATTCAAGAATGGACAGTAATGAAGACTCCGGGCCTTCCTGATATCACAATCACTTTGTTATATATTATACATGTATACATAAAAACCTTCCCCTTAAATCACTATATCTATTAAAAAAAACTGCATTAAAAACCGTATCGTAGTTTTAAAAATCTAAGAATACATAGGGACAGACGGCGAGAAGCGACTTAGTTTTATACTATGTAGTGAAGTAGTGTTGACGACAAGTGAAGTAGAAAACGAATATACAATCTACTTTAAGACAAGTGTCTATTTAATATTGCTGTTACAATCACAATCATTTCACGTTTAAATAACATAAGGCTAGGAATTACTCACATACTCGTCTTAGTTAAGATATTAATATTTTAAAGTTATTAGAAGTAGTCGTAGCTTGCTTTCTTCCGCTCTATAACATCAGTGTAAGGCGCTAATGTTATCAATACTAATATTATAAAGAGGAATACTTTGTACTTTAATGTATATTTGTTATAATATAACTTAAAAACTACTGAACCGATTTTAAAAATTCTTAAACCATTATAATGCTACATTATTCCTAAGTAACATAGGCTATTTCTTATTACTAGAATATATTAGGCGTCCTTTCTCAATCAAGGTGGAAAAGAAATTGCTTAAAAAACTCTTTCATCGCATACGCTGCGGTACATGGCGAGAGACAAGTCCAGGTGTGGATCTCAAATGTATAATGGTCGGATAGATTACATTATAGCCTGCGCGAACGAGGACCCATGGATTTTGCTAGTTTGTTTATAATTAAGCAATATCATACAGTCCTCTGTATTTAACCCCAGATAAGATCTGAGTTTTACCTGTAATTAGCCACTGACCCCTAATTTTGAGGACTAAATTTTGAGCGCCTCAGATAAAGTTGTTACCTCACAATTTCCAACGAAAATGAAGACAATTGAACAAAATAGCCCAAATGACACCACGAATCCGCAGATAACTAGCAATTTTCATCAAGTTATCGGTATAAGTGACCGATTTAATACCGTTCGCTCTCCGATCGTAAGCGATAAGTTACACAACGATAGTATCGCAGTCACGCTGCTGAGAACTATCGGTCACACGTTACTGTAGAATTGAACTTTTGTTATCCATGTAAAAACAAGATGGCAAATAAAAAAATATAAAAAAGATATACAAGGAAAAAGAACAAACCCACTGAGTTTCTTGCCGGATCTTCTCAGTTGAGGTCGTGTTCCGATCCGGTGGTAGTGTAATATAAATGTAACTGACAATTTGTAAGCGCCCCCGAAGGCCTATGCAAAATAAAGACATTCCATTTCACTTAATTTCATATAGCATATTGAGTAGGTCTGAGAATCGTGATATCGTAGTGATAAGGGTTGTCCACCCGTAAAACTTTTTTAAATTTTATATAATATGGCAAAACAACGTTTACTGGGTCAGCTAGTAGTGTATAATATTATGTTTTATTCATCTATACTTATAATAAAGTTGTAGAGAGGTCAATTCTGTACATGAAATATTTTTCCAAAATAACTATCAGGGCGTGATTAGGGATCGATACTGATGCCAAAAATGCAATCAGTAAAATTTTTGTCTGTCTGTCTGTCTGTCTGTCTGTCTGTCTGTCTGTATAACCGTTATAGAAACAAAAACTACTCAGTGGATTTTGACGAAACTTGGTACGATTATTCTTTATACTCCTGGGCTGGTTATAGTATACTTTTCATCCCGCTACAATCAATAGGAGCAGAGCAGTAAAGGGAAATGTTGGGAAAACGGGAGAAGTTACTTTTTTAAGGTTCTGTCGCGTGTGCAACCATATTGGTTAAAGCTACACAGAAATCATGTATGAGGGAAATATTTTCCTTAAAATTATCTAAAAAATACCCTACGACAGCATATGTCTATCTTTTATGGTTGACTCACAATAACACGTGTAACTCCCGATAGCTTAGCAGTTCAAAGCTTTCTGATTATATTTGTCTACTCTTACGTTTATAACTCAGTCATCTATCTGTACGAAAATGAACATGAAAATGAAAAATGAAAAATGAAAAATGAAAAATGAAAAATGAAAAATGAAAAATGAAAAATGAAAAATGAAAAATGAAAAATGAAAAATGAAAAATGAAAAATGAAAAATGAAAAATGAAAAATGAAAAATGAAAAATGAAAAATGAAAAATGAAAAATGAAAAATGAAAAATGAAAAATGAAAAATGAAAAATGAAAAATGAAAAATGAAAAATGAAAAATGAAAAATGAAAAATGAAAAATGAAAAATGAAAAATGAAAAATGAAAAATGAAAATTGGAAAATGAAAATTGAAAAATGAAAATTGAAAAATGAAAATTGAAAAATGAAAAATGAAATTTTAAAAAACGAAAAATGAAAAACGAAAAATGAAAAATGAAAAATGAAAAACGAAAAACGAAAAATGAAAAATGAAAAATGAAAAAGAAAATGAAAAATGAAAAATGAAAAATGAAAAATGAAAAATGAACAGTGAACAGTGAACAGTGAACAGTGAACAGTGAACAGTGAAATTCCCAGTATCGGTGTGTTATGCAATGACAATTAATAAGGCTCAAGGGCAGACTTTTCGTGTTGCTGGAGTAGATCTCGGTGTCAGTTGTTTCTCGCATGGTCAGTTGTACGTCGCTCTTTCCCGGGTCAGTAGTTCCAAAAATCTTTACGTTCACGTGCCGGATGGATCAACATTCAACATAGTTTACCCGGAAGCTTTGCATTGAAGTATTTTCGTTATATAAGTACTTAAGCCTTCGGCAGGATCAGAATAGGGCTACGGTATCCCTGCCTGTCGTAAGAGGCGACTAAAAGGGGCTTCCGGGGTTGCGGGCGGCTAGAGTGGGAGGTTGAACCGTCCAGCCAGGCGATACCGGGAAGGTGGCGATATGTGTGGTCGCATACCGCCGTAAAGACTAGATTGGGTGGTGGGCCCATCCGCCCATCTGGGAGGAGCCCGAGTCCTCTTTATAGCACCGAAGACGGCCACCGGGGGGGTTTTAGTGCGGTAAAAATTCCCCATAACTCTGCGTCGCTCCCACCTTTTGAAGGTTTCCCCCTCGAAAACAAAAATAAAAAAGGTTCTTAAGCCTCATGTGAACGTGATCTAAACAATATTACCAATTCATTAACTCAATAACACACAAGGAGTTACTCGCTGGCGGAGTCGCGGGCAAAGCTATTAACAATAATATTGTGCGGTTCCGTATTGCGATATTTTTCAACAGTATTGTAGATATGACATATTATATTTCCCTACTAAAATACGAAAGTTAATCTGTCTGTTACATCAAAACCACTGAACCGTGAGGAAGGACATAGGCTACTTTTTTTTTACGAAAAACAACGGAAACGCGGACGAAGTCGCGGGCAACAGCTAGTTTATAAATAAAATATTGATTTCTTTACAGAAAGAAATAAAGAAAGTCTTCTACACTCATAGCTTCACAGTAGGATTTTTCCTATAACGTGGGTGACGTGGATCTGCCAGAGTTTTACCTGAAATTAGACACAGATACGTTCCTACGTAAGTTTTTTTTTTATTTCACTGAAGTAGCAAACGAGCATGTAGTCCACCTGATGGTAAGTGGTCTCTGCCGCCCATGGACATCTGTAATCAACTTCATACAGAACATGGGTTCTATCTGAAGTCAATCACAGATGTGTTGCTACTCCCGAGGACTAAGATGGTCGCATCATATAAAAGTGTACCGGCAACCACACCCTTCCATCGAAACGCAATAAATGCTTCACGCTAGAAATAAGTGTGGCGGTGGTACCTCTCCGGGCGAACTACACTGGTTCTACCACCTGTAGTGTGTTAAGTATGTTCCCCTTAACACACATTTCAACAAAATTAATGATAATATTTAACAAAATTGCCTAAAAAACACCATAAGCTAATCCGCAGATAACTAGGAATTTACATCAAGTTATCGGTATAAGTGACCGATTTGATACCGTTCGCTCTCCGATCGTAAGCGATAAGTTACACAACGATAGTCGCAGTCACGCTGCTGAGAACTATCGGTCACACGTTACTGTAGAATTGTGATAATGGTTCGTTTATACATAAATATATAACGTTTTATACTATCGCGTAATGGTTGAAACTTGCCCTCTCAATCGGGAGGTCCGAGGCTCAAAACCAGGCACGCACCACTGATTTATGTGCGTATTAGAAATTAAATGTCACTGCTTTTCGGTGAAGGAAAACATCGTGAGGAAACCTACACAACCGATAGTTCTTAAAAAAAACAGTTCTCGAAGGTTTGTGAAGTCCACCAATTCGCACTTGGCCAGCGCAGTGGACTATGGCCTAAAACTCTCTCATTCTGAGAGAAGACCTGTGCCCAGCAGTGGGACAATAATGTGTTGACGACGACTATTGAAGGAGCTAACGATCATGCAGTCTATTTGATGTTAAATGGTGAGCCGTGGACATAGTCCTAGTGTGGGGCGATGGTTCAGCGGCGAGAGGCCTGGAACGGCATGATCACCTTTTGCGAGGATGTCATGTCGGCAAAGGAAGACGCCGAAAGGGCCAGGGAGCGCGCTGAACCCGCTCGGAGAAGAAACGGCCGCGGCCGACGGCAATGGCGGCGCGTCCCTGTAGTTCCGGGATCAGAATAGGGCTACGGTATCCTCTGCCTGTCGTAAGAGGCGACTAAAAGGGGCTTCCGGGGTTGCGGGCGGCTAGAGTGGGAGCTTGAACCGTCCAGCCAGGCGATCCCGGGAAGGACGGCGGTATGTGTGGTCGCATATCGTCGTATAGACTAGACGGAGCGGTGGGCCCAGCCGCCCACCTGGGAGGAGCCCGATGGGGCAACACGCTTAGAGGATTCCGGTGGTGTTTGTTGGAGATCCCTGAGTCCTCTTTTTAGCGCTGAGGATGGCCACCGGGGGGGTTTTAGTGCGGTAAAAATCCCACATAACCCTTCGTCGCTCCCACGGCGTCGGGTACCTTTTGAAGGTATCCCCCTCGAAAACAAAAAAAAAAAAAAAAAGTCCTAGTGTGGGGATATGAGTGTAGAAAGCGTGTTTATTATATGGAACAGGGATTCTATCTGAAACTGAAACGATTTTAGTGTCCAAGCGACTATCGCCATGCAAATCCATTGAGGTTAGTAGACAAGTCACGTCGCCGACTATACTTATTGGTACGGTGGTAGTCGCTTAGAGACTAAAGTCGTCGAGTATCAAAGATTTTTTAATCCTTGTGGACGTAGGGTCCTAGGGTAAATTATGTTGATACTTCTGAGAACTGTGAACGAGTGGAGCAAATTGAATTATTGTCAATTAATACGTAATAGATTATTATATTATTGTTTACTTACTTTATTTTTTATACTATACTATCCCGGTGTCTTCTGACTTCGTCCCTGTAGTTCCGGGATCAGAATAGGGCTACGGTATCCCCTGCCTGTCGTAAGAGGTGAGTAAAAGAGGCTTCCGGGGTTGCGGGGGTTAGAGCGGCTCGAACCGTTCCATCAGACGACCCCGGAAAGGACGGTGATACGTGTGATCACATCTCGTCAACCCATTATTGTCCCACTGCTAGGCACGGGTTTTCTATCATAATGAGAGAGTTTTAGGCCATAGTCCACCGCATTGACCAAGGCAAGCGCTCAGAGGACTCCGGTTGCGTTTCTTTGGAAATCCCGGAGTCCTCTTTGTAGCTTTCGTGCGGTAAAAATCCCACATAACCCTGTATCGCTCCCACAGCGTCGGGTACATTTGAAGGTTTCCCCCTCGAAAAAAATGGTCTTACAACTAAGTCTTTATGCCTAGCAATGCATCTGTGGTCAACTATAGGTGAGGATTTATCACAGGGGTTCAAAGTCCGTAATAATCTTTTACCTCATTTTGCTACTGATAATATGTATATTGACAAACGGAGAATAAAATTTCCAATTTGTATTTAAAACTACAATTAGATAGACAATTATTATTTCGTAAAAGTCTGAGTTGCAACTTTTTAATCCTGATATAGGGTTGGGTGGCGTTATTCAGCTCTAGTGGAAACTTAATCCACCTGATATTAAGTCCTGTTTAACCCTTATGTCTAAAGACTAGACTAATGTCTAGACTCCTATAATTCATGCGCATGATGTAGGTAGTTATCGAATAAGCTTTATCTAAAGCCATAGTCCGACCACTGGAACTTTTAGCTTTTATTACGAGTACAGTAGCATGATAAAACTAGTTAGCTAATTTTTTATATATTTAAAGTATATAGTTTGAAGTAAAAAAAATAAATGGGCAAATCCGACTTGATCAGCGAGAAGAGAGTTCCGTACCTTTTCGGTGAGAAATTTATTTAAAAATTGTATTTATGGCAGAAATTAATTAGGGGAGACGGGATGAGGGATTGTTTGAAGTCATACACATAATTAAACATTTAGACGAACATAACATTTATTCAAGCTATTTGTACAAAGTTCCTCTGTTCACTATAGAAGTAATAATATTAATAATTTAACGAATACTAAAAACACATTACACACACTACCGTGCATTTGACACAAACACATACATAATAAACGTAATAGAAAATTCAATGTCTTACTATGAAAATACATAATGTGAAAAATGTCAGATGTCTTTGTCAAAATACCCGCTATTGTTTCTAAATGCAGATAAACTAATTAAACCTCTTTTTACCCTTAACGGTTGCGTTCAAAATAACTTGAAAATTATAACAATATTTGAATTTGAGAAATATTTGTGCTGATTTGGACAATATGAAGTTTAGTTTTTTAATTTAAATTACGGTCGAATTTAGACCGTTTTGACGGGTGACTATGTATGTATGTAGTAAGACTTCAATTATAATGGCATAATTACACAAGTAGATGGACCGAGTGGATATAATTCCATCCATCCCCGTCCATGCTGGATATGGGCCTTCTCTAAATGACGGCACTCCAACTGGTCCTGTGCCTTCTGAATCCAACGGTTTCCCGCTGTCTTCTTCAGGTGATCGGTCCACCAGGTGGGGTGACCTGTGCTCCTTTTGCCTAAACGTGCCAATATACGTGGACATGGATATAATTATAAAAGGTTAACGTATTCGCCCACGGAACCCTACAAATGATAATTGAGCGTGTTCTATTTATATCTCAATCAAGCATAGTATGGTAATAATTGCATTAGGCTAAAAGCTCTTGTGCAATTATCCAATCTTATGCATCTCTGTACTCAATTACAAATTATAAAAGTACAACGCATGAATAGTTTGATTTAGACCTTTATGTAACCTCCATTCATGTTTTTGATTGAAAAATAAAATGATTTATTGCAAAATTTTAGTTACCATTACAACATAGTCTTAATGGTTATCTGGCTATTTATTTTTACATCGTGTGAATTTGATGTTAAATCTGTTTTTAATTGTATTACCGGGTTTTAGTGTTTTGGTATTAAGGTTATGGTGAGATACCTTTTTTAAGTAGCAATTAATGCACCTCGGATTAACGTTATTGGTTACGATATTGCTTCTTATGAGATTACCAAACGACTATATCTACTGACCAATTATAGATTTTGTTCGTTTGCCGCAAAACTACTGTTTTTGCGGGCTACAAATATTTCCAATACTAATCCTAAATGGAAATTCTTCTAGTTGATCAAAGAGTAATCTCGATGACCATCGTCCATGGGTGTCAGACGCTTTTCACTAGATGGACTGTGTGATCGTTTGCTATTTAAATCTAATAAAAATTAAAATCACATGATGCTCATTCATTAATTTAGGTATTTTTTTCGAAGAGCAAAGACGAAACTAAATATATTTGCATAAAGAAACCCATAGATAATAATTTTCATTGAAGTCAAATAATACGTTTTATTCGTATTTAAGTATACTATTCTATGTGAAGATAAAGACTAAAAATATTTGCGATGACCAGACTTTCCTTTGGGAAGTCAGAAAAAAATATATCAAAAGATCTGGTCGTAAATACCTTTCGCTTTACCATGCCCGCCAAACGCGTTGCAAATTGACTAACAATTTGTCACCACTAAAGATTTCTATCTTTCGGTACGATATGATAATGTCCCCCAGTGCAGGTTGCAGTAGGTACCTATACATTACAATAATTACATTAGCTGAAATATTGTGCAATAAATAGTGACCGCTTTCGCACGGTCAATATTGTCAATATGACGAAAGATATGACGGATTGGTCTGTTTTTAGGGTTCCGTATCCAAAGGCTAAAAACAGAACCCTATTAATAAGACTTCGCCGTTTGTCTGGCCGTCCGTCCATCTGTCTGTCACCAGGTTGTATCTCATTAACCGTGATAGCTAGACAGTTAAAATTTGCACATATGATATATTTCAGTTGTCCCTATAACAACAAATACAAAGAACAGAATAAATAAAAATTCAAGGGGGGCTCCTATACAACAAAGGTGATTTTTTTGCTGTTTTTATAGATTTTTTTTATCTAATCCAAGTAGCAAACGAGCATGCAGTCCACCTGATGGTAAGTGGTCACTGCCGCCCTGCGACATCTGTAATCAACGGCATATAGAACATGGGTTCTATTTGAAGTCCATCACGGATGCGACTCCCGAGGACTATGATGGCCGCCTCATGTGAAAGTGTGCCGGCAACCACACCCTTCCACCGAAACGCAAAAATGCTTCACGCTAGAAATAGGTGTGGCGGTGTACTTCCCCGGTCGAACTACGTTGGTTCTACCTTTAAATAATAGATAATGCTACGGAACCCTTCGTGCGCGAGTCCAACTCGTTCTTAGTCGGTTTTTCTGCCACACGTGTGTAATGATTGTCCATTGATTCTTGATCAAATATGAAGCGTTTTAATGATATGTGTTATTAATGGATATGTTGGATTCTGGGAATGTAATGGCATACAAGGCTTTGAGCTTCACGATATTTTATTGACGATTGCAAAACTAATCTATTGAATGATTTTTGTATAGTTAATATAATTTTATTGAAATCTTTGTTAATGTTATGGGAGGTCGGACCGCTTTGTGTGTTTTTACATAGAGATGAAACAGCAAAGAAACTCCATACAAACTTGAAATATTATTCATTTTCAAATTAATAACTGTCATTAGTCATTACCAAAATATAAATTTACAATAATAGAGAAACGAGAATTGAAATTATTTGAAACTTATTTATTTGATCGTTTATTTTGTAATAGATAAGCTATTTCATGTGGTTTTATTTATCCTCACAATACCTCTAAACGTATGCATCAGCCCTTTGATGTCCACTGCTACATGCTGCTGCTTGGACATAGGCCTCCCCTAAATGGCGCCACTCCAACCGGTCCTGTGCCCTCTGAATCCAGCGGTTTCCCACTGTCTTCTTCAGGTCATCGGTCCACCTGGTAGGGGGGCGACCTGTACCTTTTGCCTTAACGTGGTCGCCACTCGAGGACCTTTCTTCCCCATCGGTTATCGGTCCTTCGAGCGATATAGCCGGCCCACTGCCACTTCAGCTTGCTGATTTGAGAGCTATGTCGGGAACCTTCGTTCGTCTACGGATTTCATCGTTGCGAAACGTATACTTACTTATTTAATAGAATTTGGCTATTTTTTTTTAATTAAGGTGTCTATCGAACAAACAGAATATCGAACAAAATAAGAAAGCATCGTATATCCCTTTGATTACAAATAGATTTAAAATCTTGCAAGTGGTCTTGAGGTCTGTCATATTTACGTTGTTTCCACTGGGAACTACGTAGACGTCATAAGCATCATCCTACGCTGCTGTCCACCTGATAGTTGCTGCTCCTTATATATTGTCAATAGAGAAGGCCTTTACCCAACGTGGGGTTCCAATAATAGAGTAGAAACATATTAGTTATTTAATAATAAAAGAAAATGTTATATAAGGTTGTCGGAAATAACCAGGCTTTATTGTTATTATTATCTGTTGTCAGTCCTCTATAATTAATCCCAGATAAAAATAGAGTCCCATTTGAGGTTTTTCTTTTATCTGACTGAAGTAGCAAAACTAGCATGCAGTCCACCTGATGGTAAGTGATCACTGCTGCTAATGGACATCTGTAATCAACTTCAACAGGACATGGGTTCTATCTGAAGTCAATCACAGATGCGTTGCTACTCCCAAGGACTATGATGGTCGCCTCATGTGAAAGTGTGCCGGCAACCACACCCTTCCATCAAAACGCAAGCAATGCTTCACGTTACAAATAGGTGA
This sequence comes from Spicauda simplicius, assembly GCA_949699795.1. Lineage (NCBI taxonomy): Eukaryota > Metazoa > Arthropoda > Insecta > Lepidoptera > Hesperiidae > Spicauda > Spicauda simplicius. The sequence continues at coordinate 16,243,312 of OX453071.1, read as the reverse complement.
GGCGCTGGTACTTCCCCGGTCGAACTACACTGGCTCTACCACCTTGTAATTTCTACCACCTTTTTAGGTTAGTTACAGATGCGTTGCTACCACTGAGGACTAAGTTGGAACGCCTCAGATAAGTATGTACCTCTTACCACATTGTTCAGACTTATAGTCTGTAGGGTAGTAAGAGGTCCCTGTAGTTCCGAGATCAGAATAGGCCTACAGTATCTCCTGCCTGTCGTAAGAGGCGACTAAAAAGAGCTTCCGGGGTGCGGAGCAGACGGAGCGGTGGGGCCAGCTGCTCACCTGGGAGGAGCCTGATGGGGCAACGCGCTTAGAGGACTCCGGTTGCGTTCCTTTGGAGATCCCGGAGTCCTCTTTCTAGCGTTGAGGACGGCCACCGGGGGGATTTTAGTGCGGTAAAAATCCCACGTAACCCTTCGTCGCTTCCACGGCGTCGGGTACCTTTTGAAGGTTTCCCCCTCGAGAGCAAAAAAAAGTAATAACAGAGACAACTTTTCTCAATACCATCATTATAAGCAGAAGTTAATGTGGCGGCGTTGCTTCTGCATCAAAACCATAAAGAGTTCTTTAATCATAAAAAATCACCTCTGCTGATCCTGGACAGTTATTTTATTTATTTATGAATAAGTGACTTAGGAATTAAATCTAGTAGATGTGCGGCAACATCTTTCCGCGAAGTCATTCATTTATTGCGGTCACCAATGTACTCATTCAAGCGATGACTATAGCAAAGCTTCCGTTTTTTAAACCAGTTGCATACAAAAAGCTAAGCTAAGTTTGGCTGTTTTTGGTTACCTTTTGAAGGTTTTCCTCTCGAGAACAAAAAAGCTATCTTAGACTTACTTCTCATAGTGGTGTAGGCAGCTTTTCATACATCTGTGCAAACTTCATGGGTCACACCTGAGCTAAGCTGTGTACTATCCCCGCGAGAAGATATTGCGATTGGCGGCCATCTTAGTAACACTAAGGCTACGTACTCACGGAGCGGTTTTCACCCGCGGCCGCCGCTGTTGCGGGCCCGCAGCTTTTGTGCGAACCTCACGAGATCGCCTATTTTTGCGGTTCCGCTGCCGTCGCGGTTGCGATTATCGACCGCAAACGTGGCGGGCGAAAACCGCAAAACGGGCGGTTTACCATTAGTCGAGGTCCTGACTACTGCACTCGCCCGCCAACTGACCGCAGAGCGCGCGGGCGCAAACCGCCGCGGCTGCGGCTGACCGCGGCCCGCGCGGTTCTACAGGTTGCCCGCCGGTGCAGCGGGAGCCACAAACAACCGCGCGCATAGCGGGCGAAAAACGCGTCGTGAGTATTGCTTTAGTTTTTTACATATAAATGTAGGATGCAGATATAAATCTGCATCCTACAGAAGCTGCGGGCCCGCAACCGCGGCGGCCGCGGGTGAAAACCGCTCCGTGAGTACGTAGCCTAACGTAGTCGAATTTTTAGTACCGTTCGCAACGTCAGCCATATTTATTACATACGTATTTTTTTAGATATTAAGGTGAAACCGCACTAGAGCGACACTGCACCGATTTCTTACTTACTTCAGGATGACAAAAGATCAATTGTATGAGTTGTTGCAAGATATGAGAGTATGAAACCTCACATAGAACTACAAAATACATAATTTCCTCAAGCAATAGGTCTCTGGTCTGGACTGGTCGCAACGCGCCTCTCCGCCGCCGCTATCTAACCCGCACTAGCGCCAGCGGAACGGCGCGGCGCGACCGGAGCGGCAAAATATTCTCTGGGAGTCAACTACGTCGCGACGCGCCGCGCCGCTTTGCTTTTATTTCATATCAAACAATGGCAATAATATTTTTCTTGACGCGCCGCTTCGATGTTGCGATGCGCCTCTCCGCTGCAGTCACACTCTAGTGCGGTTTCACTTTTATATATAGATATTATATTTTATTCTCGTTACCCCGTTTCATTGAATCTTTCCGTGAATCTGGTACAACGGAATCTGAAACAAGTTCTGATTTAGATGATAGTATGAATGGAATTGAAAAGATAGTGTAGAATTATTAAATTATATTAATAAAAATCGATTTTATGCTGTTTTATTAATTAGTTGTCCATTAAAGTTGGTTTAGAGATTCAATTAAAACGTGATAAAAAGACAAAACTTCCTTCACTTATATAATATTGGCAGGTAATTTAATAGAAAATATTTAAAATAAAATAATGTATGTGTATAATATAATAAAAAGATATCCTAGATTATTAAATTATTTGTAGTCTTTTTTTTTGTTATCTGTACTTTTTGCGATTGATGACGTCACGCAGCTGTTATTGTGACAAGGTTTCATCACAATAACGACGTGCGGGGCTAATAAACCAATCGAAATATGTATATACCAGGTTCCCGCGGCATGGTACCACCTCTACCATGGTAATGAAATTCCAATGTGTTAATAGAATTTATAAACTACATGTGTACCAAATTTCAGAGAAATCCGATCCATAGTTTTTGCGAAAGTGTAACAAACACATACGTCTTTACAAACTTTCGCTTTTATTTTTTAAGTATCACATTACTTAGCTTAGCTTAGCCATAGCTTAGTTTTTGTAGTGCAACAGGCTTTAAGAGTGGTGTTTCCAGTGGTGGACTTATATGGACTGATAGATGCGCGGTGGACTGCGTAAATCATTTAAAACTTAATTTATCTTATTGATAGAACGTTCCTAATCGTTTTCAATTAAAGTCTGATTAATATTAGCCTAATTAACTTTGCAAATATTTTATTAATCAAATATTGGTTTTGTCTATCGGAGCGTGGGATGAATGGAATGTACCTACTCATCGTCTGTAAATAATAGGTAATGGGGTAATAATAGGTGCCTTTTTTTTCCCGAGGAGGAAACCTTCAAAAGGTACCCGACGTCGTGGGAGCGACGCAGGGTTATATGGGGCATTTTTATCGCACTAAAACTCTCCCGGTGGCCGTCCTCGGCACTAAAAAGAGGACTCCGGGATCTCCAAAGGAACGTAACCGGAATCCTCTGAGCGCGTTGCCCAATTGGGCTCCGTCTAGTCTTTCCGACGGTATGCGACCACACATACCGCCGTCCTTGACGGGATCGCCGAGTTGGACAGTTCAAGCTCCCACTCTAGCCGCCCGCAATCCCGAAAGCCCCTTTAAGTTACGACAGGCAGAGGATACAGTAGCTTTATTCCGATCCCGGAACTACAGGAACGGGGGACACAGCCTAACGCTAGAAATCGATTTTACGGTGGTATCTTCCTTGCCATATACGTTCTACCTATAAATTTACGACAAGGCACATTGAATTTAAGATGAACATTAGAATGGCACACGCAGCACAAAGTTCGATCAACGTCGTATAAATGCACATAATTAGCAATATTACCATTGATATCACATTTCCTATATGCAGTTCAACGACACATTAATGTTATTTCTAACGTGGCACACGCCAGAGATTTCGTGCCAACAAGATCAATAAATAGTTACTTGGTGATATATACGATTAGGTAATTTAATGGAAGTATGTACGTATGTACTAAATTTGCTATTTTTGTTTTCGAGGGGGAAACCCGACGCCGTGGGAGTAACGCAGGGTTATGTGGGATTTTTACCGCACTAAAACCCCCTCGGTGGCCGTCCTCGGCGCTATAAAGAAGACTCCGGGAACTCGGAACGACCGGAACCAGAATCCTCTGAACGCGTTGCCCCATCGGGCTTCTCCCAGATGGGCGGCTAGGCCCACCGCTCCATCTAGTCTTTACGACGGTATGCGTCCACATATACCGCCGTCCTTCCCGGGATCGCCTGACCGAGCGGTTCGAGCTGCCACTCTAGCCGCCTGCAACCCCGGAAGCCCCTTTTAGCCGCCTCTTACGACAGGCAGGGGATGCCGTAGCCCTATTCTGATCCCGGAACTACAGAGACATGTACGAAATTAGCTTGATTGGACGACAAAAGCGCGCGTGTGAGAGAGTTTCAAAGTGTGAAGTCCCCCAATCCGCACTTGGCTAGTATAGTGGACTACGGCCTAAGTCTCCGTCACACTCTGGCTTGGGCCCAGTAGTGGAATAGTTATATCATGGCCATTAGTAACTTTATATAGAACATAGGTTTTATCAATCAATCAATCAATCAATCAATCAAAGTTAAGTCAATAACAGATGCGTTGCTGCTCCCGAGGACTCGGATGGTCGCCTCATATAAAGTGTGCCGGCAACCACACCCTTCCACCGAAACGCAAGGAATGCTTCAGGTTAAAAATAGGTGTGGCGGTGGTTCCTCCCCGGTCGAACTACACTCGCTCTACCACCTTTAAATTTTAGATTTATGATGTGAAGCAGTTCTTGCGCTTTGCCCCAACAGTATAATAATATTTGTATTTTTCCGTTTATTTTATCAATTGCTTTATTCAATAATTCTACACTTTATGCAAATATGATAACGAAGTCGATTCCAAACCTTATATGTCAAAATATGTTATGGTGTTATGCATTTAGCCTGTAGAGTTAGCTCGAAGACTCGAAAAACAATACTCTTTTTTGAAGGTGGTAGAACCAATGTAGTTCGATCGGGGAAGTACCACCGCCACACCTATTTCTAGCGTGAAGCAGTTCTTGCATTTCGGAAGGGTGTGGTTGCCGGCACACTTTTATATAAGGCGACCATCCTAGTCCTTGGGAGTAGCACCGCATCTGTGATTGATTTCAGATGGAACCCATGTCCTATATGATGTTGATTACAGATGTCCAAGGGCGGCAGTGACCACTTACCATCAGGTGGACTGCTTGCTCGTTTGCTACTTCAGCCAGATAAAAAAAACTCCTCTTATGACGCAGTCAGGTATAATATAAGGTATGGCGAAAATTTCAAAAACTAGGTTATACTTATTAGTGTCAATTAGAGAAAATTACAGCATTTTTAATCGCTCACTTTAACTGTGTAACTACCGGTTGAAACAATGCATGTGATAAGCTTAACAGTATTACAACTTGACGGTACTCTGTAGGAAACTGGGTTAAGTGGTTCGTTGAACATGACAATGACGAAATAATTGTATCTTTGCAAATGGAGATAGCCTAATGGTTGGAACTTGCCTTCTCAATCGGGAGGTCTGGGGTTTAACTCCCGGGCACGCAGCACTGATTTTAAAATTAACAGCGCATTAGAAATTAATTATCTGCTATACGGTGAAGGAAAACATCGCGAGTAACCTATACACCCGAGAGTTCTTTAAAAAAAAATCTTATAAGTTATATAACTAAAAAAAACTGTAAATGTTCTTTTGTTTGTTCGTCCATGTATCTCGTGGCTTCTGTGTGGTCTGCGGGTGCTTCAAGGTCTCACTAGACTGACGTTACAATCGCGGTTTACGCCAAATTATTCATGTCTTCCATAGGGTGAAAAACATAAGGCGTTTTAAAGATACTATAAATTATTAATAAAATACTTGCAAATAAGCAAACAATATATCAGTAGAAAATAGATCATTGACTCATAAAAAAATGATTTGAAAATAGTAGTCTGCTTCAAATTAAATAACAATCCTGTAAAACATTGAATCCACTTCTAAAAATTCACGTTACCTTATTGGGGACTTCTTACCCTCCTAGGTCTTACATACATATTTTTTTATTACAACTAGGGTTGCCACCTTTTTTTTCAACGATTAAAGTACATTGGCTACAAAAGGTATAAAGAAAAAAGTACGTAGCTTCAAAATAAAGTACTATTTATATTATTACTTAATTTTTGGTTTTGAGATACATTTAGAACTGTGTGAGGTGATAGTAGGAAAAAAAAATGTAGATAGTAACTTGGCGCCCATATTTTTAAAAAAAGGTCACCAAATGTAAATGTTCTACTACTTTCTAAATAAGGTAGCTACGGAAACCTTGTGATTAAAGGAATTTTAGTTTACTGATTATATTCAAACTTTTAAATCCCAGATATACAAAATAAATTATTTTCGCGTACTTTATTTTCCTCATAAAGTATAAAGTACAATTGCCCCGAATAAAGTACAATACTTTATAATAAAGTAGGGGTGGCAACCCTAATTACAACACAAAAACTCCACAGACTTATCGTCCGTGCCTTTTGTCACAATAGTTCTTCTTTTTTTAACATAGTCTTTATTTCTTAGCTCCACGTTAGGCCATCGCTGTCACCATCACACTGTCGTGTGTGGTGGTGGCAACGTTGGCTCTTGCATACTATGAAACTTTATGGGGGGGGGGGGAACTTTGGGTCTCGAGGATCCCCTCTTTGACCAGGCAGGCCATCACGTCGGTTTACTATTTGCATAATTTTCTCAATGTTAAATAACAATTCGTTAAATTCAAATGAAAAGTGTTCTACTTCATGGTAACCCTTGTTTACGTAATGCAGGCGCATCATACTTTGTTTCAACGCAGATGTTATCGGCCACATTGAAATGATTTGAATAATTCACGATAAGTGCCACTTACATTAATGCGTCGTCGGTACGGGAGAGTATATTTACATGGAATAATAAATATTATTGTCGTAGACCGGTACCTTTGGTACAATTTAATTCAATTTTTATATTTTTTTTATTCGACTCACGTTTTTTTTTTATTTCTACGCAAAATAGTCATAAATAAGGTACACACATGAACGGTAGGTAAGGTACATAAATTAGGTACATTTTTGTAGTATATTTACTAGCTTTCATTTGATCGAAATTGTTATAAAAAGGGCTGTTTGGGCTGCAGAACGAGTCAAACAGAATGACATATACATTCATAGATACAAAACGTACATACATAAGCTCGAAAAATATTACTCTCCTTTAGGCGCAGTAGGGTAAGAAACATCCAACTTAAACCGAAGGCGACCAATCACTTTTTAGCAGTTAGGTTCTCAATTCAACTGTATTTTTAACCGACTTCCCAAAGGAAAGAGGTTATCTATTCGTCGTGTATTTTTTTTTTATGTATGTTCAGGCGTTTTGGCCAGACGCCGTCGACCCACCGATACGTTTCATACGCCATTGTATGCGGATAGTTTCACAGGGGGTCCCATATTGAGAAAATTGAAAAATTGTCAGCAGTTTTCCCGGAAAATTGGAATATATCACTTTCATAACGTCTTAAATAACTTGAGTGTTTCTGGACCGATTTCATTTTTTTTTCTTTTATTTGATAGAGAATTTCATCACGCAACTTTTTCTCTTCGGCATGGGTATGCTGGGATGCTTCACAATTCGATTATAGGGTGGAAACCACCACCACTCCTCATGTTTTTTAGATAATTTGAGATAACTCGGCTTCTGCCGATTTGGTTCTGATGAAACTTGAAATGTGCAATGAATATGTACGGCAATATAGTTTGACGAAAAATTTGACTTCAACTCCTCAATCTTGATGATGCAAGGCTACTGCTAGCCTAAACTATTGTAGTTAGCCATGGGAGTCGGTTGTATTTTTTGTTATTTTTTTTTTAACAATATTAGTTATTTATTCTTATGAATTGGGTGTTAAAGGCTTTCAGAGAGTTAAACGACGTTAACATCTTATTTAAATACAATTTTCTTGTCACAGAGTGGAGGGCGCCGCGAGAGCGAGGCGGGGGGCTGCGCGTGCGGGCGCACTCCGCCCGCTCCGCCTGCTCCCGGCCCGCCCGCGCCTGTCGTCGCTGTGGCAAGCGCGCTGTTCGGCCCGCCCGCACTACCGCCGCACCCGTTCCGCGCGCTGGATGAGATGCCGCCGCCGGTACTTAGGTAAGTCGCAGGGCTGAGCCTATCCGCTATCGCTGAGGCCACAAGCAAGCTGTTCAGCCCGCCCGCACTACCGCCACACCCGTTCCGCGCGCTGGATGAGATGCCGCCGCCGGTACTTAGGTAGGTTGTATAGCTGAGCCTACCCGCTGTCACTGTGGCCACAAGCGCACTGTTCGGCCCGCCCGCACTTCCGCCGCACCCGTTCCGCGCGCTGGATGAAATGCCGCCGCCGGTACTTAGGTAAGTCGCAGGGCTGAGCCTATCCGCTATCGCTGAGGCCACAAGCAAGCTGTTCAGCCCGCCCGCACTACCGCCACACCCGTTCCGCGCGCTGGATGAGATGCCGCCGCCGGTACTTAGGTAGGTTGTATAGCTGAGCCTACCCGCTGTCACTGTGGCCACAAGCGCACTGTTCGGCCCGCCCGCACTTCCGCCGCACCCGTTCCGCCTAAAACTAATCCGTTTAACTTAAACCTATTTTTGAAATATGACCCCTACAGTTGAGTATATGGCCCGACACCTAAACTATGCACACATAAGGTATCTTGTAAGTTGAGCCTTGGATATCTATATTTTTAATCTTTTATTATTTTTTATAATTTCATAAAAGACATAAAGTAAGCACGAACAAACGAGCATGCGGTTAAACTAATAATAAATTATCATTAACTCCCTTGGACATTTGGATTAAATGAAAATGGTGATGGTATTGTTGTCCTTGCAACGAAACGGGTACGGTATGAAAGATAATTGGAAAATTAGAAGAAACAATCTAATACTTTGTCCACCAATTCGCACTTGGCCAGCGCGGTGGACTATGGCCTAAACTCTCTCATTCTGACTAGCCACTGACTCTGACCTGTGCCCAGCAGTGAGACAATAACGGGTTGCTGTGAATCTAATACTTAAATCTTTAAATGGATTAAATCATCCATTTCTGACCTTCAACGAAGCGGCAATATTTCAAAAATAGGCACCTCCCTAAAAGATCTAGGAAGGTACACCTTTTTTATTCACTGTGAAATCTTTTGAGTCTACGTTTAAGAAGAAAAATTCCCAGACTTCAGATTTTTTGTCAGTCAAATTATATGCCATTATCTTACTGACGACCCGCGTGGCGGGGCGGTTATCATATCAGTCTGACGAGCAATGAGTCCCGGCTTCGATTCCCGGCCAGACAGGAATCTGAACGATGAGTTTAGAGTCATGTTCAGGGTCTGGGTGTTTGTGTATTCGTCTTATGTGTGTCCATAGTACCCACGACACAGAAAAAAATACTAGTTTGGGGCTATGAGTGTAGACAGCGTATAGCGAATTTCTATTCATCACTAAATTATTGCTATAACAGCCTTAAACTTAATATGCAAGCTTATCAAAATCTGACGTTACCCTATTATTTACGCTAAGGATTTATAAAACAAGATTAATCAAAAAGATAAACTCAATGTGGCTACCAATCGTTGGCTCCGTTCTAATGGAAATAATTAAATCACTATCTATACAAATTCATAAACTAAAATGTAAAACTGTGTTGTTGTTTGGATTTTTAGCGTTTACGTTTAAAAGATTACATGAAACCCTCATAAGACGACTGCTGTGTCTGTCTGTGCGTCTGTCACAGCCTATGTGCCATTTTTATAACATATCTATATGTTACTTACTTATCCTACTATAATTTCTGTCCTTCATTAATCCTTTTCTAACTTTACACACACTTCCCACTCTTCATTCCTGTTATCTTTCCCAATTCCATGCATAGGTTGTCTGGAAGAGATCGCTGCCTAGCGATAAGACCGCCTATTGCATACTACAGATCTACTTTGTATGTTATTGTTATTTTTGTATGTGTTATAGTGTGCAATAAAGAATATTCTATTCTATTCTATTCTGTATGGGTACAACCCATTATTGTCCCACTGCTGGGCACGGGTCTTCTGTCAGAATGAGAGAGTTTTAGGCCATAGTCCACCGCGCTGGCCAAGTGCGAATTGGTGGAAAAGGTAACTATATTTTTTTTTAGATATTTATGTTTTACTTATTATATATTAATTAACAAATGCTGCAGAATTTCTTAACGATCATAGTAGAAGGAAGAAATAGATTAATGAGCTCCGAATTTTAAGCGTGGTTTAGTTTTAATTTGGTGCACATAATTAATTTAAAAAACAACAATAGTAACTGCGAGTCGTAAATATTGTACCAATAATGTTAAAATCATACTCATACTAATATTATAAAGGCGAAAGTTTGTGAGTGTGTATGTTTGTTACTTCCTCATGTCTAAACGGCTGGAGCGATTTTCATAAAATTTGCTAGGGAAATAACTGACACTGTATTAACATATAGGCTACTTTTTACTGTGGAAAAATATCTTATTCCCACGGGGCAATCGACATATCGACCTTTTAATAGTTCAAGGGTTCAGCTAGTCCATGATAAAATAGTTAATAATAATATATTCCATACCTTTTTTCACAATGACGGGAAAAAAACTCATTTTGGTGCCCACCTATCTAATGTGTTGAACAACTAAGTAATTATTATAAAAAAGATGATTAACTAAATAATTAATTGTAGATACCTACTTAGTAATTTATAAACTTTCTGTGATATTAGACTTTATTTAATTTAATTAATCGTATTCCATCGTATCGCGACTCGCACTTTACCGATTTAAATATAAAAGTAAATATTTTAAACTGATTTTCATATTGTTTTTACTATTATCAACTATGTACATCAACCTAATATCAGTACCTAACTGCTTAATACGGTACTTTTCCATAGTTCCTTTTAAGTAAAGTTTTAAAATACCGATAAGTATCTAATTTATTATCCCGGAATCCACATTCTGCGAGATTATTCTCGTTATACAACAGCCTCCAGAAACAGCGAGGAACGCAAAATAGAATCTTGTAATTGAAGAGAAAACTCATTGCATAACTGCGGCTGTGGTGTCAGCGATCTGTGGGTGGAATGGTGGTATGAGACATTGATTAGTATCTGAATCTAGGTAAAGTTATATCAAGATCCTCATATATATTTTTTAAGAGTAGGTTATTCACGCGGCTTCGGTTACGTCAAATACATTATGTGTGTATTTTAACGACATCAGACCAGTTGCTTTTGCGAATAATAACAAACAGACCTATAAACCTTACAAATTTTCGTATTTGTGATTTTTGTATTATTTATAATATTAATAAGATTGAACTAGCAAACGAGCATGCAGTCACTCTATACTATAGTCTTCAGTAAGTAACTTATTTATTTATTTATTTAATTTTTGAAACATCTTAATAAGGGTTACAAGGGTAAACTTAATGCCTAATGGCATTCTCTGCCAGTCAACCCTGCGCGATAGCGATAGTTTGTGGTAGGTATATAAAAAGTAAGTATAATCTATTAATTGGTAAAATAATCATACAATATTAAAACATTAATATATACTTATATAATTATATAGTTAATACAATAATATAATTGTAACAATACATAATACATATAATACAATAATAAATGAAAGGATTGAAATGTTAATAGACTCATGTCTGTTGGAAAATAATGTTCCCGTAAAAGCGCCTTGAACTAACTTTAACTTCCTACAGAACAAAGATTTTATCTGAAGTCAATCACAAATGTTTTCATACTACCAAGGAATAAGTTGGATAGTCCCGATACGCAAATAAGCATGGTAGTAATAGGTGTGGCGGTGGTACTTCCCCGGTCGAATCGTATACGTTCTACTACTTTGGAAAAGTAATTATCGTAAGTACATCACGGTATCTCATTATATGGTAGTTTAATGAACCGCGTGTCGGAGCGGTCATCATAAGGACCCCGCAGCTTCGCTCTTTTAAAAAAATCGATGTATCGATTGTCCCGTGGGAATGAGATATTGTCCCACAGTAAAAAGTAGCCTTTATGTTAATCCAGAGTGTCAGCTAACTCCCTACCAAATTTTATGAAAATCGCTCCAGCCGTTTACACGTGAAGAAGTAACAAACATACACACTCACAAACTCTCGCCTTTATAATATTAGTATGAGAATGATATGATAAAAGAAGTATTACAATTTAAAGTGGCTCTGGGAATACAAAACAAGACTTATTAACTATTTTGTTCTCTTGTTTCCTGCACCAATCTAAGTTGAAGAGTGGAACGTCCTCCAAGTTTCAAGGTATAGCGAGATATCACATCGAACTGATAAATACAGTTCGATGTGATGTAATACTTAGCTTTTAAGAGGGCAGACGAATCCAAACTCCATCTTGCTGTAAGGAGACATCCATTTTTTCTATATAATTCAACCTGGTGATAAGGCAGATGGGCTACCTGATGGAAAGTAGTCACCGTCGCCTATGGACATTTGCAACAACAGAGGAGTCGACAATGCGTCGCCGGCTTTGAAGGAGAGCTCTTTTTTTTTTTTTGAAGAGCCCCATGTCATAACGCTCCGGGAATACCTCGGGAGGAAGCTTATTCCACATCTTGCGCGTCCGTGGCAAAAACAAGCGTGCAAACCGTCTTCAGTAGTGGGAAAAATGTTTTGGCTTTTAGGGAAAGAGCGGTAAAAAAGTAGCAGTGGTAACACACAGCAATTAACAAACAAAGCAACATATTCGAACTATAGCACTTGCGGAAACTTAATAAATGTTGTGTTCAGTGTTCTGGAAATAATTTTATGCTAAATGGGTTCTTACTTCCTTCAATCATACTTGGCAATGGATTGTGCAGAGCGTCTGATATCTAAAAAAACAGTGCGTTGCGATGCAGTTGCTGATAACGAGTAGGTGAAGGCATTTCCGAAATTATTTAACCTGGGATTCTTAAAAAAACATGCAAATGAATCGGCACGAGTGGCAGTTGGTCTGAAAATTTTTAAGTTATAAGGATTGTCAAAAAGAATTGATTTAAGATGGAGTCGATTTGATGGTAAGTAAGCTGTAAGAAAGGTAGAACCAGTGTAGTTCGATCGGGAAAGTACCGCCACACCTATTTCTACCGTGAAACATTTCTTGGTTTTTATAGAAGGGTGTGGTTGCCGGCACACTTTTATATAAGGCGACCATCACAGTCCTCGGGAGTAGCAACGCATCTGTGATTGACTTCAGATGGAACCCATGTTCTATATGAAGTTAATTACAGATGTCGCAGGGCGGCAGTGACCACTTACCATCAGGTGGACTGCATGCTCGATTGCTACTTCAGTCAGATGAAAAAAGCTGTGCTGTGTGGTCGGTCTGGAATTGTAACATCAACACCCACTACGTTCAGATATAAGCAAGCTTGATTGAAGGAAGGATAAATGTTTTGACTTTATTTTTGGACATATTTTAATTTTTTTTCGCCAATAAGTTACTATCACATTTCCTCGCAAGGGTTCTTCTCTGGATGATAAAGTTTCAGGCCATAGGCCATAGTCGTGTGGCGTGATCATGTAGCCTGGCGGGAGATATCCCTTTAAAAAGACCTATATATTGAAGTTATAAAAACCCCTAAACGTACCCCTAAAAATATAACACCTCTAAAAATCCCCATCCTACTTTTTATCCCCTAAATTTAGGGGATAAACCCCTAGCTTGGCAACCCTGATGTGTATCTATGTATATCATATTATCATTTTTTCACACTTTTCATACAATTTTACTTTACTGTATCTGATTCAGTGGTATAGGTCGATGACACGAGAGTAACAACTTCGCATGCGTAGTGCGTAGCTAGATTTAGTACGATAGTGGCGTGTGTAGTTTTTACTATCAAACGTAGTAAAGATTGATGCGCGCCGTGATTGAGTTTTATATTGTTTTGATGCGTCAATTGTAAAGAGTAATTTTGTTGCTTTGGGAGAATGCTTTATAAGTATTTGTAGTTGATTCTCATCTTTGTAGTTAAAATATAGGCAATAATTAAGTCGCCTTTCAGAATTAGAATTGAAACGTACCTGTAGTAATTGTTTTTTATTTATGCTGGAGCTAACTTTTATTATCGACAAGATGGCAAAAAAAGATATACCTACAAAGAAAGAAGACAAACCCACTGAGTTTCTTGCCGGATGTTCTCAGTTGAGGTCGTGTTTCGATCCGGTGGTAGGATAAAAAAAAAGTGATATACAATTTGTAAGCGCCCCCGTAGGCCTATGCAAAGTAAATACATTTCATTTTATTTTATTTGTTCCTGAATCTTCTATACATAAATGGAAATAAGAAGAAATCTGGACAGGTAACTTGGCGCACTGCAACTATGTATGTGTGCCTATTAGAAATAAATTTATATCTAAAGAAAGGATCGCTTTGAATCCTACAAATATGACGATTCCCTACACGCTTTCTACACTCATAGCACCACACAATTTGTCTCCTGTGTCATGGGTACCATGGCAACACACAACAAGACGAATACCCAAACACCCAGATCCAGAACATGAATCTAGTCATCATTTAGATACCTGTCTGGCCGGGAGTCGAAACCGGGACCCATTGCGTGTCAGACCGGTATGGTAACCGCTCCGCCACGCGGATCGTCAACAACCAAATCTACCACCACCGTAGTCCTTGTGAGTAGCAGCGCATCTGTGATTGACAGACAGAAAACTTGTTCTATATGAAGTTGTTTACAAATGTCCATCGGCGGCCGTAACCACTTTCCATGATCATAAAGGTCTTATTTTTTAAGTATTTTGTAGGTCCTCCTATTTAAAAAAAAATCTTTATTTGCTTAGGCTAGTGGGCGGCGGAGTCCCTTATACACCCATGTTAATGCTTTCTACACGCTTTCTACACTCATAGCCCCACAGTAGGATTTTCTCCTGTGTCGTGGGTACCATGGACACACATAAAGACGAATACACAAACACCCAGACCCAGAACAAGAATCTAAACTCATCATTCAGATACCTGTCTGACTGGGAATCGAACCCGGGACCCACTGCGTGTCAGACCGGCATGGTAATCGCTGCGCCACGCGGGTCGTCACCCATGTTAATGACACCGACTTAGCAGCTAACCTATACTTTTTGTCAGCAGATCCAACCCGCTGTACACGGAGGAGGAAGAACAGGAGGTAGTGATCATAGTGGAGTCGCTCGACTCTACGGAGGGGGAGGCCGACGCGAGGGTACCACGCCGCGCACCCTCCACGTCATCAGGTCAGTACATGGCAATATCAATATCAATATGAGATGAACATCAATATCAACATCAACTTCAATATTAATATGAAATGACATCCATATTATTTCAGATGGTAGAACCTTTTTTTAGTTATTTTTTATTTTACGAGGGGGAAACCTTAGTCGCCTCTGACGACAGGCAGGGGATGCCGTAACCCTATTTTGATCCCGGAACTACAGTGACATTCATAATGTAGTTTAATATCAACATCAGTAAATATTGAGGTTTGTAAATATTCATGTCTATATTGATATTTCATCGTCCTAATCTCTTGAAAGAGCTGTTTCACGTTGTTGGGTTTTAGTTTCTAAACTTTAATGGTCGGTTTTACATATGACCATATAACACATTTAGAACGCAGGTACAAAGTAGACATTAAAATCAAAAGATAAACAAAGGAATTGAACAATAACACCTGTTATTACATATAATTTGTCCATATTGGGGACAAGCGGCAATTTTGTATTGCACATTGTAGACAAAAGTTATTATCATTATTGTTCATTATGTATGTAGGTATATCTTAGATCAGGGGTTCTCAAAGTGTATGCGTACCCCTTGGGGTATGTCAGGAGAATGTTACTAGGTACGCCAAATCGCTGAAAATTTTGTCACAGAAGCTTCTATGTATACAAATAATTAATGTTTTAGTTAAAATAGTTAGTAGTTTTAATTTTACAGGCATTTAAATTTTCGATAAAAATAGAGTCCCACTAATAGTCACGTGACCGAATATGACGTCACATTCCTACGCCCCGCTTATTAGTTAGTCGCGAACGGTGATAATAAGTAGCTTCCTCAGTGTTTTGTTCTGTTATTAGCTGGGCATCACGTTTATAATATTTATATTCGATAAATATATTGGATGAAGGGTCTTTAAATGGGCAATCGTATAATCTACCTAAAATAAACTAATGGTTATTAGGTAACCATTAGTTTATCTATTTACAAGCAAATAATAATGATTGCGTTGCTGCCAAAATGCAAAGAATAACAATGCTAAGGTTATTTAATTCTCCTCGCTATTTCGAAAAGTTTATCTGTTCGGTACTGTTTTATTAACACAAAATAAAAAACCCAACCCAAAAAACACCAACAGAAATACATGTTATAAACTTAATTACACAAAATAGATTTTAATTATTGAGATACATGTAATTCTACTGGTGATTTTCATATGGTGGCAACAGTATGCAAGATTTTACATGAGTACGATAACTTAATATTAACAAAATGTAATGTAATGTCATGAATAAACATGTATTCCTATTTTTTAATTTATTTTTGTTAATATTAAAATGCGTAAGGTCATTTTATTTGTAACTTACTTCAGATGATAGTGATTAAAGCTAAATACTTTGCTCTACTAAGTGGTACGACCCGCGTGGCGGTGCGGATACCATAACGGTCTGACACGCAGTGGATTCCGGATTCGATTCTCGGCTAGATAGGTATTTGAATTATGATACTCTTGTTCTGGGTCTGGCTGTTTGTGTATCTGTCTTTGTGTTTGTCCACGGCATCCACGACACAGTAGAAAACCTACTGTTGGGTGTCTTTGTGTGTGTCCATGGCACCCAGGACACAGAAGAATATCCTACTGTGGGCTTTTTTAAGCGTTTTAAGTGGTAATTAACATGTTACGAAGCCGGTTTAAAATGAAATATTTCTGATAGTGCTCTCTGTTAACGAAATTTTTGAGTCGAACACAGCAACCATGTGCTGCTGTGTTCGTGTGTGTGCTCGTTGTGTGCACTGGTATTATCAGAAACAAACAGTTGTGGCGATGGTGTTTCCAGAGTAGAATCACAAAGAGTTCTCCCCCCCCTTAGTTTAGTATTTTCAGAGAAGATGATTTTTGTATACAAAGATATTAACACAATGTTATCAACTGCATATGTATCTAGCTATATGAGAAACTAGCTGTACCCGCGGCTACGCCCGCGTGCAAATCAATGTATCGCAAAGTTTTTCCCGCGCAAATCTCCACTCAATGAGAATTCTACGATATAAGTAGTCTACATGTTGTTCCATAACATTTTCTATAGTAAAAAAACCCATAAAAATAGGTTTAGCCGGTCAAGGATTACCCGGACAAACACAGAGTGAAAAAACTAATTTTAAGTGTATATTTGTGGGTAGGTGCATATTGTTATGTAAAATGTTTTGAAAATAAGACGAATTAGAATATCGTAAACCCCTTTTTTGAAGCAATTTACAGTCTTAGTGGTCATTTTTTTTTTTTTATATAATTTAACCTAACGATAAGGCAGACGGGCTACCTGATGGAAAGTAGTCACCGTCGCCTGTGGACATTCGCAACACCAGAGGAGTCGCCAATGCATCGCTGGCTTTGTAGGAGAGCTCTTTTCGCACCTTTCTTGAAGAACCCCATGTCATAGCGCTCCGGGAATACCTCAGGTCCTCAGGTCATATTAACAATATCGGAATACATCTTTTCAAGCAACGCCTCCACATTTAAACCAAAGCGCATCGATTATAAAGATGGATTTTAACTTTTCCGAATTGAAAAATACTATTTTAAGTAATTTTGGTCGATTTAAATTTCTGAGTAAGATTACCTCTATAGGTGACCCTACTATTAACATTAGTTTGACAACCTTGACGACCCGCGTTGCGGAGCGGCTACCATACCCGGTTCGATTCCCGGCCAGACAGGTATCTGAACAGATTCATGTTCTGGGTCTGGGTGTTTCTATATACGTCTTGAGTGTCCATGGTACCCACGCACAGGAAAAAATCCTAGTGTGGGGCTATGAGTGTAGAAAGCGTATATTTATTAAAAAAAAGATTGTGTGGAGGAGTTCCGGGAGGCGGGTTAAGGAATCCAAAAATTTAGTTGGATAATGTCCTCCATCTCGATGGCTGTATCTACAGAATCTTCATCCCAAATAGTCAAATAATAATCCCGCATTGAATTTCCAATATTTAATTTGAAATATTTCAAATGTTAGAGAAACCGTTGCTACAAATCTTGAGTGGACGCTCAAAGGTGGAATAGGCAGGCATTATGACCGCTTTTTAAAAGGGTGGCCGCAACGCTGGACGACGCCACAGCAATAGCTATTTTTCTATCAGATCTTATATTTTTCGCTAATAGTAAATTTATTAAAAACGTTTTACCCGTGCCTAGTGCATCTAACTAAAACTAAAAATCTAATGATAGTATCAATGATTCGTAAACTAATTTTGGTTCTACTAACATTTAAGCGGCGCTCAGGTATGTTTATAGTTTATCTTTCTTGTTGTGGTTTGTGCCTTGTTTGTGGTACATAAAAATTTGAATTTGTCGGCAAGGTAAATCCAAAATATTTTGTACTTTTACCTTTACTTAAACCTCTATTAATTTCATATAAACTTTGTGACATTGATTCCCAGGCGGGCGAAAGCTTTGCATTTCCGATGCTAAATAATATTTAAAAAATAAGCTGGTTATTAAAAAACTAAAACTAAAATTAGTATTTATGAAAACTACAGATTGTAATTATAATAATAATTTAAAAATGTACAAAAGACAACTGGATTCGAACCCCAGACCTCGAGTTTTTAATCCGCCCGACTTGGCACCATACGACTATCACGATTTTAATAACAGGTGCGAAACTCAGATATGAGTTAAGAACATCATCTATTTTGACACACTTTGTTATTATAAAATTAATTTAAGATATGCTGTTAATTCAATGCATGCTTTCTAATCTTTCTATAACATTATTTATAATTAACATATCATAATTATAAAAAGAACAATAATCTTGCTCGTTTGTTATTAGAGCCAAGTGTTCATCAACCATGCTTCAATATTCATAAATTCAATTATTTATCACAAAAGTTGCAAAAGCTTCTTTATTCTTATATTAATAATAATTCATGATATAATTGTTATATCTTATTTAGATACTGATCGACTTTATAATGTTAGTATTTTGCATAAAAAACTATCAATTGTATTTTGTCCATAATATTTATTTTCGCTAAAAATGTACGGGTGTGGTCAATAACATAACTTTATTTATGCAATAATAGTTATGAAACTATATGAGTAACAATGTGAAAATGTTTTAAATATTGTAGTAGTTTATTTTTGAAACATAATTTAATTACGTGGGTCTTTCGTACTTACTGTATTTTATTATATGAAACATATTGTTGACTAACATTATAGTTAGACAGTCCACTTCCTTCCTTGTTTGGATAGGGCGTAATGTTGTAAAATAATAAAAGGAAGAGATCGAAAATTGCGATGATTGGAACGATAAAGTTCTTGGTATATCTATTTTTTATTTGCTGTTGGGAATTAAGTAAAATAAACAGTTGAACATGGAGTGACAAATAGAGTCGATAATTTTATTTTGAAACAATGTTAAAACATTTTATCGCCTTTGAATGATTGGATTCGATTATCTTTTTTACTATAATAGTATGAAACGCCATCATACTGCCGTTTGCATACTTATTATGTAACTTATCGGAAATTCTTCGTAATTGTATCTTTCGTATTATAAATACATTTTTGTTTTATAAATTCATAAACTATGGGTAAATTAAAATCAATTTAAATCACATCTATTTTTAAGTTAATTGATAGTTACAAATTTATACGTATTTTTTTAATGAATTCAGAATTCATCCGTAGCCATATTGGTGACATGACAGTAGCCATGTTGGCGTCCGGGCGGCCATTATGGCTACTGTCATGTCATTTGCATTAGAATTTATCAAAATCCACGACAATCCGAATTTTACGGATATATGTTGTCGACTCGAAATCAATGTTTTTTTATGTTCTATTATTTAGATAAGGTTTCAAGTAAATCTATCGTACCTCTTGACGGACTTGTCAATATGGGACTTTGTCGAAAACGAACTCCCATACAAACATTAATGCCCGATTTTAACGCTTTCAACCCATTTTTTTCGATAAAAAGCAGCCTATGTCCTTTCTCGAGGTCAACACTGTCTGTGTACCCAATTTCATAAAGATCAGTTCAGTTGTTTAGGCGTGAATAAGTAGCAGACAGACAGACAGACAGACAGACAGACAGACAGACAGACAGACAGACAGAGTTACTTTCACATTTATAATATTAGTAGGGATTGCAACTTGTCTTTTATTTTCTTAATAGTAGGAAGCAAACTGTGCTTTTATCCCTAAATGGATCTGTCGTCTTCATAGTATTTATATATTCTTTTCGCATTTTGTTGGCGCATTATTACATTTATAATATTTGTACATTTTGGCACAGTAGATGATTTTCTACAATTTGGATTGGACATTTAAAGTATTTATAGGTAATTTTACTTTAAATTACTTATAAATCAGAAACTAATTGACATATCAAAATAATTCTTTCCCATTTTTTTGACAGAGAATATGGAAAGCTATTAATCAAAATTAGTTAACATTCTTCATTATTCATTCGGGGTACGTAAAAAAAGGTTAAGGCGTATGTACACGCGCTTGTATTGCCATTAAAATTCAGTAAAATTTTACCTAGATTCGACTCAATGATTTTATATACCTATATATTTTTTATTGACCATGAAAACAATCATAGAAAAAAGGCGGACTTCTTGCTTGATAAAAAAGATCTATTAGTCACAAGAAACAAACTGTGGACCCGATATTGCTTTTAAATGCAGTTTTGTCAATTAAACTTCTTTTTACCTTTCGAGTGTATTAAAATAATTTGAAAATTTAATTGAATTGCATCGGAAATTGAATTGAATTGGAAATACTTTGGACAGTGTCAAGTTTAGTTTTTGAATTAAATAAGGTCGAATTTCGACCGTTGCGACGGGTAACTACTTAGTCCATAATTATGGCAAGATAACATACGACCGCGGCTTTTATTTTTTGATGAATATTTCGTAGAGCTCTATTTTCACATAGTGGGTTTTTAAATAGATAGTATTTTTTGTTTTACATATCCACATATACATAAAATATATATTTTATTGTTTTATTTATTTATCAGGGGTATGTAAAGATACTAGAGATTTAGGTTTGAGAAACCCTAACCGATTGTTGAATAGTTTTAATCCTTTCTTAATTTTGCAACATCGCTGAAGGACGTTACCGTTACCGCTAAGCCGCTAAAACCGCACAAAATAACAATATTATGTCTCAAGCAAACCTTCTAAAATTAGTTAATATTTGACTCGAGTTATTTATGCAATGTATTAGGTAATAAAATGTAAATATTACTGGATTTTGTAAAATAATACTATGAGACTCTCAATCTTCGTCAAATGAACAATATTTTTGTAATACTCGCATTAAAATATATCTAAATATTTAACAATAGACAAACAACATACAATTAATAAATATAACTGACATATAAACATTTATGAAATTTTATCCAGATGGGATAAACTACTTTCCACTTTTTTCGAGGGGAGAAACCTTCAAAAATATATGGATTTTTACCGCACTAAAACCACCGGTGGCCTTCCTCAGCGCTATAAAGAGGACTCCGGGATTTCCAAAGGAACGCAACCAGAGGCTATGCGACCACACATGCCGCCATCCTTTCCAGGGTCGCCTGTAAAAACCTACGCCTAGTAAAAACCTACCTAGACTTTAAAATCTTTCTTGTCTACGTATAGACAACATGTAACTTTTCATCAGTATTCATTGATCTTTTTTATAAAAAATATCTTTTAAAACTTATAATAAGTTAATTTTATTTAATCCTCAATTTTATCTTTATTTGTTCAGGTTACGGCAGCGGCGGCGGCAGTCATGGGCGCGTGTCGCCAACATTACCAAAGAACGAGGAGTATGAGGAGCCCCGGCGACTTTCTGGGTCCGATAAGCTGGAAGGGTCTCCGAGCGCTTCCGACTCTGACGGGAGCCCCACTTGCACGCTCTCGAGAAGCTTGAAGGAAGATATTAGGTCGTGCTTGGGAGGATGCAGGTACTTCTTAGTTCTCAATGTCCCAGCTTACTTACATTAGGGCGACTATTTTATTCCCTTACGTAGCAACGGATCAGTGTTTGACTTTGGACACTTTCAATATGAAGTTGCTGTCATTAGGTTGCACTGACCACATCATGTGGACTGCATGCTCGTTTAAAATGTACTTTACTCGGTTAAGCATAAACAATTAAGAAATTTATACATAACAAAAATATATAAATATCATTATTGAATACTTAGCTAAAAGTATTTAAACATAATTATTTTACACTAGCTGTACCATGCGACGCCATCACAAAAAAATACACTAGAAACCTTCGCGAGCTCATGAATAATAAGTTTACTAAAGATCATCACATGATCAAATGCATACACATACACATATTTATTTTTATATAGACAAATATTGATTTTTATAAAGAAGAAGAGAATAAGATGACCGAAAATGAGTCTAATAAGCTCAGTGCTGTCATCTGTAACGCTGGTATTCTGTGTGCTACTTCAATCTTACAAACAACGATAAAGCTCAACCTGTTTTCAACCTGCTTACCTATTCTAAAACTAACAACATCATTGCACGCAGGTGGGAGAAAGACGTAGGCCAGGTGGTGGAAGCAGCAGTGCGAGGCGCCGGCGGCATCAGCGCCGCCCGCGCGCGTCTTCACGCAGCACTACTGGCGTTACACGACCCGCCCAGGGTACCCAACCGGGGACCTTCACTCCCCTACTGCGGGCCGGGGGTCCGACCCGGCGACGTGACCATGATGCCTAAGACCACTGAAATGTCGCTCTTGGTATGTTTTAGATTTATGGCCTTTCTTCTTTTTTGCTTGTAAAATAATAATTTACGTATCTCTTGTTATGTATTGACGTAACGATCATGCTATGAGCTACCTGATGGGAAGTCATTTGCACCACTAGAGTTGTCATTTCAGCGCTATTTTGCGTTAGTTCATTAGAAAGACCTAGAAATGTTCCTGTTAAACTTTTTTGTATTTTAGAGTTGGGGTTTTTTTCTTTTACTAGACTTTGAGGTACTTTGGTGCCATTAACTATTGAAATGTACGTGTATGAATTTCAGGTCCGTGTTCGATTTTAACTAGTTGTGGACTGGAAAAATGGGCAGGAAAAATAAATAGAACTTAATACATATAACAATGTCCCCTCGTGCTTATAATGGGTGAACAATCAGCTCTAAGTATTTACAAATTATTTATTACCGTTCTCGAAGGTCCCAGAGAATCAAAATAATACAGTATAATAAAATATTTTCTGTGCCGAAATCTGAATTGTAATTAATATTTTTTTGTGGTATAATGCCCGACAAAAAAATTGGAAGTTATAATTTTAGTTCATGGCCGAAATACTAAAGAATACGTTACAAAATCTTTCTTCTGATTTAATAATGCGTAAGATGTATGAAATGTTGCTCACTGTTATATTTTTCATTACAATTTAAGATGATATTTAGGATTGCTGTCTTCTTTTATAATACCTATGACTAAAAACCTTCTAAAGAAAGTGTTGTATTCTTGTAATACATAATGCTTTGTTTACAAATTTGCTGTATCAATTTATTTAGTAGTCATTTCGTTACATCGTTTCGTTACATTATGAACAATACATTGCTACAACTAATTAGATTATCAGTTTATTTTTTTATCTCAGAATTGAATATTCCTCAATTTACACAATTAGCTGAATTGTAAGTACTAATCTTAATTTCAAATTTTATAAAAAATCTATTGGTAATACTATCCGTTTCTTACTCTGTGGCAAAGAAATATAATATCATGTGTGGAACGTGTCCGATGTACTCGTATGCAACGATACGGTTTCATACGTTGAAATATTATATCGTAATACGTAATATCCGTGTGCGACAAAGATTCAAGTGTCCTTTCCCTCGCATGTCGTAATGGATTGGACTTAAGGGCTTCCGAATTGAACGAATGGAGGACAGCTTGGGCCTTATTACGAGTAAATTACTTTTGTCTAACTAGTCATTGTTTATGTTTTCCATTAACGACCCACGTGGCGGAGCGGTTACCATACCGGTCTGACGCCTAATGGGTCCCGGGTTCGATTCCCGGCCAGACAGGTATCTGAGTGATGAGTTTAAATTCATTTTCTAGGTCTGGGTGTTTGTGTATTCGTCTTGTGTGTGCCCATGGTACCCAAGACACAGGAGAAAATCCTAGTGTAGGGCTATGAGTGTAGAAAGCGTGTGTCAAAAAAGTGTGTGTTTTCCATCATCATTGCAAGGTATGGCCAAAATAATGTAAACATGCATTGTACATGGCAATGCATGGGCGATAACGTAAGCCAGGATTTTTTTGAAGAATCGCCATTATTCATACTAAGGGTACTGATAGAATTCGCCGTCGAGCATTTTTTTCAGGATCTTTAAATATTCATATATTTAAGATGTAAAGCAGATATAAATCAAGAATTTAAATAGGCTTTATTTCTTACAAAAAATTTTGACGTGAAAGTTGAGCCACGAACGACACATCTATTTTATTGTTCCTTTTTAATTTCCTATACGCCTTCGTTTGTAAAATTTTGTATTAAATTATTTTTAAGTAAGCAGTGCTTACACGTAACTTAAGGTAGCTTAAGTAAAACATATGTTATGTAAAACATAAAAGTAACAAGTTGTTGATGTTTATTTTTATAATATAGACAGACTTTACAGACACGTATTATAATAATTACCGTTCATAATATCGTAGAAAATTTGGTCTCAAAATCACTTCCGAGCAAAAAATAAGACCCAAAATACAAAGTGAAAGTGGACCAAAGAAATCAAAATGATATTTGTCGTGGAAAAAACCACACAAAGAAACATTGAATTCGTGATTATTTTGTACTTGTGTCCGTACTTGATTTTTAATTGATGCATGCGACGCCGCGCCGGCGCCGTATCCATACACTCTAATGCCACTCTCAATGTAAAAACTACTTTTGTTCTATATTTATATACCGATTATATGTTAATGTAGAATAATTGATTATTGTAGTTTTTATTTCTACTTACTATTAATGTGCGAAACACATATCACTACATAGTATAAAACAAAGCCGCTTTCCGCTGTCTATCCCTACGTATGCTTAGATCTTTAAAACTGCGCTACGGATTTTAATGCAGTTTTTTTAATAGACAGAGTGATTCAAGAGGAAGGTTTTTATGTATAATACTTGCATAATATAGTGGAGGAACCCTGATAATTTCAGATTTTTGGCTTTTAGGCGGAACGAAGTTCGCCGGGTCAACTTGTTACTTACATATTATGTAGGTTTTATTGATCTGCAAAGTTAAGTAATAGTGGCAGGCAAACGCGGTGAACAGCAGTAGTATAATGATTATAAAACCATCAATCACGGTAGTTATAATCGAATAGTAGATGTTAATCTAGTTGCTATGGCAGTGCGAAAACATCTGATAAGTGTTATCACTCAGCATCATAGGGAGGGACGCTCTTTAGGCTGTGTCCCCAGTAGGCAAAATGTTAGCGCCCTTACGCCCTTTTATATATTTGAAATGTGTCCTAGTGCCTGTTCCCACCACCGCAATTTGCTGTTTATTTACCGCAATTTAAATATCCCACTGTTGGAGACCGTTCTCTCTCTAAAACTAAGGCTGGGTCTTCAGTAGGCAAACTGTTAGCGGCGTCTTAAATTTCCGACCTATCGGTTTAGTACGCCCTTTTATATATTTGAAATGGAGTGTCCAAAGTTTGCTAGTTTGCGCTCACTGTCCACTGTAATGGTGCAAACTGCGTAAAGTGTTATTTTTTTTTAATCACCGTATAACATCATAGAATGAGCATGCAGTCCACCTGATGGTAAGTGGTCACTGCCGCCCATGGACATCTGTAATCAACTTCATACAGAACATGGGTTCCATCTGAAGTCAATCACAGATGCGTTGCTACTCCCGAGGACTGTGATCCCACCCTTCTATCGAAACGCAAGAAATGCTTCACGCTAGAAATAGGTATGGCGGTGCTACTTCCCCGGTCGAACTACACTGGTTCTACCACCTTGAAGATGATGTAAGATTGCAAATTAGATTTTAGCCAAATGCACTTCACTAACCGTACAGAATAGAGTTGGCCATGAACAATAGAATTACCTATCTTGCTACGAAATCATTAGATGTTGCAATATCATCAAGTTGGATGAGTTACGGAAACTTATGATAAAATCTCTTTAAATAAGGTTAACTAAGTTTTTTACTAATTGCCCATTATTTCGCTTAACAATCACAAGGCCTTCGTGAGATTAGGTACTTTGTAAGGTTTGAGTGGTTTTTTAGGTCGTCAGGAAGAGAGTTCATGAGCATCCTTTCTATGTTTTACTACTAGAAACAAAATTTAAAAAATCCTTATCCGTCATTCAAGTAATATAAACCGCAAATCTTTCTTTATAAATCCGTTGTGATCTACCCAAGAATCAGGAGGTTCCATGGTTCTATGAGAGGTCTTAAAATAAACTCACGTTTTAGAGAATAAGACTCCTGTTATATTTTGAGTCTTAAAAACATGCAAATATTCGATATTGCTTATGTAGGTCGCAATTGGATTGATTGCGTGTTTGTATTTAGACAAGACTCGCCTACACATCGAAAACAATTCCGAATTTTTAGCACTTTTAAAATCCACTTAAATCTGTCAAATTACGTTTATCACAATCAAAGACTGTAACTACAAAGGAATCTTGAGAGCACTTGATCAATTATGTGCAGTTAAATAAGCACTCGATGGTAGACTCTTTGTTAATCCATTGCCGTCCATTGTGGCCCGACGTGTAGAATTATCTTGACATTTAAACGCCACTTAGGTAAGCTATATTATTATGTAAAGAAACTAACATCGAATTACTGATTTTGTTGATATAAAAATAGGTGTAATGCAATTTAATGAAATTCTAAATCTGGGATGCTTAAGCACAGTACTAGTATCTACAGTATTCTAACTTCTTACAAACGCACGAAACGCAAGTTGTACCTACGCGCCACGATTTCGGTATGCACTCGGTACAACAGCTAGCGAATGGCGAGCGGGCGATGTGACGTTTTTTAAGCAGTGGATCTTTTTATTTAAATAATAATGTAGCGAAGAGCAGTTCTAAACTATATTAGGCTGTTTTTGATTGCTTTAATTGTGCATAAATACGTCCAGTGTTAATAATTTTTATTTTGGTTGGTAAAATATTATTCAGTGTGAAATTTATAACTATTATTTGTGTACGATTTATTATTAAGTCTGTTAAATATTAAAAGAACGTGTTGTTTTTTACCTTTATCTACTGAATAAAATACATAATAAGTAAGAAAGAAAGTCGAGTATATAGATGTATTAAAATACTTTGGCGGGACATGGCAGAGTTAGACTACTGTATGATATTAATACTGTGGCTTAAGCGTACATTCAGATGCCATTGCATAAGCTAAATGTTTTCATAATACAATGTGAATAGAAAAAACTTTATAATGACCACGAATGCAGCAACTTAATCCTAAGTGGGTGGCAAGTGGTTTTACTTAAATCGTTAGGTGTGCCAATGAATTTTTGGGACAAGCAATCCTTACATGAAATAAAAATGAAAGATTCGCATGTAATAATATTTATAAAAAACAATGGAGGACGATGTTAAGAGTTTTATCCCGTCTATGCGTCTGTGTTTAAATTGACATCAAATCAAAACGATTGAAGTTCATTCAAACAATTAAAAAAATAAAAATATATTTATAGTCCCTATCTTGAGATGACACTTGGTTTTTATTTAAATTCTACTAGTTGACCCGGTGTTCGTTCAGCCTAAATATCAAAATACTAGAATTATCGGTGTTTCTCTACTATCTATTATACATAAAAACTTTCATCTTAAATCATTCTATCTATTAGAAAAACTACCTTAAAATCCGTAGCGTAGTTTTAAAGATCTAAGCATACAGGAACAGACAGCGAGAAGCGACTTTGTTTTATACTATGTAGTGATTTAATATCCAATTTAAAATTAAAACGCGGGTCAACATTAGATTTAAAGCAGAGGTTACTTTTGTTTAGTATTCGAATTTACTCCTTTTTACCCGATTGCGTCAATATGGTAATGTTTTTTGACCGTATGTTTGTATGTTTTTTGGAACGATTTCTTTCGATGATAGTAACATTATGAGTATCAAATGAACGCTAGTAAGTAGACCATTACAAATAAACGTGCATTATAACACTTTTTTATTACTATTTTGTCGTAGAGTCCAAAAAAGAGTTGAATTAAGTAAATTATAACAAAAAACAAAAAAAAACGATTTATTAGTTTTTAAGCAGACGGGTTTTTAAACGGGCTTTCAGCGCGGCGACCGAATCAAGAAATTCCGTTACGAAAAAAACCTTACACGCCTCCACTGCGCCTACCATGTAGTGCAGCCGGGCGTTCGCGTATGTATGTATATGTTACGAAGCTCGCGCGGATCGAGACGAGCTGCTCGGAAATCGGATGAATATGTAAGCAACTGTTTGTGAGAAACTGCATGAGTTGATAAAAAATGCTATGCAATAGCTTTACCGCGGCAGTTCCAGAGTGTCGGTTTTTGTATAATTTACCGATATTACTTGTATGATATACCTCCAAGCTAATTTCTCAAATTAAAGCCGCTTTCCCGGTGATCGCCCCTTGCTAGGTTGATTTAAATGGATCAACAGTATTTTCAAAAGTCTCAAATTGCGTGGTTGCCCTGACGTTTGAAGCAGAATGCCTCATCTGCAAGTGTTTAATAAGTACAATTTAAATTAAATCAGTACAATTTAAAATAAATGAGTACAAGTTCAAGAATTACTTTTAAAATGTAGACAGACAAATAGTGTTCTCGTTTTATACTAAATAGTAAAACAAGTTTATTGTTTATTTCGACGCAGAGAGTGCGTCTACAATTTTTTCTTTTCATCTTAACATCTTTATATCGCATAGCGATCTAGCTGAGCGATATAGAACTCATTCATAACCTAGTAAAAATAAAAATGCAAATATATACAAGACTACATGTTAAAATTATTAAAATGTCGCTATAAATGAACTCAACATTAAAGTCAATGCAAATGTAGTAATTAGAAAGGATTTATCTAGTAACTTTTACTTTTCGCCATAATATTTGCATTCTAAACGTTTTAATTCAAAACAGACGTATGTGCTGCTATATTTAGTTTTGTAATCAATTCAATATAATCTCAAAACTAAAGGAAATAATATTTTCGTAGCATACACACTCTTACACACTTTCTATACTCACAACTCACAAACCCATAGTAGGATTTTCTCGTGTGGCGTGGGTACCATGGACATACAAAGAGGAATACACGAACACCCAGAACCAGAACAGAAATCTAAATTGATCTTCAGGCCGGGACTCGAACCCAGAATGCACTGCATGTCAGACTAGTATGGTGGCCGCTACGACACGCGGATCGTCGCCATAGCTTATTTATTTTGTTTTCTCTAGGGTTTTGTAGAATATTATGTTCGTTTGAGGTTTTGAATACCGTTCGTGAGCTGTGGCAACGCGGAGCAGTAAGCTGGAAAAGTGGTTAGTTCGGAATCACATCTATTTTTTTATGGTCCACCTGATGGTAAGTGGTCACTGCCGCACATGGACATCTGTAAGAAACTTCATATAGAACAAAAGATCAACTGCTGTGCTGCTCCCCAGGTCTACAATGGTTGCCTTCCATAAAAGCGAACCAGCAACCACACCCTTCCAACGAAACGGAAGAACTGTTTCACGTAGAGATAGGTGCGCCGGTGGTAATTCTCTGCTCCTCTTTGTAGCGCAGAGGCTCTTGAAAGACAAAAAACGCTCGGCCGCGCTACATGGTAGGCGGAGTGGAGGGTGTTAGGTTATTTTCGTTACGGAATTTCTTGATTCAATCGCCGCGCTCAAAACCCGCGATAAAGGCTATGCAATAGCTTAAAAATAAACCTCTCCGGTCGAACCACACGTTCTTACTTGCAAATGATAATGAATGATAAACTTTTTCTAGAGAATCTGACAATGTACCACCATTGCCCCATCTGCTTAGCCTTCTCGCCCTGCTGGTTTATGGTTTCAACAGTGGTAACAGTTACAGAATTTACTGACACTGACAGAGCTATTATTCCTTTCTCAACAGTAAATAAATTATACTGCAGTGCACAGCAGTGATAGCCTAATGATTGACACTTGCCCTCTCAATCAGGAGGTCCGAGGTTCAAACCCAGGCACGCACCACTGATTTATGTGCGTATTACAAATTAATTATCACTGCTTTTCGGTGAAGGAAAACATCGTGATAAAACCTACACACTCGTGAGTTCTAAAAGAGTTCTAAAAAGACGAAGAAGTCCACCAATTGGCACTTGGCCAGCGCGTTGGACTATTACTTATAACTCTCTTATTCTGAGAGAAGACCCGTTCCCAGCAGTGGACAATAATGAGTTGACGACAAGTTATAAGTAAACATTTCTGATACGTAAACATAGAGACAACTCTCTAATTCTCAGTCGATATAGGTATAAAATTTGTTGCAATTTGAAATGCAACGCCTATTAATAAAATATATTAATAACGATTGTGACAAAATGTTATCCTGTTCACACGCGAAGTCAGCTAGTATGTTGGTACATGGATTGTGATTTAATTCAATTTATCACATTGAAGCGCATCTATCAATTAAAAGCTTGGTTCGATAAAGATAAAGTAAGCCCGTGGGGCAAAAGGCCAGCTGCGTACGAGGCGGATTAATAGCACTAATAGTGCCTTAATTTATAGTTTACTAGTTGACCCGACGAACTTCGTTCTGCCTAAAAGTCAAAAATCGATAATTATCAGTGTCTCCACTATATTGTACGTACCTTCTTCTTGAATTACTCTACTTGAATTATCTATTAAAAAACTGCGTTAAAATCCGTAGCGTAGTTTTAAAGATCTAAGTATACATAGGGACAGACAGCGAGAAGCGACTTTGTTTTATACTATAACTACCTATTACTATAACTATTGATTTTCTATAACTTTGCAAATTTAATATGAAAATTGTAAGTGTTAATGCCTTATGTATAGTAAACTTACACATTACTAAATACATAATAGCATAACTAAATCTATTACTTATATTGCTTTTCATCTATTTCAAAGAATGACGCAATTTTTCGTTTTCCTTTCTGTTGGTCATTGGTGGTCATTGAATATCTCCAAGAGCTCTGAAACGTTCATTACTTTTACGTTTTCAAGGTGGTAGAACTAGTGTAGTTTGACCGGGGAAGAACCACCGTCACACCTATTTCTAGCGTGAGCATTTCTTGCGTTTCGATAGAAGGTGTGGTTGCTGGCACACTTTCACATCAGGCGACCATCGTACTCCTCGGACATAGTAACGCATCTGTGATTGACTTCAGATAGAACCCATGTTCTATATGAAGTTCATCACTGATGTTCATGGGCGGCAGTGACCACTTACCATTAAGTGAACTGCATGCTCGTTTGCTACTTCAGTCAGATAAAAAAAATACTAGAAACATGGCGTATTAAATAATAATTTATTCTACTACAGGAGTGATTTTGTTAACAAATTTTTTAACTGATTTCAAAAGGTTCTCAATTCGGTTGCTAAATTTTTTCTTAAGGAATTTGGAGATTGCAGATGCATATCGTGTTCTCCAATTTTACATCATAAACGCTTCGTATGTAATCCGCCTATTTGCATACAGTACCTACGTTCAGTTATTTATGTACTATGTTCTAATGCTCAATTACGAAAACTAATTGTAACTTGAGAGGTTTTATTATTGTAATTTTATGTACATAATAGTTGTGATGTGCATTATTTTCGTAATTATATCAATTTGCATATACGTGGGATGTTGGTGAGATTTCATACAATACAACGGTTCTTTGCAATTTTTGTAAAGTCTGGTAAGGCGCCACCTAGGGTGCGATCACGCTGTAGCCTCGGGGTCAAAATAGGGCTACGGTATCCCCTGCCTGTCGTAAGAGGCGACTAAAAGGGGCTTCCGGGGTTGCAGACGGCTAGAGTGGGAGCTCGAACCGTTCGGTCAGGCAATCCTGGGAAGGACGGCGGAATGTGTGGTCGCATACCGTCGTAAAGACTAGACGGAGCGGTGGGCCCAGCCGCCCATCTGGGAGGAGCCCGATGGGGCAGCGCGCTCGGAGGATTCCGGTTGAAGTCGTTTCGAGATCCCGGAGTTTTCAGCGCCTCCTTTTCAGCGCCGAGGACGGCCACCGGGGGGGTTTTAGTGCGGTAAAAATCCCACATAACCCTGCGTCGCTCCCACGGCGTCGGGTACCTTTTGAAGGTTTCCCCCTCGAAAACAAAAAAAAAGGGTGCGTTCACGCTCACGACCGCAGCTTTTCCCGTTCCACTAGCTTGTGAGCGTTACTGACATAATCTCTAGTGGAGCGATCACTTTAACCCATCTTATGAGGTGGGTTGTCGTGAGCTGCGCCTGGGCGTAACTCATGACGTCATGAGTGACGTATTCGCCGCGACCACAACGATCGCGGTCGTCATGTGGAACGACCTTTAGGGCGTTTAGGGCTTTGTGACCGTCTTCTGTAACGCGCCCCTAGTGGTTGTAGTAGTAAATAATCATTCCATAAACTAATGAGCATACAATTCGATAGAAAACAATCTTTCAGAATTTGGCATCAAACCCATAAGATTTTGTTAAATGTGGTTGTAAGATGTGACTTTTTTAAACTACAATCTAAAATGAAAATAATACAGACCTATGTTATGAAATGAACGGCTAATATAGATATGTATAACGTTTTACTTTTTGGATTTGAGTATTAACATGTAAAGGATGGATTTGAGTATTAACAATTTAAATATGCGAATAAAATGTGAATAATTTACATTTTTTTTTATAATTTACATATTATTATATTAACCATAGATACAGGTACTTACGTAAGATTGTAATCAATCGTAAATCACTTATTGGATAACTCCAATAAATATGAACGACGCCATCTTGTCCCCGCTTCCCGCCAAACATGACCACAGTTAACAAATAATTCGTAACCAGTGTTGCCAACTCGGTCAGTGCTGCGGGCGCACGTGAGGCTTATTTAAATTGCGTTCAATTTAAATATGTATTACCGATATTTGTTATTCTGGGCCACTTACGGTGACTCATCTTCGTATCCACACGTACATTTAGGGGTATTTGGGTCTGGGTCAATTTTCACACATGAAAAAGTTGATGGGAAAATAAAAATAAAAATGCAGATATTATTCGGCCAAAAAACGTTGCAACACTTCAGAAAAACAAAGAAACTTAAAATTTATTTCCACAATATTAACGTATTACTTCAGGATTTCACCTTATTATGTACCAAAAAATTGAAATATGTAAATTCAAGGATTAAGTTCATTCAAATTAGTCATTTAATCAACTAAGTAATTTAAAATATCATTAAAAAAGAAGAAAAAAACGGAGTTTTAATTTAACATATTTTCTGCAAAACTAAGATCTATATTTTTAAACGGTTTTATTTTTGTTCTACGATTTATTAGAGCTAAGGACTTATTTGTAGACTAATGACCCACCTACTCATACTGCTTTGATATTTATATTTCAATAATAGTTACCACTATTTAATAATACAAAGGACATAAAATGTGATAAGTGATCAAATTAGTCAGTAAACCAATTTTAACTGACCGAAGCAATATTTCACTATTTAATACCATATGACATGACTCAGAAATTGAGTATGATTTAATATAAGTAGATAATTTGTCATACTTATTGATCGCTTTAATTCGTAATTTATATAGCATTAAATTATTTATTTCGACATTAAATGAATTGACAAATGTAAGTTAAGTTTATTATCGCGATTAATTTTGCACATATTTTGAGCAACGCGTCTTATTTTTGGTGTTCGTATTTTGGGTGACTTAAGACAAACAGACACAATTATATTTTTGTGCTGTAAGTCAGATATTTTTAGATAATTAACTTCTTATACCAAAATTGTTAGCAAAAAGGAGATAAATCGATAGATCGCCTTTCTAAAATATTTTTTAAATTGACATAAATATAATAATAGTTCTCTGTTGCGTTCAATCGATTTATCTAAAAGTCTCCGATTTTCTACTTTGTTGGAAGTCGTCGTCAACCCATTATTGTCCCACTGTTAGGCACGGGTCTTCTCTCAGTATGAGAGGGTTTAGGCCATAGTCCATCGCGCTGGCCAAGTGTGAATTGGTGGACTTCACACACCTCCGAGAACTTTTTTTTTTTAAAGAACTCTCGGGTGTGTAGGTTTCCTCGCGATGTTTTCCTTCACCGAAAAGCAGTGATAATTAATTTATAATACGCACATGAATCAGTGGTGCGTGCCTGGGTTTGAACCTCGGACCTCCCGATCGAGAGGGCAAGTTTCAACCATTAGGCTAACACTGCACTTGTTGGAAGTCAACTAGCTAAAAATTAGGTTTAAAATCTCAAAATGTAGAACTCAATGTAACTTTGATACTAAGGTATTTTGTCTTCTGTCTACGTCTAGCCCTCTCCCTTTGGTGAGATGTAGTGATATTTCTCTCCAAATAATCGTAAATGACATTGTTCAAAATTAGCAAGGCAATATGTTTTACTTGGTTTTATTTTCTCACTTGCTAAAGCCCGCAGCTTCGCCCGCGTTAAAAAAAATCGATGTATCGATTGTCCTGTGGGAATAGGATATTTTCCCACATTAAAAAGTAGCCTATATGTTAATCCAGTCTGTCAGTTAACTCCCCAGCAAATTTTATGAAAATCGGTCCAGCCGTTTAGACGTGAACAAGTAACAAACATACACACTAATTTTCGCCTTCATAATATTAGTATGAAATATGATGAAGTATGATACCTCTTTCAGAAAAAAGAGACAGTCGAAACCGCAAATGGAGAAATTAATCCCTCTTATACATAAGATCTGTTTAGATTCGAAACAAAAGTACAGTAATTATGACAATAAAAAAAATGTGTGCGTGTACTAGCGTACACTCGTAAGAAGTGAAACTTCTTTATGACGTTATTTTTCAAAAAATAATTTACTATATGCAACTTTACAGAAATTGGTTAAATAAAGTTAAATTAGATAAAGTTTAATAAATTTTATTAAACTTTATCTAATAATCTAATCTATAATAATCTATCTAATATCACGCGTGGTAGGGATAAGAAAAAGATGGCGCGTAACGGAAAAAAAGATGGCGCGTAACGAAAAAATGTTACACAAAATTTTTTTCCAACCCCGATAAAGAAGTATCACTTCAATTATTATACTTTATCTACTGGACAGTTGATAGTTTGGGATTTAGGGTTTAATCTTTAGTCTCATAATATTAGATTGGGGACAGCGACCACTTATTTATATGCGCCTCCTTATGTACTATCTTCACCTCTTCTTCTTTATAAAACTGAATTTTTGCCTGTATGTCCTTTATAGAATCGTAAACTATTCATTTGATCATGTGATGATCTTTAGCAAAGTTGTTATTCATGAGCTCGCGAAGGTATCTGGTGTATTTTTTTCGTGATAGCGCGGCAAAACGCGCAGGATACAGCTAGTATTAAATAAAACCACAGTACTACTATCTACAGTATTCTAACTTCTTACAAACGCACGAAACGCAAGTTGTACCTACGTGCCACGATTTCGGTATGCACTCGGTACCCAACAGCTAGCGAAAGTGCCGTAGTGGCGAGCGGGCGATGTGACGTTTTTTAAGCAGTGGATCTTTTTATTTAAATAATAATGTAGCGAAGAGCAGTTATAAACTATATTAGGCTGTTTTTGATTGCTTTAATTGTGCATAAACAGTGCTAATAATTTTTATTTTGGTTGGTAAAATATTATTCAGTGGGAAATTTATAACTATTATTTGTGTACGATTTATTATTAAGTCTCTTAAATATTAAAAGAACGCGTTGTTTTTTATCTTAATCTAATGAATAACATACATATAATAAGTAAGAAAGAAAGTCAAGTATACAGATGTATTAAAATACTTTAGGCGGGTAGCCCTAACGCGATCTCTCGTCCAGCGCGTCTGTAGGTATAAAATTCAAGGACACGGCAGAGTTAGACTACTGTATGATATTAATACTGTG
Organism: Spicauda simplicius; assembly: GCA_949699795.1. Taxonomy (NCBI): domain Eukaryota; kingdom Metazoa; phylum Arthropoda; class Insecta; order Lepidoptera; family Hesperiidae; genus Spicauda; species Spicauda simplicius. The sequence continues at coordinate 16,207,283 of OX453071.1, read as the reverse complement.
ATAAAACTTAAAAAATAACACTAATTATGACAATATGTAAACCGTACTAACAAACCCAGACTTGCAACCAATCCAATATCGACTCAATTACACTAAATACAAAACAGAAATTAAAACGAAAAACAAAATAAACACGTGAGTGCGAAATATAACACCAATTTGTCATTACCGTCCATCAAACGGTTCTAGACCTTATGTTCTGGAAATATGGTGAAAGTGGCCGCATGGGTCCGTTTGTGGGGTGATATGCAAAACGGTTGCCACAGCGCTCTTGAACTACATTCACTCGATACATTGGTTGGCTCATACCCCCAGGTTGGTTAGGAAGATTATTGACACATTAGGGCACCTGTTTGCGCCAACGGCTCATAGCTACATGATTATGGCGGGCCGCATCTGTGTCATTTGAAATTGGTCTGTGGCGAAAAGTTAAAAAACAAATTTTTATTCAGTCTGAATGTTTTGGCTAGAAATACCTACTTTGCAAGAATAGCCAGATATATTCACTGAAGTATTTTTGTGTAAGCTAAGAACGGAGATGATAAATTAGGAAGATCCGTGAACCACAAGAGGCGGTGCTAAGAAAGTCCCCGGGCTGATGAAAGATTGGCGGGCCGGAACGCAAGCGTCATTCGCTATACTGGGGAATCAGAATGTAGGTAACTATCACTTGGTTACTTGGTTTAGTGGTTTAACTATAGACGGGCATTGTACCTACTATAAAATTGGACCTACTTTTGCAAAATGGAACCAACGAGTTTTCCTTCTATTATTTAAAAAAAAATTGATGATTTTCAATAATATCATATTTTTATACAAAGAACAAATTACTGTGCAACATTGTAAATAGATTTTATTAAAAATAACCTAAAATTATACAGTATAATTTTTTTTGACTAAAATGGCTTTTTCTCAAAACTATTGTTGTGTGGGTTGATTCTGTTTTGCATATGTAGGTCCAAATGGTAAAACTCTTCGAGCTTCTAAGAATGTAGGAAATTATATTTTCAACACTGCTATTTATTTAAGATTTAACAGATTTATTTAATAAATTTTTGGTATTAAATACTTATTACCTACTTAACAGGTATTCATGATATGCGGTTTTTGAATTCAATTAGATTTTTTTTGCCCGAATTTCTTATACAATATTTTGTTGTTAAAATAAATAAGTAGGTAGGTACATAATGAATATGACCGCGTCAAATATTCGTAGACTTTTTAACGTATTAATCCCATACTAACAAATAGCTTTAATAATATAAGACAGAATAGCCACAAATATTTGCAAGTATTCGGCATATTTAACAACTTATTTAATTATTATTATAAGTGGTCAATGAGCCAAATACTTGTGGAATATTCGTCGCATCTCTATGTAGTGCATAAATTCTATGCTAACACATAAACTAAACACTAAAATGCTCTAACAATATTACAAATTGCACGTAATGAATAAATCCATGAAACATTGTATCTAAATGTCAAGCTAGCCATTAATTAATTATGAGTAGGTACTCTTTGATCTTTTATTGCTGTATGTATGTGCGATCTCGTAATACAGGCCAACATTTATAGTTAATTCAGATGATAGGATGTAAATAATTGGCAGACTTGAAAATTAGTAGGTAAGCGACTAGTCTAGAGATGTTAAGAATTCTCTGTATTTATTTATTTATTTCTTGTTTATGTACCTTATAATAATGTGGACTTAATGCTATAAGCATTCTCTGCCAGTCAACCTCAAGAGGTAAGAAAAACATCAAAGTCATTGTATTCTGTATCAGTTAAGTATATTGATTTTACTTTATCGGATTTTAAGGCAGAGTTATGGTTCCAATATGGCAGTGGTGGTGGTGGTGGCAGATAGTTATACCTGTTTCTCGTCTGTAACAGCCAAACAATCTGGAGTTTGAGTAGCAATATATTTATTCATCCTTAACATTTTCAAATTATAAATCTTTCTTAACAATCTATAAATAATAAAACTTAATATCAAGATAATTATTTATTATTTTTTTATTTACACACACACATTTTTAGCGTGAAGCATTTCTTGCGTTTCGATAGAAGGATGTGGTTGCCGCACACTTTCACATGAGGCGACCATCATAGTCCTCGGGAGTAGCAACGCATCTGTGATTGACTTCAGATGGAACCCAAATTCTGTATGTAGTTGATTATGTCCATGGGCGGCAGTGACCACTTACCATCGGGTGGACTGCATGCTCGTTTGCTACTTCAGTGAGATAAAAAGAAATCTTGATATTTCGATTTTAAAGTAAATGTAAATTAAAAGTAAATAAAATATTATGTAACAATAAAATATATGTAGTATCTACTTAGATTAAAATTGACGAATGTGAAAACCATGCGTTTTATTTCATAGGTCTTATATTTAGTACAAAATTACGCGTCTAATAGTAATGTAACGAATACTCACGAATATTCGCATGTTTTTATGTACAGGTACACATTCGAATTTGCAAGAATAATGCGAATGTTTTGCAAATATTCAATTGCAGTGCTTTCCAAAGCAAGGTTGCCAAATCTACACCTTCCGGTTCCCTACACCAAATCGTGGGAAGAATAAAACAATATTCGCATTTTGATTCGCGAATCTGCAAATAATAACGCGAATGTTCAAAATATAATATTATACGTTGCATCACTAGCGTCTACACTTACCTAAGTTGAACTTTACAAAACAGTCAGGAATCTATGATTTTATCTACTGTCAATAATTACGGCCCTTAATTAAGTTATCGTTTCAAATCCAATTAGCCGTAATGCCAATAGCTATCATTTGATTTATCAGCGAGGAAATTAATAGTATTGCGTTTTCTTAGTAATTTATTTGATATCGAGTCGCTCGAATTAGTAGCAGTACAGCGTTGTCGTATATAAATAGGTCTCTGTTTTACTTAAGTAAGAATCATTAAGACAAGAGCTACAAATATATACCAAAGAAGATGATTATATTAATAAGGGACTTTTGACTTTAATATATTTTTTTTATAAAAATAAAGTGTCGTGAATTTCGGACCTTTACCCTATATCTACATATTAATACGTGAAGCAAAAACTTGTGATCCGTTTTTAAGATACTTGCCGCAGAGGCAGGAGTATGAGATTACGCACGGTTATTAATTGATGTAGAGAAAGATTACGGAATGCTAATATTTTTTTCAAATAATGCATAAAACATACGTAAAATCAACTAGAAACACATAACACACACTACACCTACACCTTGCAATTGACACAAACACATACAAAATAAACGAAATAGAACTTTCAATGTCTTACTATGAAAACACATAATGTCAAAAATGTCAGATGTCTTTGTCAAAATATCCGCTATTGCTTTTAAATACAGCTTAGTTAATTAAATCTCTGTTTACCTTTCGGATGTATTAAAATAACTTGAAAATTATAACAATTTATTTGAATTTGAGAAATATTCGTGCTACTTTGGACAATATTAAGTTAGGTTTTTAATTTAAATTGCGATCGAATTTCGACCTTTGCAACGGGTGACTAGTAGTTTTAAACCAATCTAACAGTGCTAAGTGTTTTGATTTGGTTTACAGTATGCCATAAGAGATACTCACATGAGGCGTCCGACCTTAGTCTTCGGGGATACCATGGCATCTATGTGCGACCACCGGTGGTCAATTTGGGGTTTATAATAGTCCAAAGGCACCAATTCGCACTTGGCCAGCGCGGTGGACTGTGGGCTAAAACCCTCTCGTTCCGAGAGAGTACCCGTGCCCAGCAATGGGACAATGATGGGTTGGCGATTGAATAGTCCAAAGGCGGCTACAATCACAGTGACGGCATGCTCGTTTGCTACATGAAATTTGTGTAAAACTACACTTACTACACAATTAACTTACTAATACACAATACTTCTTACTACACAATCGTTGTGCTATTAATCTATTGTCCCTATTTCGTGTTTGTATATAGTCTACGTGTATAAAAGAAAAAGGTGACTGAGATAACCAAAGATGAACGTACAATCGAAACCGCTGAACCTAGAATCCTGAAACATTGTAAAAAGCTTCTTTATACAGTGAAAGTATGTGAATTATCACTAAAATAAGGGTTGACATAAGTATTACTTGGTTATACGGATCTATATAATTTACGCATGTGAAGTTGCGGTCAAATGCTAGTAATATGCATATATGTAGGTATTTATCATATTAATAGCTGACTCGTTGAACTTTGTTACACAAGACAAAAATCTAAAGTTATCAGTGTTCCTCCACTATATTATGCATGTACTATACATAAAAACCTTCCTTTTGAATCAATCTATCTATTAAAAAAAAAAACTGAATTAAAATTCGTAGCGTAGTTTTAAAGATCTAAGCATACACACGGACAAACCGCGAGAAGAGACTTTGCTTTATACTATGTAGTGATTTAGAAATAGTGTACACATAAGGCAAATCTATTTAGTTGATTAATTACTGCGAATAATTATTATGTGGCCATTTCTATTAAGGATATGATAAAACAAATCATGCTCTATTTGACTTCAATAGACAATTAATAGTTTCTAATGGCTTTTTCGGCCTTTGTTAAATGAACAATGTAGGTCGAATAATGTATTAATGTATTAAAATGTGATTTTTATTATGTGTGATGTTTTATTAGGGTTTTGTAACAAGAATTTATTATTCACTAGTCACTCATGGCTACGGCGGAATTCAACCGTAATTCAGCTCAAAAGCTAAACTTAATATTGTTCAAAGTAGCAAGAATATTTCTCAAACTGAATAAAATTTTATAATTTTTTTAAACTATCATACTATATACTAATATTTTAAAGACGAAAGTTTGTGAGTGTGTATGTCTGTTACTTCTTCACGTCTAAACGGCTGGAGCGATTTTCATAAAATTTGGTAGTTAGCTGATACTTTGGATTAACATATAGGCAACTTTTTAGTGTGGGACGGGACAATCGATACATCGATTTTTTTTCACGCGGGCGAAGCTGCGGGGTTCAGCTAGTTCTTAATACACCCGAAAGGCATAAATAGGTTTAATTGACTAAGCTGTATTTATAAGATATAACGGGTATTTTAACAAAGTCATCTGACATTTTTGACGTTATGTTTTTCGTAGTAAGACATAGAAACTTTTATTTTGTCTATTATATATGTGTTGTGTCAAATACAAGTTAGTGTGTGTAATGTGTTTTTAGTTGATTTTATGTATGCATTATGGATTATTCGCAAAAAAAAAAGGCATTTGGTACTCCTCCTCTGCATCAATTATAACGTGCGTAATAGCATAATTCATAATTCTTCCATCCGCGGCAAGTATCTTAAAAATGGATCCCAAGTCTTTGCTTCACGTTATTAATATATATTATTCCTATTTATACATGTAAGTAGGTACAACTACTGTAGTTCGGGGAGGTATCAATGCTATACACCTATTTCTAGAGGAGGGGATTTCTTGCGTTGCGTTGATAGGATGTGGTTGCCGGCACACTTTTATATGAGTACTCCAGAAGACTATATTAGTCGCCTCATATAAAAGTGTGCCGGCAATCAACCCTTCCATCGAAACGTAAAAAATACGTACTATGTAAGTTAATACGTACTCGTTTTCCCATGTTTCAAAATTACTTTTAATATCAATTTAAAGCAGGGGTAGGTTTAGACATAACAGTTTTACGTCCAACGTATTTTCAACCGACAACCCTACTAAACACCTTACCCTGTAGCAATGGGTGTTGAGATAAACATTTTAATGGCATTATTTATTGGCCAATTAAAGTTTCCTTGAGGCAGAGGTGATAAATAAAGTTTTATTGTACCATTGAAATAACAAATGAACGTTTTACGAAGAAATGTTTGATGAAATTGTTGTTAGGTACGCCATAAATACTGAAATATTTAAATTTCAAATTTATTATTAACTCTATCGGATAGTGTAAAGGCCTTTTTTTTTGTTTTCGAGGGGGAAACTTTCAAAAAGTACCCGACGTCGTGGGAGCGACGCGGGTTATGTGGGATTCTTATCGCACTAAAACCCCCCCGGTGGCCGACCTCGACGCTGCGAAGAGGACTCCGGGAACTCCGATTGACCGCCGCCGGTGTCCTCAGCGTGTGCCCCATCGGCCTCTTCCCTGGTGGGCGTGAACTGCTCACCGCACCTACTGGTTTTTACGGCAGCATGCAACCACACATGCCACCGTCCTTCCCGGGGTCGCTTGGCCGGAAGGTTCAAGCTCCCCCACTCTTCCCGCCCGCAACCCCGGAAGCCTCTTTTAGCCGCCTCTTATGACAGGCAGAGGGTACCGTAGTCCTATTCTGGTCCCGGAACTACAGGGACAATAGTGTAAAGGCCTAAGTGCCTCATTCCTGTTTTGCGGGTTTTTTGCTTCTTGATCTGCTTTTGTGTGACTTACAGAAACACTATACAGTAAAAGCTTATTATTTCTTATCACATAAAACGTGAATGACCAGTAGTAGTCAAAGAATGCGAACGAAAATAACATGTAGACTATATCTGCGAGTAAAGAAATTTTAAGTCGCGAATACCAGAATATGGTCACAATATTGAAAACGCGAATGCGGAAAGCGTGAATAGATGATGATGTAAGTTGTAAATACACGTTTGATCTAGACCAGTGGTTCTTAACCTTTTGGTGACGAAGAACAATTTGGCTAAATATCTGTCGACCCATGGACCGGTATGAGGGTGTAATTTAAGATAAAAATGAATCTGAAAATTAATATCGGGTTATTTTGTTTATTAAAGCACGCGTACATTGTTGTTCAAAGCAAACAATATTTAATGCGCTTTCTGTATATTGTTTACTAATTCTTGATTCTTGACAAAAAATGGGATCACAAGTTTTTGCAGCACGTATTAATATAAAAATAAACAAAACAAATTTAGTCCATTGCTAATTCAAATGCCAGTTACCATTGTACCAGTTTAAGTTCGGTCGTTTTAAGTGGAAACCTGAAGTCTAGTATGTATTATCAATTATTGTAATGGAATTGTCGAAGTTAATTGATATTGTTTCTTTATAAATGGATTTCAATTTGTCAATCAGTGTGTTATTAATGAGAATAAGATATGCTGTTTCTCTTACTTTATACTTTTGACCACCCGCAGGGTGTCATAGACATAGCAATAATAGGTCCAGGATACGATTTAGAGCTTCCACGTTCACTCAAAATGTCAGCCATAGACCGTTTCTAGTTTTGCGACCACACATGCCGTCGTAAAGACTAGACGAAGCGGTGGGCTCAGCCGACCATCTGGAAGGAGCCTGAAGGGGCAACGCGCTCAGAGTACTGCTTACTGTACTGGTTGCGTTCTTTTGGAGATCCCAGAGTCCGCTTAGTAGCTCCGAGGACGGCCGCCGGGAGAGTTTTCTTCGCATCAACCCATTATTGGCCCACTGCTGGGCACGGGTCTTCTCTCAGAATGAGAGATTTATAGGCCATATAGTTCACCGCGCTGGCCAAGTGCGAATTGGTGGACTTCACACACCTCCGAGAACTTTTTTTTTTTTAAGAACTCTCGGGTGTGTAGGTTTCCTCACGATGTTTTCCTTCACCGAAAAGCAGTGATAATTAATTTCTAATACGCACATAAATCATTGGTGCGTGGTTGGGTTTGAACTTCGGACCTCCCGATCGAGAGGGCAAGTTTCAACCATTAGGCTATCACTGCTCTTACTTGCACGGGAGAGTTTTAGTGCGGTGAAAATCCCACATAACCCTGCTTCGCTCCCACGGCGTCGGGTACCTTTTGAACGTTTCCTTCGAGAAATAAAAGGACATTTGTAACATGTCTGAGAGATCATTCTAAAAAGACAGTTACGGAGATATAAACCCGTCATACGTGTATAGGCTTTTTTTTTTGTTACGGGGAGGAAACCTTCAAAAGGTACACCGAGTCCTTGAGAGAGACTCAGGGTTATGTGGGATTTTTACCCACTAAAACCTCCTCGGTGGCCTTCCTCAGCGCTTGTAGTAGGGGACTCGGAAACTCCAACGGAACGAACCGGTGGCCCCTAGCGCAGTGCCCCTCACGGGCTCATCTCTTGGGGGACGTGTACCATCCCCCTTCATCATCCGGTGCTTACGGCGAGATGCAGCCACACATACCGCCGTCCTTCTCGGGGTTGCTTGTTGGACGGTTCGAGCTCCCACTCTAGCCGTCCGCAACCCCAGAGACCCCCTGTTAGTCGCCTCTTACGACAGGCAGGGGATACCGTAGCCGTATTCTACTCCCCGACTACAGGGTTAAATACGTGTATAGGCTATTGCTATGATGTGGTAGCAATGATGATAGCTATTTGCATTTTGTTCCGTACAAAATGTTAACATGGCAATCGATGTTAACACTGTTTCATAACTATATTAATATAATGCGTTACGACGGTTTAATTGCTTGTGTTTAACTTTTAAGAGACAAGAGAGAGGTCTAAGGCTTTGAGTGTATGGCCATAACGGCAGAGGAACGGCGCGGAAAGCGATTTGAAGGTATTGTCTCTCGGCCGCAGAATATACGCTTGGGGATTGGGACGTAATGTATATTGCACATTTACTTATCTTCTGGCCATACGTAGTATCCGATGTACTGTGTAATGTTAAACTAAAATGTAAACGATGATGTTCGGCCCTTTAATTACCATAAAGCGCATATTGGACGCTTCTTTTAGAAAAGAACAAGAATAATATTTTCTTAATTTCACAAAATACAAATTTTACTGTATGTTTATTCTTACCGTGTCCGCTGTCTGTTTGCTGTTCTCATCGCATTGCTTTCAAGTTAATGTGATATGTTAGGTACGTCTCATTAAAAATTGCTCTGTGTCGATAAATACCTTCAGGTGTAACTTGAAAAACGTTTCAAGCATTTTGTATTGCAAGTATGTAGACCGTATATGGTTCAACCGAGGAGATGTAACCGGGTTCAGCACCGCCACAACCAATTCTAGCGTGAAGCAATTCATCCGTTTCAGAGAAAAGGTCTTATTGCCGGCTCATATGAGGCGACCCTCCAATCCTCGCGAGTAGCAACGCATCTGTGATTGATTTTAGATAAAACCTTTGTTTTGTATTAAGTTACTTACAGATGTCCATGGGCGGCAGTTGCCACTTAGGGCCTGTACAAGTAGCCCAACAAGTAGTACAACAAGCCCATACGTAGGCACTATAGGGAGAGTCTACCCTTTGCTGTTATGAGAGATGGGGGTTAATAATTGAAATAAATCTGCTTACGTAATATTTAAACAGGCCATTAGCATGAGATGAATTGCACGCTCGTGGCTACTTCAGTCTTATAAAAACAGTTCACGTTTGCCGTTCCGCGGACGGTATGGCCACACACCGAATATCGGAGTGGCGCCGGCTAGATTGTTACAATTTGTCGAGCGGAATAATTGCCAAATTACATACGAGTGTACATACTTACAAATGTATTCTGATGGACATAAACTTACACTGCATTTTAGTGTTCAAATAACTAAATTGTTGTAATGAAAGTTAGCATTAAAGTGCTATGCCTCTGTTTGTTGCAATTTTATTTCTAATTGTACGAAAGAAGGTTTTGATACAGTTAAAAGAAAAATGATTAACTTCTATTTAATAAAATATACTAATATTTGAATGATGTGTTTATTTCTGTTCTGTCTGGGTGGTTCTGTATTAGTTTTTATGAGTTCATGGGACACACGACACAGAAAAACCGCTAGTGTATGGTTATAAGCGCAAAAGTATTATACGTATTGTTGGAATCAACATTAATACCATAATAAAGGTGGTAGAACAATGTAGTTCGACCGGGTAGGTACCACCGCCACATCTATATGTGAAGCATTCCTTGCGTTTCGATGGAAGGGTGTGGTTGCCCGTACACTTTTATATGAGGCGACCATCCTAGTCCTCGGGAGTAGTAACGTGTCTGTGATTGACTTGAGATAGGTTCTATCTCTCTATTTGAAGTGGCTAAAGGTGTCCATGGGCGGCAGTGGCCACTTACCATCGGTGGACTGCATGCTCGTTTGCTACTTCATTATTATAGAAATCGTCTGTTATCAGAGTCACAAAGGCTATAGGTATATTTGGTGCATAAGGCGCCTGCGAATAGAAACAGCCTGGTGGTAGTTGGCCGGACAGACGGACAACATAATCTTAGTACTAGGGTTCAGTTTTTACCCGTTGTCTACGGAACCCTGACCCGGAAAGGTGACGGGACGAATTTTTATTATCATAACGACAATATTATAACGACAAGGAGTAGAATGTTTGTTTCGTAGTAATTAATTGAATTAAGGTTTACAAGACGATAGATTTTTTTTTATTTTTTTTTATTTGACTGAAGTAGCAAACGAGCATGCAGTCCACCCGATGGTAAGTGGTCACCGCCGCTCATGGATATCTGTAATCAACTTCATACAGAACATGGGTTCTATCTGAAGTCAAACACAGATGCGTTGCTACTCCCGAGGACTATGATGGTCGCCTCATGTAAAAGTGTGCTGGCAACCACACCCTTCCATCGAAACGCAAGAAATGCTTCACGCTAGAAATAGATGTGGCGGTGGTACTTCCCCGGTCGAACTACACTGGTTCTACCACCTTTAAAAATAGATTATGAACTTTGAATTTATAAGACATAAACTTTAAACGAATCACTTAACTTTTAAACCAGTTGATCGATTGAACATGGGAAGGGAGTCCACAATAAATTGTGTTTATAGCTACACGGATAAATGGGTGTAGGACAAGTGCCCTTTGAAAGGGTCCCAAGTGCCCTTTAAGGAGTATTTATTCTCGCATTTCTTAGGGTCTCGTTTTTTTGTAAGAAATGCTACATCCTGGTCTATTTATAGTTCGTTAAATGTTAATTGTTGTAGCCTTTTGAAATTTTAATCGGGTACATTATATTTTTTTGAAGTAGCAACGGAGTATGGGTCCACGTGATTAAGTGGTCACTACCATCCAGGAACGTCAGTGAATAATTCTTAATTACATTTGTTTTACGCCAAGTCCAACATTCTTTTCTACCTGACTGCGTCAGAATGAGGATGATATTTTCGAACGTATGTATGTACTTTTTTATCTGGCTGAAGTAGCAAATGAGCATGCAGTCCACCTGATGGTAATTGATCACTGCCGCCCATGGACATCTGAAATCAACTTCATACAGGACATGGGTTCCATCTGGTAATCACAGTTGCGTTGCTAGTCCCAAGGACTATGATGGTCGCCTCATGTAAAAGTGTGCCGGCAACTACACCCTTGTATCGAAATGCTTGGCGCTAGAAATAGCTGTGTCGGTGGTACTTTCCCGGTCGAACTACACTGGTGTTCGATAAGGGAACATAATAAAAAGACGGGATCGCACGACAATGAATATATTAGGCAAATTACAAAAATTAAGGCGCGGTTAATGTCGGCGATCTAATTTCGACTGCTTCTCGAATGCAAGTGCGGGGCGCGGTGGTGCGGGCGACGGGGAAGTCTCACCACTGCCCTCTGGTGGTGTTGGCGCGGTACTATAAGCGCCAACATGCTCCCGGCCCTGGAAGCTCAGCAGCTTCCAGCCTTATTTTCTTCATCCGGCTTGGGCATGACGCAAATTCTATTTAAAGCGCGGCGCACAGTTCCTCTGGCTGTAAGAATGTCAGCGACGCGTGTGACCCCATCAGATCCCGGGAATAATCCTTTGATCCGTCCAAGGCGCCAATATAACGGTGGAATGTTGTCCTCCTTTAAGATGACCAGGTCTCCAATCTCCAATGCTTCTCCAGACTTCACGCGCCACTTGGCTCGCATCTGCAGCTCGGCGATGTATTCGTGGCTCCAGCGCTTCCAGAAGTGTTGTCTCATTTGCTCAAGACGTCGGAACCTGTCGAGGCGATTAGCATTAGCGGCTTGTAGACATGGAGAGGGCAGCGCCTGAAGCGGTCTACCAATTAAAAAGTGGCCCGGGGTTAAGGGATAAAGATCAGAAGGGGAGGAGCTCAATGGACATAGGGGACGGCTGTTGAGGATGCTTTCTATTTGAGCGAACAGTGAAGACAATTCCTCAAAGGTAAGGTGTGCAGTGCCCAGTATCCTAACCAAATGGAATTTAGCTGATTTAACACAGGCCTCCATCAGGCCATTGAAGTGAGGAGCGTATGCTGGTGAGAAACGAAATTTGACGCCCTCGTTAGCTGCAAACTCAAGGATGGAATCCTGGTTACAGTTAAAGAATTCCTTTATCTCTTTGGAAGCTGCAACAAAGTTTCCACCATTGTCGCAATATATTTTATTTGGTAGCCCTCTCCTAGCAATAAATCGTTTTAAACTTAAAATAAAGGCGTCCTTCGAAAGCTCGCTTACGGCTTCCAAGTGAACACATTTATACCTAAAACATATAAATATGCATAAGTAACATTTCGTTATTTTACAACCACGACCCTTGCGATCCGTGATCATAAATGGGCCAGCGAAATCAGTTCCCACCGTAAGAAATGGAAAGTCAGGCACAAGTCTGTCAGTAGGTAAGTTGCCCATGATAGTTTGCATCGTTTTACCTTGGAAACGCCTGCAAACACTACAATTACGCGCTATACGGCGAGCTAAGTTTCTTCCACCGATAGGCCAAACTCGGGTTCTAATAGAGGCTAGCAAAGCTTGAGGGCCGGCGTGTAAGAGCTGGCGATGTTCATGTTGGAACAAAAGATGAGTAACGTGATGCTTAGCGCTTAATAACATGGGGTGTTTCATATCGAAACTGCATTCAGAGGCTTGTATACGACCCCCTACTCTAATAAGTTCTTCATGTAAAAAGGGATTAAGTGCGGAAATATGAGATTTAGACTTTAATGATTTTCCTTTAGCTAAAATTTCATATTCTTTGGGAAATGATTCTAACTGGGAAATAAGAATTAATGAATTAGATGCCTTATTGAGTTCATCAATTGTCAATGGACCTGTATATTTATTTGTAGGATTTTTACAGTTGTGAATGAATCTATGTATGTATGCAAACGTGTGTTTTAATTTAGTAAAATTAGAAAATTTATTTAATTGAAATATTGGATCTATGTTAACTGAAGTGCAGGCAAATGACTTTACTTCAGGTATGTCGTCGTTAATGGTTACTTTCGAGTTAACCGATTTACACTCAGGTAACAACAAGAAGCTGGGACCATGCCACCACATGTCACAATTAGCGACTTCTTGGGGACTAATCCCACGGGATAGTAGGTCGGCTGGGTTGTGTTCTGTGGGGACATGCTTCCAGGAATCAATGGCAGTCAATTCTCTGATTGAGGCCACTCTATTAGCAACAAATGTTTTTAAATTAGATGAACCGATACGAAGCCAACTAAGCACAATGCTGGAGTCGGTCCAGTATACATGTCTATCTATTTTACGCCGTAGGGCTTGAGTTACAGAAGTACTCATTTCAGCTGCGAGCAGAGCGCCTGAAAGCTCAAGACGAGGTATAGTGATAGTATTTGACGTGGGAGCAACGCGTGATTTAGCACATAGAAGGTGGACGCATACTCGACCCTCCCTGTCTATGGATCGAAGGTATATACAAGATCCATAAGCACGTTGCGAAGCGTCAGAAAAACAATGCATTTCGACGGTGACTGGGTCTTCAAAAGATACCCACCTAGGTACGTACAAGTTAGAGATGGATTTAAGGCCTTCCCTGAAGGTATTCCATACTTTAACAATCTCTTTGGGCGCAGGGTCGTCCCAATCGAATTTAAGAGACCACAAGTTTTGAATTAAAATTTTGGGAACGATAGTGCACAAGGATAGGAGGCCCAGGGGATCGAAGATTTTGAAAGTTGAAGAAAGAATACTACGTTTAGTAACTACAGAAGTATAACCCTCACCTATAGGAAAATGCAAGGTGTCTGAAGAAGGATTCCAGTCTAGGCCTAATGTGTTAGTTGAATGACTAAATGTAAGGTTATCAGAAGATTGATTTACATCAGAAGGAAGTAAAGAAGGTAAATTAGAACGGTACTTTCTTAAATTGAAACCTGCTTTAATTAGATTTGCGGACATTGACTGCTGAATGAAACGAAGCTGGTTTTCGTCATCATTTGAAGTCAGCAAATCATCCACGTATATGTCTTGCTGTATAATGGTTTTTATCAACTCATCACACTCTTCACCGACTTGCCAGAGACACTTAGTGGCAAGATAGCTGGCGCTAGCATAGCCGTAGGTTACTGTGTTAAGTTGGAGTGTCTGGAGTGCCCTATCTTCCGCGTCGCGCCATAGAATTAGCTGCATATTTCGGTCAGACTCATCTACTAATACCTGGCGGTACATTTTCTCAATATCTGCTGACAGCACGTAATGATGTTCACGGAATCGAATGAGGATATTGAAGAGAGAATCTTGAACAGTAGGCCCTATCATTTGAATGTCGTTGACAGACAAACCAGATGTGGTGCGTGCAGAGGCGTCGAATACTACGCGAAGGCGCGTGGACTCACTGTCCTCGCGGATGACTGGGTGATGCGGGACAAAGTAGGAACTCTCAGGTCGGTCCTCCGGTGAAGGTGATAGATGTCCTAAGCTGCGGTATTCATTCATAAAATTTTCATAGGCAGACTTAAGCTCAGGATCTTTACGAAAACGTTTTTCTAAATTAAGAAATCTATGTTTAGCCATGAAATAAGACTCGCCTAAACAATCAATATTGTCTGTGAACGGTAGCTTAACACAAAAACGACCATCCTCGGTTCGTTTAGTATTCTGTAAAAAATGAAGTTCACAAGCCCTTTGCTCATCAGTGAGAAGGGGTTTCTGTGGCAAGCTTTCCAGCTCCCAGAAACGTTTTAAATCATTATGAAGTTCGATTATACTATCATTGTTCTCAATATTTGCTAAATTACATTTTATATTGTCGATACTCCAAGCGTTACACATGGGACCTGCGATAAGCCATCCTAGTTTAGAGTCGTGTAAGATAGGGTTGCCTGTTCCTAAAGAGTGCTGTTTGGTACCTATAATTTCCCAAAATAAGTCAGCACCGATAAGCAATCCTATTTCGGAAGGCTCATAAAAGCTGGGGTCTGCAAGCTTGAAAGACTTTAAGTTTAAATGTGTAATATTTAATTTAGCTTTAGGTATTTTTCCGGTAATTTGTGGTATGACCAAACATGACGTCATTACGTTGAAGGGACGCGCGATAGACTTTATGCCTATGTTGCAACGTTCGGTAGTTAGTTTATATGAAGTGTTACCTATTCCGATAACGTTTTTAATATTAGATGTTAATGGAATTAAATTTAATTGCTCCTTTAAAGCCTCTGTGATAAAACAAGACTGGCTTCCGCTGTCTAAAAGCGCCTTGGTTGTGATCGATTTATTGGTTATGGGATTTGTAATCTCAACCAAAGCAGTACATAACAGTGTCTCAGAGGATGAAACAGCTGACACTGAAATAGGTTCAGAGTCTGTATTAACAGTGTCGGGTTCCGTGGGCTTATGTAAATTGGTGTTATGACGTTTTCTACAAATTTTACATGTACCTGGTAGCCTACATGCACGTTGATGGTGGCCCTGCCGCAAACAATTGGTACATAATTGCAATTTGGATACGAAGGCTAACTTATCATCAATTGATTTGGATTTGAATTGAGTGCAATCATATATACGGTGAGTGTTACTATTGCAGAAGACGCACTTATTTGAATTTTGAAATGATGAATAATTCTGATTAGAAATAACGAAAGACTTTATATGAGAATGTGGCGTCTGTTTCATGCTTTGAAATTGATTTGGTAATGGTTTATTAATTTTATCTTGCTTGCTACGATATACGGACTCGAGAACATCTGCACGACCTCTAATAAAGGACATAAAGTCATCCAAAGTAGGCATTTCCGAAGTATCAACCTTAGCGTGTATGTACTCTTCCCACTTAACACGAGTATTGCTATCTAACTTCGCTGCAAACATGTATATGATCACGGTATCCCAATGGTCAGTTGGCTGTTTCAAACTATTTAAAGCGCGTAAGTTTTTAGTTATGTGGTCTACGAGAAACCTTAGAGACTTATCCGACTCACGCAATGGTTCTATACTAAATAAGGACTTTAAATGGTTATTTACTAATTGACGAATATTATTATAGCGATCACACAATATATTCCAAGCCTCAGTATAATTATTGTCAGTGACTTCAAGATTACTGATCACACGAGCAGCTTCTCCCTCTAAATATGAGTTTAAATAATGAAATTTGTGAATATTTTTTATTTTGGAGTTATTATGAATAAGGGAAGAAAACGTATCGTGAAATTCTAACCATTTAAAAAATGTGCCATCAAATTTATTAATTTTAATAACCGGTAGACGAAAACCAATGACTTCATGATCGTCGTCGTCGGCTGTGGCAAAGCTACTACTGTGTTCAAGTGTTGACTTTTTTCTTGAACTATTAGCCGAAATAATTTCCTGGGCTTTTGCGATGGAATTGTGGAAAGATTGTTCTATTGCTTCTCTTGTATCTAACTCAGAACTTAACTTAATATCATCTAACCCCTCAATACTATTCTGCACGCTATCGAATTCGACAAATAACGCTTCAATTTTCACTAACTTTTGTGATAGCACGTTAAGTTCGATAGGAGTAGGTTTTTTACCTTTAAATTCGTCTAATTGGTTACTAAATTTCGTAACGCGACCCTTTATTGAGGCACGTTTTGAGTTTAAAGTTTTATAAGTAGTCTCCATACCGATACAATTAACGCGCAATCAAGAAGTGATTACTCGTAAACAATTAGTAAAATATTGCATACAATACGCCCCTCGCTTCAATAACCGATGACTCGAAGACCGGTCTGGATCAGCTGATAAGGACTGGCCGCGCTGCAGCGGCTGGAAACGTGCAGCGTCAGTGCAGTTTGCGCGACGACCCAGGATGCGCCGGTAGTCGGTGAGCGAAGCACGCACGGCAGCTGGAATGGATTGTTCGAATGCTTTGTATATTTATGCAGAATAGATTATAGGACGGATAGCTAATAGGGATAAACAATGAGAATGAAATGATTGTGCTTTAAAATATTTTAGGATTAAGCAAATATCTAAAATTATGGGATATTTATTGCGTTAATTAGCAGCTTCAATGAATAATTGCTTTCTTTATGCAAATAATGACACGTATATTGCGTCAGATAACACAATAGTATTCGTAGAAATACAGAATAGGTTTAGCTATTGTGATTCTTAAAATGTGCAGTAGGCATAATTAGCTATTTTAATTAAGTTTATATTACATTAAAGGCAGGCTTTTAAGCCGTAAATAAGTGCATATAATTAGGCGTTTGAAATGCTTAGAAAGGTGTAGCTTTGGAAATTAATTATTAATGTGAGGTAGGTAAGACAAACTGAATAACGGTATTATTTCTCACTGTTCGCACTAAAAGAATGCTAAGGAAAGACAGTGGGAATAATTAGGCGTTTGAAATGCTTAGAAAAGTTTAGCTTAGGAAATTAATTACTAATGTGAGGTAGGCAAGACAAACTGAATAACGGTATTATTTCTCACTGTTCGCACTAAAATAATGCTAAGGAAAGACAGCGCGAATAATTAGGCGTTTGAAATGCTTAGAAAGGCTTAGGTTTGGAAATTAATTACTAATTTAAGGTAGGTAAGACAAAGTGAATAACGGTATTATTCCTCACTGTTTGCACTAAAATAATGCTTAGGAAAGACAGCGGGATGGATATATAGGTATTAAATGGAACGGGCTCACTTTTAGCTGGCAAAAACCACTGCTTCGGCTGCGTAGACTGCTGGACCTCGGCTCTTCGCTGGTTTTTCGTTCCGTGGTGTTGACCGGCGCGCTCGGCGTGACGTGTCGATTTTAACCGGACAATCCGATAGATTGATGCGTATTATTTATCACGGTCGCCACTTTATGTTCGATAAGGGAACATAATAAAAAGACGGGATCGCACGACAATGAATATATTAGGCAAATTACAAAAATTAAGGCGCGGTTAATGTCGGCGATCTAATTTCGACTGCTTCTCGAATGCAAGTGCGGGGCGCGGTGGTGCGGGCGACGGGGAAGTCTCACCACTGCCCTCTGGTGGTGTTGGCGCGGTACTATAAGCGCCAACACTGGTTCTACCATCGTAGTAACCAACGTGCTAAAGAAATAAAAATTTGTATGTATATTTATTTATCACGTGCTAAGTCAATTAGTCAAGCCGTCTGGGCCACAGCCCAGACGGCTTGACTAATTGACTTAGCTCGCTGAGTGACATTTTCTATATAATTTTTAAATAAGGCGCCTGTGATCAGAAAATAGGGGACGGACAGGGACGATTTTTGTATTATCGTAACAATAAGGATATAAGGATAACGATATAATTTCGGTTATAAATACGTCATGCTATATTTTTACACGCAGATGAAGCCGCGAGGGAAAGTTAGTACCTATTAAAACAAAAAGTTGCGTTGTTGTGCACTTTTTCATTTCTCGATGGCTGAGCCAAACTATTAAGGCTAAATTACATTTGCAAAATATATTCATTTTATGAATATTGCTTTTAAATGTTGAATTATGCTGCAACAAAGTAAGCACAGTGATGTTTCTACCCTAATAAGGTTGAATGGAACGAAATTGTTGGCAGTACCATAGTCTAAAAATATTTAAGAACATCTCATCCTCATCATTGTTAGTATTATCTATACTATTATTATAAAGCGGAAGAGTTTGTTTGTTTGAACGCGCTAATCTCAGGAACTACTGGTTCGAATTGAAAAAATATTTTTATATTGAAAATACAATTTATCGAGGAAGGCTTTAGGCTATATAACATAAAAAACAAGGTAAATTATCCCAGAGGGCTTCCAACGCCATTTCATCCTGTGTGCGCTGCGAAAACTGTTGAAGATACAAAAAATATATGTATGAAAACCATTCCACGCGGACGAAGTCGCGGGGACCGCTAGTCAGATATAAAATAAGAGTTCTTATTTTACTATGGTATGGTCGCACTGCTAGACAAGGGTCTCCTCTCTAGGTAAACGGGTTTTAAGCCTTAGTCCATTGCGCTGGGCAAGTGAAAATGGATAGATTTCACCCCCCAAAAAAAAGTTTTCTAAACTCTCAAGGATATAAGTTTCCTCACGATTTACTTACCGAAAACCAGTGATAATTAATTTAGGCATATTATCTAGTCTATAATTAAACAGTAGCGGTCTTAGCTACGTAATCGATCATAAATTACGGGCACGTGACCTACCCAAATAAAATATTTTTGTATAAACCGCAGAACTGGTTTTCGTACGCCCACGGATGTGTTCATGAGAGTGACACTTCGGTCTAGAATTCTGGGTATAAAAAGTGTAATTTTTAATGTAATTAAATTGCAAACTGTCCATAAAACGATAAGATATGGGGACCGAAAATTTTTTGGTAAAAAAAATAGATGGTCTTCCAAAGAAATATCTCCGGAGAACCACCTTTTTTTGGTTTTTTTTTTTGACACGTATTCAACTAATTTTTGTAACTGCATTTTTATATACTTCTCCTTATTATATCGTCAACGCCTTATTGACGCACTGCTGGGCACGGGTTTTCTCTCAGAATGAGAGAGTTTAGGCCATAGTCCACCGCTGGCCAAGTGCAAATTGGTGGACTTCTCCATATAGGAAGACTTTATCACACATAGATATCTGTCAACTTCATTCAATCTAGTTTCGACTAGGTCAAGACTATTTTCGCTTGTGCAATTAAAGTTGTCCTAAATACGTATAAAACTGTCATATAATGTCTAGGTATTACTATCAAATTACAAGAAAAAGGGTGTCTCTAGTGAAAACGTCTATATGATTGTTGCCTAATTGAATTCTTCTACCAAATTTGTTATAGTAAAGGGAACTTTCGGTAGATCTCTGGTGAAAACCTAGCAAAAGATCTTCGTTTTCTAACAATTTTGGAGGAATAATTATAATATGATTTTTGACTAATATTATCGCGGAATTGATACATTTTAATAAATAACGGGTAGGTACTCACGATATGCGTCGAACTGGGTCGAAATCACAAAACCGATCAACCAAAGAGAAAGTAACATAATAGTGACATTAACAGAATCATCCAAACTTATCGTGATGGTGACCGCGCGCTGCCTTGCCGCGGGCGCTTGCGACACGTACTGTCGGGGACATAAGTATTATTTGTTGATTTAATTAATCAGTATTATTTTACTGATCCTTTATCAGTTGATTCTATAAATCGAATATCGTAAAAACGCATCACAAAACCGATCAACCAAAGAGAAAGTAACATAATATTTAACATTAACAGAATCATCTCGACTTACCGTAACGGTGACCGCGCGCTGCCTTGCCGCGGGCGGTTGCGACACTTGTACTGTCGGCGACATTAGCATAACAAGAAATTATGAATTAATACGACTAAAACTATTTTTTTTACGTTAAACGTTTATGAATTTACGTCAAAATAAATAAATGTGTTATAACATCTATTTGTAATCGTCATTTTATACCCATATTGTTATAATAATAAAAAACCGTTCCATCCCCCTACTTTTTCTCTCTGCAAACTTAAAAATTATGTTACTCTGCCAACTAAGACGATTCAAATGATATATGTTTGGGCTGTAACGTGCTAAAAATGAACATACACACGCTCGAAATCATCATTTTCTTTACGACGCAGTCAGGTAATTTTTTATTTATAAAGTAGCATATGCTCATGCATTCGATCTAATGGTAAGTGTTCACGCGGCCCATAGACATCTGTAAGCAACTTTATACAGAACAAGGGTTCTATCTGAAGTCAATTACAGATGCGTTACTACTCCAGAGGGCCTAAAATGGTCGCCTCATATAAAAGTGAAAATCATTATTTTATTTTCTCTTATGCTGTCGTACCTTTGATATTTGACTGGATATGCGCAAGATGTAATAAACAACGATAAACTAAACCATATACGTATACATGTCACTATTACATGAATTACGACACAATCAAAAATTTAGTAATTTGACGTGAAAAATACACATTCATCTTAAAACACTTATAATTGAAAACTTCGTTCCTTAAATACATTACGGTTTGTGTCTTTTAAAAGTTTTTTTTTTACTTTTACCTACCTCTTCTGTAGCTTTTTTTGTGACGTGTAATTGTTTAATTGAGCTTATGAGATTAAACATGCATTAACTGTATGCATGTTTAATCTCTTAAGCACATTTAAATTAGCTGACTACAAAATGCCTCATTCCGCAAATTCTGAAGTATGAGGATAAAACGTAATTTGCTAACATTGTACTTGTATTTCAACTATGTAGATAATACTTGCACTTTCTACGCACGTGTCACACTGTGACGTCACTGTGATCGCTCGCTACCTTGCCGCGGGCGAACAAGTCATATAATGTTTTAGAACGTATGTATACTGTCCGCTATGGATATAGCAAAAAAAACGTTGACAATAACGCGCTTCATCGTAAAATTTATAAATTGTAATTTAATACATATACATATTCATTTTTGACTTGTTTATTTTATTTTATTCACTTAAGTATTTGTTTTTAAGCTGTCGGGCTTTTTATTTTTGTACTTTACTTTTTTTAGTTTAACAAGCTCCACGTCTAACATTAATTACACTTCATCTACATTAGATACATGCAAATATAGTACAGAATATATTTCTGAAAAAAATGTACGACATATTATTTAATAGGGCATATGCATGTTTATTATGTCTTAAAATAATCATTTACGTCTATATAATGTCGAAAAAAATATAAATAGGCTTAAAAATCTCCAAATTATCTTACAAACCTAAAATGAAAATATTGAATAAATTAGAGCCGTTCAATAGCTCAATAGAGCCGCCATTTAACGCGCACTTTCGATGACGTCATATGACACGTCCCGTGAACTGTCGTGTTTGTTTTGGTTATGCGTTTCAGTTACTTCACATAATATATTTCCAATTTATTGTCATTCATATCATGGAAGCACCTACAAACCTTCGTACAAGTATGATATAGTGCCGAAGTGCAAAAACACTATTAGATATATATTTTTAAGAAGAGTGTAGACACCGGTTCTTTTTATATGAGGCGATCATCTTAGTCTCCGGATGAAGCAATGCATCTGTGACTGATTTCAGATAGAACCCAGTAAGTTTGAATTTTGTTCCCTTATTTTTCACTTTTAATATAATATTTTCAGGGTTTTAATGACAAATAAATGAAAAAAATATCTTTATAGTAATGTGACGATAACAAAGATTCGAGAAGAATATTTGAGACAAATTTAAATTTTATGCATATTCCCTATTGTCGATTAAATTTTACTGTAAAGCCAACTTTATTCACCTAAATGATTGATAATAATTTAAGAACCCTAAAGATTATTTCCTCGAGTGTACCCGTATATTCACTTGCAAATATTTACGAACACTTATATTAAGTACCTAAGCAATACATATATTTCACTTAAAACCGTTATAATTCATTATAGACACAAGGCTATTTATTTTGTATACTAACAATGTACAATATAGTCATAAATCTACCTTTGAATGTAGTTGTGAACAGTTTTTGTAGTTTGATTTTGTGATAGTACATCATAATTTAGTTCATATGATTAATCAGTAGTCAGTAAAGTCTCTGGTATGTATGTGTCTTATTTTTATGTACAATAGGTTTGTAGAGCGACGTCTTTGGGGTCACAATTCTATTAAACACTAGTAGACCCGGCGAACTTCGTTCCGCCTAAAAGTAAAAAATCTAAAATTATCAGTGTTACTCAGTCTCTACTATATTATACATGTGTTATACATAAAAACCTTTTTTGGAATCACTCTGCATTAAAATCCGTAGCGTAGTTTTAAAGATTTAAGCATACATAGGGACAGACAGCAAGAAGCTACTTTGTTTTATGCTATGTAATGATGAATATTTAAAGAAGTCATTAAAGACAGGATTCCACCGAGGTCAGAACATCTTTAAACACTAGGCCTGTAAATGCCTCTCTTATTCTTGGGACCAGAATAGAGCTACGGTATCCCTTCTGGTCGTAAGTCCATCTGATGGTAAGTGGTCACTGTCACCCTGCGACATCTGTAATCATATACAGAACATGGGTTCCATCTGAAGTCAATCACAGATGCGTTGCTACTCCCGAGGACTATGATGTTCGCCTCATATGAAAGTGTGCCGGCAACCACAATGCTTCACGCTAGAAATAGGTGTGGCGGGGGTACTTACCCGGGCGAACTACACTGGTTCTACCACCTTGAAAAAGGCTTTATATAAGGGTTCTTATTTGTCAAAAGTAACACCGCATCTTTAGCGAGATCCGATTAGTAGTTGTGTGAAGGTGTATCAAACACAAATACATCCTTAGTCCTTACACTTTCGCTCTTATAATATGAATAAGATATAATTAATTCGAAAATAACGAGCATATATTATACCAAAGATGTCATTTCAAATCTAGGTTACTAATCACAGAGACGTGAAGTATTTATCGTTACCCAATGTACGTGAGGAGTTGGTCCAATTTAGTGCTGGTCAACCCAATTTGCTAACTCGAGTTAACTCGAGTTGAGCTTTATTCGAATTAAATCTAGTTGAATTTCTTCTGACTCGAGTAGGAATATTCCCGCCACAGCGCATTGACTACAACTATTTTTAGAGTATTGTCTACTTGTATACGTGACGTTTGCTGATCATTTTTATCTATATTCATTGTTTGCAATTATCGAAAAAAACTTATGCGACTTATAATGTAGAAGTTTTCAAGACAAGGGTGAATAGGCTATATCTAGGCAAGCGTGTAACATCCTAGGCTGCATCTTACTTAACATCAGGTAAGGTCGCGGCCAAACGTTGGCTTATAATAAGATAAAAAAAGCGGCCGTGTTTTTGTTGTTCGTTTATATTATAATGACGATAGTCTGCAAATTGTATATTGTTACAAAACTAGGTTATTAAAACGGTGAAAACAAAACGAATGTTTTACTATGTTTAATCAAAAATCAAGTTGTTTTACTCGAGTTACATAAATTTCGAGTCGTGTATATCACTACTTGGCACATCACTAGTCCAATTATATCGAAATTCTCGTTTTAATATCGTTCGTCTAGATGTAATTGCTTCAAGTATATCTGTTGTCTCGTTAAAATTGTATGTTGTGATAAATTGTTCTTCGTTTGGTCCCTAATTGGCGGGATCTGGGTTTGAGACTCGGGCGCGCAAAGTATTTACTTCTTGACTGAGAGATAATTTTGGCTTATGTTTTATTGTTGATTTGTGTCAATTTGTATATTATTTTAATTTCGTTTCAATTCTTCTACGTCTGTAACCCACTTCAGATCTGTCTTACCGAAATTGAGATTGGGTTTAATTTCACATTTTACAGATAGTTTGTATTCACATTAGTAGGACAGATTCTATTAGCAGGTAAGACCCCTTACAGTTCAACTTCTGAATTACCACCGCTACCTATGTCTGCTTAATAACAACATTATTTAGCTCTACTGTGTACTGGTCTGGTGTGGTGTGGTACTTAACCGAAGCATTCTCACCAGGAGAATAACGCATCTTGGCCACCTTCAACTGAGACTTTAATTTAGATTATTTATAGACTATAGGCTGTAATAGCCACTCACATAATGACTGGATCGTAGCTACTTCTTTTTTTATAAAAAAACTCAAGCATGTGGATCGATGCTAGATGGTCCTTTTCAGCGTGAAATATCACAAAAAATACATTTTTTAACAGGAATGGAAATGGAATGGCATGAATGTCCAAAAAAGAACCCATTATCCAAATGACACGTTTTTATCTTTGGTAGTTTACCCCTAAATATTAAGATTCATGTTTTTCGTGAGTACAATAATGATGACTACCAGTTTAGTATACCTAGGTATCTATTAGATACCAATCCGTCAGTTAACCGTGCATGCTTTGAAATTAACTTTAATACTGAATAGTATAAATTGCGCCTGTCTTAAAATCGTGGAGTTGGGAAATATATAATAGTTAAATTGACGTAAATTGCTAAGGAGACGCGAACGGATGCTGTGATTGTATATCGAAGGCCATTTGTAATACAAATGATAAAATAAAATTGTTGTGATTAAGTTTTAAGCGTAAAATAGTCATAGACAAGAAAATTATAGTGATGGGTTGCGATTATGGCTGTGGTTATTATATGGCACAAAGTTAAACATGTCGTTTCGACTGGATTTTCATGGGCATTGACGAACCCGTCAACTTTGGAGCGCTGTAGCAGCGTTTTAAATTTATGAAATTTAAAAAATATAAGCTATTTTTTTCCCAAAAGATCATTTATAATATTGGTCTGAAGTACTGTTTTATAAAATGTATAAAAAAAATATAGAGCAAAAAAGAGAATATATAAAAAAAATACTTTTTTGCTTATAACTTCTTTAATTTTCAACTTCGAGCAAAAATAAATATGAACATATTTGTAGGCAAAACAATTTGCTACAAATTATGACTTCATTTTTTTTTTGTAAGAAGCATAGTTTCCGAGATATCGCGAAAAAAGTGTTTTCCAAGACGGCAGCCCGAGGACAGGGATGGGGACCCCATAAACTAGAGGTTATGCTTCTATTGACCCCACATACATGTCCCAAAAATAAAATTGCGTCCTCTAAAAAATACATTTCTACTAATAACTAATAATAAAAGAATAAGGACTAATAATAAAAGAATAGTATCCGTGCTTACTGCTGGACATAGGCCTCCCATAAGGGGAGGCCTATGTCCAGCAGTGGACTTTCAAAGGCTGATGGATGGATGGATGGATCCATGCTTACAATAACAGACGTTCCAATACTTAAGACATCTGAAATTAATTAGTGACATAAAGACAACGAACAGTAACGTTATCGAACGTCGTATCTTGTTTATAATGACGGTATTACGTAAAACGATCAAATCTAACGGTTGTTACTGTTCGGCCACAAAACATTTTTTCAACAGCTTTGAGATAATTTTTCAACGAATTTTCTTAGCATTATAAGACTAATCTTATGTAAATATGTATATTTGTTTTCTTGATTGCTGATGATGGTAATCTTCTTAGTCGTTACGCTTGACAGAGCGGTTGTGGTCATCAAGTAGTCCTTTTTTGGTTGGCAGATGTAGTGCCTCACGATGTCTCGTCATTTTTCACGGTTAGCAGACATCCTGGTACACTCATTCAATGGGCCGCCCACAGCAGATTTCGTCGGTCCATCGCGTGGGTGACCTGCCACGATGATGGTAAAGGTTTTGCTTACCTGGGCAAGATGGAGGGTGATGTTTTTCTAACGTATGTATGTTTGTATGTATGTTTATTTCTTTGACACACGCTTCAGCCTCAACAGCTAGACTGATTGTAACATAAGACACATCACTTGTTAACGCTTAATGCTGTCGATTGCAGTGCGGTACCGTTAGTATGAGTTTATACGTTTCTTAAAACGTTATAAATTCGTACTAAGAGCCCCGAGGGATTGACGCTTAAACCGAAGATTTTGTGGCTCGCAGGTTATGGTATGCATAATTGTACAAGCAATATTAATGTACTATTGTCTTCGTAATTTAAATCACTGAGAACAAATTAATGAGAATGCTGTATTGAATTAAGATGTTCTAATGTAATCAACTACTGAATAACTGAAAATTTGAACTTGTATGTGTAAGTTACTTAAGAATTGCTTACATTTGCTTAACATAATGAGAGAATTGCTTATTTCATATATTAGAAGAATGGCTGGTTAATACATGTAGAATATTAATTATGTGGAATTACTGTTTATTTGGCCATTTGTGAACATTTGTGATTAACCAACCAATCCCAGACAATATCATTTTTTTGCCTGTTGGATGCGTTACTATCCTCAAAGGTTTAAAACAACGCGTATTGGCATGTTTTCATTATGACATTCGAACCCGGGACCCATTGCGCGTCAGACCGGTTGGTAACCGCTCCACCACGCGGGTCATCAACGTATCGTTTGACAAGACACCTCTCTTCCTCCTAATTTGCATTAAGTAAAACTTGAACGCTACCAAAGACACAAATCCACTGTGATGCCTCCAAAGTCGAACTACAACGGATCTTACGACCTTCAGAAGGCCACAGAAGCAAGGCCCTGCTTAAATACTTATAGTATGATGAATGCAGCGATGTTTGTTTTTGTTCAATAATATATGGAATGCTCCTTGCACTTGACAAGCAAAATTACATACTTTGGGTACTTTCCGCGACTTTTCTGAGATGACCATAATATGCGATTGGCCTGACGCCAGACTCGAATATTATGGTCATCTCAGACCAAAGAAAGAAGACACCTCATTGAACTTTGCATTTAAAGTATATTAATTTTACGCGATTTTTTATTTTATGGGCCTGTAAGCAGCTCTATACAGAATAAGGGTTATATCTGAAGTAAATAATAGATGCATTCCTACTCCCGTTGGCTATATGATAGCCCCATATAAAAAAGAGCCTCAAATTATACTTTTCCACCAAAATTTAAGAACCGCTTTACGCTATAGGTGTGGCGGTGGTACATATCCGGTCAACCCCTACAATAGACAAGTTCTAACAACTTGCGAGATATACGACGACCCGCGTGAAAGAGCGGTTACCGTACCTACCGGTCTGACGCGCAATGGGTCCTGGGTTCGATTCCCGGCCAGACAGGCAACTGAATAATGACTTTAAATTCATGTTCTGGGTCTGGGTGTTTGTGTATTCGTCTTGTGTGTGTCAATGGTACCCACGACACTGGAGAAAATCCTATGAGGATATTCGTGTAGTGTGGAGTGTAGAAAGCGTGTTTTATAAGATATCAAATCACATTGGTACAACTTAGTAAGGTGAGTTGGGGTAATATCGGACATGGGGTAAAACCGTAAAATTGAAACTGTAGGCTAATGTAGGCATCTTTTATCAAATTGATTACGTCATACACGTACATCATTTTCATGGCATGGTAGGTGAAGTCACACATAAAAAGAAAATGGCTGACTTAAGTGTCAAATTTTAATCATACGGTTTTACCCCATCTCCGATATTACCCCAACTCACCTTACCATAATTCGGTATTTAAAAAGTTATTGTTGCTGTTAATATCGTACAATAAAACATAGACTCTACAGAGATCTTTTATACTACATGTTTTGTCCCATATAAGTCTATCTCTGTTTTTAATCCGAGATGGCCACATTTATTGCAACACACTGTGATATAAGATTGCGGGCGTGTGGCCGACGTCACCCAGGTTACTTTGTATGTTCTTATACATATTTTATTGTCTTGAAATTGAGATAAAGTGCCCTTATTGATTCTAGTAAAAGTGTGAGGTAATTTGTTATATCTTGTTTTTTATTGTAAAATATTTACGTGATTCTCGGTTTAAAGATTATGGTTTTTCTGGCACGAACTTTCAAAACCTACGTAGTCCAGCCAACAAAATCGATCTCACAGAGTTTTGGGTTCGATTCTCGGACAGTCAGACGTCTGCGTGATGGATTTACATGTCTGTTCTTAGTTCTTAAACTCCCACGGCGTACGCAAATTAAATGCTAGGAAGGTAATATTATAAACTATTCATTTTTGCATACTGCACTTTTTATTTGTATTTTTATGTAGATAAAGTAAATAAATATATAATATTAAAATTAAAAGCAAATACAGGTTGCCTACACACTCGCTCCCTGTAGTATTTCTTTTATGAGCTTTAAATCAGCGGTCGGCAAGTAATTTTCCCGGAGGGGTTCGGAAATTGTTGTCTCAAAATAATTTAACGTCGTTTTCAAGTTCATCTTCTATATTAATATATAGAAAATGAATTATTAATACGTAAGGGGCCATCCATTAATCACGTGATGTTCTTTTTGGCATTTTTTGACCCCCCTCCCCCTTAGTGATACGTGGTGAGGTTTAAGACTACCCCTCCCCCCACCTATATCACGTGTATTTTTTCGTACCTGCAAAGAATCTATTTTTTTATTTATAAAAAAATACTGGTTTATGTATCATCTAATTTTATTTTATATATTGTACGCGTTTGACTAAAAGTAAATACATGTGACGCCGCTTTTCGGTTGAGTATCGCGTGTTTGCCGAAAAAATAAGTACACGTGATATATTACTTTACCCCTCTCCCCCCTTGTGATATTTCGTGATTTTTTATGGACCCCTCCCCCCCTTTTCGAGCCTTACATGATTAATGGACAGCCCCTAAGGTATTAATAATACGTAAGACAAAAACTTGTGATCCCTTTTTAAGATACTTGTCGCAGACGCAATTTCGTCCGTTCCGATGGTTCTTCCGATAAATAGTAGTGATAATAGATAATGATACATAATGATAATAATAATAATAATAATTCATTTATTTCAGACTTAGTCCATATTTTAAATTTACAAAATAAAAATTAAATGCTAAAAGTAACAATTTTACTTACAACTATGTTAGTAACTTATCACTAATGACTCACATGAGACGGGCACAATACACAAAAACATGTAATGCTTATGTTATCCTACCCGTCACCAACCCCATCCAGTAATTTTGTATGGGACAATCAAATCTGTCCGCAATCATTTTCAAAATACCGTTGGCGCTACCACGCAACCGGCAAAACATAGATGCGGCTCGCTTTCTCATTATGGCATGGAAGCCGTCAATCCGCGCGGTTGTGAACATTTGAGATGCGCTGCATTGTCGCGGCAACCCGACAGTATTCTGAGCGCATTATTGTATTGTACCCTAAGAGCATCATACACTCGACGCGTATATTTGACCCACAGGCTGCTCGAGTAGAACGATTGACAGTATGCTCTAAAACGCGTTAATTTGACATCCTCGGTGCAGTGAGCAAACCTGCGAGCCAACATATTACATCTTATTGCAAGAGCACGTCGCTCTCGTTCCACATCACAATCATCCTTAAGGGGCTGTCCATTAATCATGTGAGGCTCGAAAGGAGGGGGGGGGGGGGGTCCATAAAAAATCACGAAATGTCACAAGCGTGGAGGGAGGGTAAAGTAATATATCACGTGTACTTATTTTTTCGGCAAGCTCGCGATACTCAACCGAAAAGCGGCGTTACATGTATTTATTTTTAGTCAAACGCGTACAATATATAAAATTAAATTAGATGATACTTATACCAGTGTTTTTTTTTACAAATAAAAAAATAGATTCCTTGCAGGTACGAATAACACGTGAAATAGGGGGTGGGGGGAGGGGTAGTCTTAAACCTCACCGCGTATCACCAAGGGGGAGGGGGGGTCAAAAATCATCATAGTGATAGTTTCCGTAAAAAAGTAACCAACAAACATAAATTCTCACTAACTGTTGTATTTATAATATCATTAAGATAAGATGTCAATATTATGAGTTGATTAATAGACCCTGATTAGAATGTTTACGTCTATCATTATGGCGACATCATAATCTTGTGTAATGTCATGTCTCGTACTTCGTCTGTATTCCGTCCGTGTCTAATGAATTAATTAGGGGCGTCAGAAATTAAGAAATGATAACGAAGGTGATAGATTAATTTATGTTATCATCCAATGAAAAGCTGTACAGATTTTTTATAAGACGACACTTGTACGAGCTACTGCACGTACACGTGACTATTTTACGTATGTGAGTGCTTTACTTGCACACATACAAACATTTTCCTTCATACGAATATCATTTTATAGTAAGCACTTTTTACGTGTCTTATATCAATAAATCAGTGTTAAACTAGCACTCATTGGGTTTGGTTTTCGTACGCTACTTTTCCCCGCAAAACTGTTACCTTAGTTCCTAATACTTAGTGAACGGTACAGTTTTTTAGTCCTTCGAGCCGGATTTCGTACGCTACCTTTCCCCGCAAAACTGTTACCTTAGTTCCTAATACTTAGTGAACGGTACAACACTATTGTCGCGGCTTCGCCTGCTATGGTTACATTTATATGATTGTAATAGCAAACGAGCATGCAGTCACTGCCGGTGCCACAGATTTGAGATGTGCCTTGCTGTGATTGAGCTGGGAGTCGCAGCGGAACAAAGGAGATGACAATTCTCTATATGAAGTTGATTACAGATGTCCATGGGCGGCAGTGACCACTTACCATCAGGTAGACTGCATGCTCGTTTGCTGCTTCGATCAGATAAAAAAAGGGTGTTTGTGTATTCGTTTTTCCATGGCACTCACGAAACAGGAAAAAAGTGTAGTGCTGCAAGTGTATATTATGTTATCTATTCTCCTCTCCGCTTCTGACATCTCCGCACACTTGTTTCGGTGGAGTCGGGGCTTAAGCCAAGTATGATCATAATTTTATTTTATTAGCGTAATACGTTTTGCAAGGAACACTTACGTTCATTATTTATTGCATTTATAGACATCTTCATTATTTTATGCATGGCGCAAGTTAAACGCTCACAGCGATTTTGAAAGTCGAGACGCATTCAAACATTGGTAGCTCCTCATTACTCGTCCCTGTAGCTCCGGGATCAGAATAGGGCTACGGCATCCCCTGCGTGTCGTAAGAGGCGACTAAAAGGGGCT
Source organism: Spicauda simplicius (assembly GCA_949699795.1). Classification (NCBI taxonomy): domain Eukaryota; kingdom Metazoa; phylum Arthropoda; class Insecta; order Lepidoptera; family Hesperiidae; genus Spicauda; species Spicauda simplicius. The sequence goes on along the minus strand of OX453071.1, from coordinate 16,175,668 downwards.
TCCGGGATTGCAGACGGCTAGAGTGGGAGCTCGAACCGTTCCGTCAGGCAATCCCGGGAAGGACGGCGGTATGTGTGGTCGCACACCGTCGTAAAAACTAGACGGAGCGATGGGCCCAGCCGCCCATCTGGAGCAGCCCGATGGGGCAACGCGCTCGGAGGATTCCGGTTGAAGTCGTTTCGAGATCCCGGAGTCCTCCTTTTTAGCACCGAGGACGGCCACCGGGGGGGTTTTAGTGCGGTAAAAATTCCACATAACCCTGCGTCGCTCCCACGGCGTCGGGTACCTTTTGAAGGTTTGCCCCTCGATAACAAAAAAAAGCTCCTCATTACTAGGAAAAGTATTATTTCTTGGTGGAGATCAATACTGGAGCATGTTTCATCCTATATTGATGTCAATGTTTTATCACCGGTCACCCATCCATCTCTCGACTGTGTAAAAATAGCTTTACTATCTAAGCAGTAGTACTTTGTAAATGATGCTTACAAAATGCCACTGTCTCGTAATTTATATAATTTATTAAAATAAAAAGCATTTACATGACACAAACAAAGGTGGGTGGTAACTGACATGGGTATGTAGGTGTTTTTGAATGGTCCAGATTTTATTTGACAGGGACCTCTAAACGGTTTGGTCAAGCTACATACATATTTATGAAAGCTTTTGCCGCGGCTTTGCTTATCATTTATGCAATTGTAAGAACAACAAACTGAAAAATCTAAGGATTGCTTGACATGTGAGTTCTGTTAATTCCGTAAAATTTATTGTTTTTTCTTTTTTAAAGTACATTTTGATTGAAGCTTCATATTATCTATTAATTTCGTTCTTTCCTATTTTAAATGTAAGAAGTACTGTGACTATTTTTTATGGTTGCAGGTAGTTGCAAAATAGCTTAATCTGTAGTTTTTAACCAATTTAATACATAGCGGTTAAAATGTGCCGTGTGGTCTTATTAGGTGATGGGCAGCAGTTTTCTTGTGTACGGTGGCCACTATCACGCATGCAAAGCGTGGTGATTAGTAAAACTTTCATTAGGGGCAGTCCAGGCAATAGATCCAAAATAAGTTGATCGATGATTAAATTTGTAGCTTTAGTCTAACTCTGTTATACAGGTACAAAAAAATCTAATTATTTTGGCTTCAATTTAGCTTCGGTCTTAACATTCGTTAACTGGTTATTTTGCGTTTTCTATGTCCTGTTGTATCTGCATTTGAGAAAATTATTAAAATCATATCAACATGCGGATAGATTTTAAATTTTATTATGTAACTAGTTGACCCGGCGAACTTCAATCCGCCTAAAAGTCAAAAATATAAAATTATCAGTGTTTCTCTGCTATATTATACATGTATTAACATAAAAACCTTCCGTTTCAATCACTCTTTATTAAAAAAACTGCATTAAAATCCGTATTGTAGTTTTGAAGATCTAAGCATTTAAGAGGCGGTCCTCCACGGTTCGGTTTGCACGCTCGTTTTTGCCACGGACGTGCAAGTTGTGGAATAAGCTTCCTCCTGAGGTATTCCCGGAGCGCTATGACATGGGGTTCTTCAAGAAAGGTGCGAAAAGAGCTCTCCTTCAAAGCCGGCGATGCATTGGCGACTCCTCTGGTGTTGCGAATGTCCATAGGCAACGGTGACTACTTTCCATCAGGTAGCCCGTCTGCCTTATCGTTAGGTTAAAGTATAAAAAAAAAGCATACATAGGGACAGACAGTGAGAAGCGACTTGTTTTATACTGTGTAGTGATACGAGTAAAATTGCTGCCAATCAAGTACACATTATATAAAAATATTTGCGCTTATTATAAAAAGCATGCCTTTTTGGTTTTTATGTGGGATTTACTTTGTGATAATGAGTTTATTGTGTTATGTCATTGAAAACATGTGCATAATTTAACGCATTTCACGTTTAATTTAATGGAATAACGATTCAATTACACGTAATGAGATAACAAGACATCCCAAGGTTTCAATTTTGAAGAAGCTTATTACATTGTATTTAATCATTTATTATGCCGTCGCAATAAAAATGCAGCGTTCGCAAACGTATATTATAGTTTGAGCAAAACGCGTTTAGATGTTTTTTCCATTCCATCGTTTAACACATTCATATTGCTTTTTTTTTTTTGTTTTCGAGTGGGAAACCTTCCAAAGGTACCCGACGCCGTGGGAGCGACGCAGGGTTATGTGGGATTTTTACCGCACTAAAACCCCCCCGGTGGCCGTCCTCGGCGCTGAAAAGGGAGGACTCCGGGATCTCGAAACGACTTCAACCGGAATCATCCGAGCGCGCTGCCCCATCGGGCTCCTCCCAGATGGGCGGCTGGGCCCACCGCTCCGTCTAGTCTTTACGACGGTATGCGACCACACATACCGCCGTCCTTCCCGGGATTGCCTGACCGAACGATTCGAGCTCCCACTCTAGCCGTCTGCAACCCCGGAAGCCCCTTTTTGTCGCCTCTTACGACAGGCAGGGGATACCGTAGCCCTATTCTGACCCCGAGGCTATACTATATCTGCTATTCTGGTTATTTCTGGTCTGCTATTTCTAACTATATCTGGTTTATTTCGTCACTACATCAGTGGCGTTAGGAGACGCACCAATCTCGGAGCCAACCGCTCACACAGCAGGAATTAGATGAGCATAGAGCTGAGTTACTGCAAAGGGCTATTTTAGCACTGACTTGAGGACTATCGAGGCAATTCGTCTAATATTTCAGCTGTGGTTGTGTAGACGAATCTGACGTGTCTGGCGTTAACATCAGCGCCGGCCGACGTTACCGGGCCAAGAATGAAATGCTAACGTCTTCTCGTGACCCGGCACCGAACGTCCAGAGGAACGCCGCGGAGTTTTAGTCGGTAAGAATCCGACATACCCCTAGCGCTGCCCCGGGCGAAAGGAGATTCATGAGGATTTCCCCACGTTAAAAAATATATATCTGGTTTGTTAACTGGATATTTTCTTTGTACAAAAACGTTAACAACGTCGTCAACTACAAACAACAAACTCGTCAGTGATTGTTTTTTTTCTTATAAATTAGATTTACTGGATTGGATATTCATATTATGTGGACTGCATGCCCGTTTACTACTTGAGTCGGAAAAATAAATAAAATAAGCTAAAAATGATGACGTAATGTAGTACAAGCGCTCCATTTTTCGATAAGTTTCGGCCGAGTTCAAGTGTAAAAGTACTAGTATAGATAACATTCTTCTCAGGCAATTACCGCAATACTCAATTTCGCAAATGTCGATTACTGCATTCTTTATTACGAGATTTATTTATTATTATTCTTTTTTACGTTTCCTACATGGTCACAAGTAGAACACACTAATTCCTCTCTATTCGTAACACCCATATTCTCGTTCCGGATCAAGTTTTTACTGCAATCGAGATGGAGTAAAACCAGGAATGGCGAACCTTTGTATCTTAATAACTACATACTATAAAACAAAGTCGCTTCCCGCTGTCTGTATGCTGTAAAAATTACGCTACGGATTTCAATGCAGTTTTTTTATAGATAGAGTGATTCAAGAGAAAATCAATGTTTTATGTATAACTGAACCCCGAAGCTTCGTCCGCGTTAAAGAAATCGATGGGAATAAGATATTTTCCGACAATAAAAAGTAGCCTATATGATAATCCAGAGTGTCAGTAACCAAATTTTATGGAAATCGCTCCAGTCGTTTAGACGTGAAGAGGTAACAAACAGACACACTCACAAAGTTTTGCCTTTATAATATTAGTATGTGTATGATACATGTAAGTGAAGAAACACTGATTATTTTAAATTTGTAACTTTTAGGCGAACGAAGTTCGCCGAGTCAGCTAGTAATATTATACATGCGAAACTTTGTGAGTATGTATTCGTGTTTGTTACTCGTCTACGCAAAAATTTTCGGTCAAATTTCGCTGAAATGTCGGTCATCAAGTGAGGAGAAATCGCAACACTTATTTCTATCGTAAAACAGTTTTGCGGTGTCGGTGGAACGTTGTGGTTCAAATGAGGTAACCATTTTAGTCCTCAGGAGTAGTGCAACGCATCTGTAGTCGACGTTAAGATAAAAGCTCTCTTCTAAATGAAGTTGCTTACAAATGTCCATTGGCGGCAGTGACCGCTTACCATCAGGTTTTTTTTTTAAATTTTACTGAAGTAGCAAACGAGCATGCAGTCCACCTGATGGTAAGTGGTCACTGCCGCTCATGGACATCTGTAATCATCTTCATACAGACATGGTTCTATCTATCTATTCTATCTATGGTAGATATGGTTCATCTAGATATGGGTTCTATCTGAAGTCAAACACAGATGCGTTGCTACTCCCGAGGACTATGATGGTCGCCTCCTGTAAAAGCGTGCCGGCAACCACACCCTACTATCGAAACGCAAGAAATGCTTCACGCTAGAATAGATAGGTGTTGCGGTGGTACTTCCCCGGTTGAACTACACTTATTCTACCACCTATATATAAGTAGAAGAATATGAATATTTTCTTGATCACGGATAGAAACAGGTATGTCGGAGATGCTTCCGGAGTTGAAACAAAGAGCTGCTACTCGCAGACATAAATAGATACCTATGTAGTTTAAAATATTATTGTGACGTGCCAATGGTTCACCATCTCTGATCTGTACATAATCTGTAACAGATTGCCTAATACAGTTGATCACAGAGCTTCTACTCGCAGACATACATAGATATGTAGTTTAAAATATTGTGACGTGCCAATGGTTTACCATCCCTGATCTGCACATAATCTGTAACAGATTACCTAATATCTATCTGAAGTCGGAGAGATATCTATCAAGTCGGAGAGAGACAGATGTTGAACGCTGCCGAAAGCGGAGGCCGATTGTGCCTCTTTATCACTCGTTCCGCGCTCTCGCTTGCACTTCAAGCCTTAAATGGAACGCCTCAGAGTGAGGTAACGCCGCATGAGTCATGTTTTTGGTGATGTTGTCACGTCAAAAATAAGTAATAAAATAAAATAAAATTTATTCATATCAGGCAATTACATACCCATATGTGGTTAGTAACAAATTACTTAGAAGCTACGTTAGTATTATAATTCATTATCGTTTATATATTGATTTATTCATTTTATATTGAATTACTTGGGGTACAATCCATTATTGTCCCACTGCTGGGCACGGGTCTTCTCTCAGAATGAGAGAGTTTAGGCCATAGTCCACCGCGCTGGCACCGCTACATAATAAATAATTATCGATTCCAAGGGCTTTTGAACCATAGCGCGTACCAAAGATATGGACGAATACATACAAACTTACATACATTCATACGGTCGAAAAACATTACCTTCCTTCGGACTTAATTGGGTAAAAAGCTCTTACGCTATATAGATGACCTTCAAATAAAAATGCACTAATTTCGGTAGTACAGATAATTTATTGGTCTAGCCAGACTGGGCGGAAATTGATCAACTGTATAGATATGTGGTCAATCTCGTTGCGGTGACTCATAGGATTTCCGTTAAGTCCTACACGAGTCATTTTTGATTAAATTTTAATTATATCTTATTACATTATGTCATGCAACGGTTTCGACATATCATACTAATATTCTAAAGGCGAAAGTTTGTGAGTGTGTATGTTTGTAACTTTTTCACGTCTAAACGGCTGGGGCGATTTTCATAAAATTTGGTAGGGAGTTAGCTGATACTCTGGATTAACATATAGGCTACTTTTACGTGTCGGAAAATATCTTATTCCCACGGGCGAAGCTGCGGGATTAAACTAGTTATAAAATAAACATTTGTTAAAAATATATCATGCCGTTCGGTATTCGTTTACGTAATAATCTTTGGTTATCTTTAGGTAAATACTAAGGATGCTCGGTGGTTTCGTCCGCGTTAAAACAAATAAAAGAACTTAAAACAGTAGGTGAATTTCATCGATTTAATAAAAAAAAAAAACAATATTACCTTAAGGTACCTATAGGTATAGTAAGTAAAGTATAGACTAACACGACTCGGACGCGAGTCTTTCGACTAAGAGAGCACAACAGTGTATTTATTTGGAGTGGACTCTTGTAAAACTTAGATGAGTCTTTTTATAAACTTTAGAATTCTAATATTCTTTTATCCCTAGTCGCTATTCCTCAGGTCTATGAAAAGTATGAATGAAATCCTTGACTCTTTAAGAACATATACCAGAATATAGCAAAACCCACCGCTGGGAGGCAAAAAGGTGTGATCGTGAAGTCGCCACAAGCATCGAGGAATTTTACCCATAATCTACAATTGCCAGGTAGAACCAGTACAGTTCGACCGGGCAGGTACCACCGTCACACTTATTTCTAGCGTGAAGAATTTCTTGCGTTTCGATAGAAGGGTGTGGTTTCCGGCTCACTTTTATATGAGGCGACCATCTCAGTCCTCCTTTACCATTTTCTAATTATTAGTATTATTCAAAATAAGTATAACATACGTTCGGCAGTGGTTAAGGTCGAATTACACTAGTTCTACCACCTGAACTTGTTAGTTAAGTAGTTTCAACTACCGAGGGCAGCAGGGAGAAATAGAATCTCGGGACACTGATTGTAAGGTTTTTAAAGACATGCTCCTGAGGGCATTGTTTGCTTACATAAAGGTTAATCATTCGCTAGCCTGCAGCGAAGACAAATAAGTGACAAGCGATATCCAGCCAATTTATGGTTTACAACATATCATTGACGAAATGTGAGGTCAAGTGCCCGAAATTCCCACTAATTAGTTGATTTGTAACGATTTTTTTTGTTTTGTAAGATTTAATAGCTAACGAGCATGCAATCCACCTGATAGTACGTGGTCACAGATGCCCATGGACATCTGTAAGCAATATAAGATTTAATTAGCTAACGACCAGGCAGTCCACTTGATGGTAAGTCACTGTCACATGGACATCTGTAAGCAACTTCAAACAGAACATGGCTTCTGCCCGAAGTTAATCACAGATGCGTTGCCACTCCCGAGGACTATGATGGTCGCCTCGTATAAAAGTGTGCCGGCCACCATACCCTTCCATCGAAACGCAAAAAAAGCTTCATGAAATAGGTGTAGATGTAATGTAGATCATAAACTATGTGAGTGCCGAATTTCAGCGAATCCAACCGGTGTCCGGTACCTTTTGGAGTGGAAGAGTAACAATACACACATCCTATAAACCTTTTTTTTTTTTTTTTGTTGACGGGGAGGAAACCTTCAAAAGGTACCCGGAGCCTTGAGGAGAGACTCCGGGTTATGTGGGATTTTTACCCACTAAAACCTCCTCGGTGGCTTTCCTCAGCGCTTGTAGGGGACCCCGGGACCTCTAAAGAAAACGCGCCAGTACCCCCTAGCGCAGCACCCCTCATAGGCTCGTCTCTTAGGGGACATGTAGCTGTCCCCCTGCATCTTCCGGTGTCTACGGCGACATGCAGCCACACATGCCACCGTCCTTCTCGGGGTTGCTGGCTGGGCGGTTCGAGCTCCCTCTCGAGCCGTCCGCAACCCCAGGAGCCCCCTTTTAGTCGCCTCTTACGACAGGCAGGGGATACCGTAGCCGTATTCTACTCCCCGACTACAGGGAGACATCCTATAAACCTAGCATTCCTAATATAAACAAACAAACAATATAAAAACTAATAAGATTTTAAATATTTAAGAGTCATTAAATTTTTGTCCAAATTTATGCTACGATTGAAGCTCATTCTACATGAAGTAATAATTTACATTCGTGACTAATCAACGGATTCTAATGTCGTGAAACAATTATTCTAAAATAATTAACGGATACACAGCAGTCAGGCCGCGGCAACAAAACGACCCCTGTATTGGGATTGATGGATTCGTGACGGAGCCATAAAAGATGCATGTTGTGACTTTGTGGTTGTATGCGACTAATGAATGCACCGTTTGCTACTTCAATCTACATCTTATCTATTATATTACGTAAAGCAAAAACTTGTGGTGCATTTTTGAGTAATATGCCTCGAACGGATTAGTATGTAATTTTGCACGGTTATAGTGGACGTAGAGAAGGAGTGCAGAATGTTAATATATTTTTCAAATAATGCATATAACATACATAAAATCAACCAAAAACACATTACACACACTACCGTGCATTTGTCACAAACACATAAATAATAATCGAAATTAAACATTCAACATATGAAAACACAGAATGTCAAAAATGTCAGATGTCTTTGTCAAAATATTGACCGTTATTGATTTTGAATGCAGCTTTGTCACTTAAACCTCTTTTTACCTTTCGGGTGTATTTAAATTACTTGAAAATTAATTTAGGAAATACTTTGGACAATATCAAGTTTAGTTATTGAGTTGAATTACGGTCGAATTTCGACCGTTGCGACGGGAGACTAGTTAATATAAATGCGCAAGTTTGTGAGAATGTATGTGTGATTGTTGCTTTTTTGGCAAAAACTATCGGTCGGATTGCACTTAAATTTGTCACACACATAATTTATGACCTAAATTAACACATAAGATACTCATCATCGTGGTAGTGGTAGATGTGACTAAAGCAGGCGGAACCGCGGGAATGACCTAGTAAGAAACAATTCTTTCTATTCTGTGCTTAAAATTTCACAAATTTTTAAATTTTAATCATCTCGTTTCTCAATTTATGGTGCGACTAAAAGTCATGCTATATGAAGTAACAATTTACATTCGTGAGTAATCAATATTTAGTCCAATGTCGTGAAACAATTATTCTAAAATAATTAACGGATACACAGCAGTCAGGCCGCGGTAACAAAACGACGCCTGTATTGGGATTGATGGATTCGTGACCGAGCCATAAAAGATGCATGTTGTGACTTTGTGGTTGTATGCAACTAATGAATGCATCGTTTGCTACTTCAATCCATATGTATCCCCGTGTCTGTACGTCTTTTATCTTATTTATTATTAATATTATGAATGCGAATTCCGTGAGAGAATGTGTGTTAGTTCCTGTTTTAACGCAAAAACGACTCGAATTTCGTTGAAATAAGATGTTTATTATCGTTGTAGATGCGACCGACGTACCCTAGTAAATAATACTTCGTAATAAAAGTACTCCGTGTATGTAGGTACATCACTTATCTTATTTTCTTATTAATATAATAAATGCGAAATGTTATGAGGATATATCTGTGTTTGCTACTCTTTCACCCAAAACTACAGATCGTATTTTGCTGAAATTTGGCATACAGATCGTAAGATCTTTATCTGAATAGGAATTCTATCCGAAGTCAATCCCAGATGCGTTGCTACTCCAGAAGACGAAAATGGCCATGAAAAAGTCAGGACCGGTCGAAGTGGCGCAGATTAGGTGAGGCCAATGTCCAGCAGTGGACTGTCAAAGGCTGATGGATGGATGGATGGATGGATATGAAAAAGAGCCGGCAACCACTGATTTTTTAGTAAATGATGTGGCGGTGGTAGGTATCTCCCCGGTCAAACTTCACTTACCTACCGTAAAACAATACAACCCAATTAAAAATACATAAATGGTTCTTCCACTCGGTAAAATAACATCAAAAATATATAAATATTTAAATAAAACAGCGACGTTTAAACCACAATGCACCTATTTGAAATAATGGCGAGCCGTCAACAATTTTCCGAGATATGTCTTGCACTTGACCCATATTTCATTGTATTTTATTGCACAACGCCGCAAATCATAATGTGTTTGTCAATTACTGTGGACGCCATTGTTAGACTAACGAGTTTGGGATAGGGTTGACAGTTTTGTATGGACTAGTCACCCGTTGCAACGGTCGAAATTGGACCGTAATTCAACTGAAAAACAAAACTTGATTTTGTCCAAAGTATTTCCGAAATTATTTTTTTATTAATTTTTAAGTTATTTTTATACACTCGAAAGGTAAAAAGAGGTTTAAAGTTATAAAGCTGCATTTAAAACAACGGCTATTTTGACAAAGACTTCTGACATTTTTGACGTTTTGCGTTTCCATATATTAAATGTTTAATTACGTTTATTAATTTATGCGTTTGTGACAAATGCACGGTAGTGTGTGTATGTATATGTATGTTATATGCATTATTTGAAAAAAATATTAACATTCTGCACTCCTCTACGTTCACTATAACCGTGGAAAATTTCATACTAATGCGTCCGCGGCATATTACTTAAAAATGCGTCACAAGTTTTTGCTTCACGTATTAATATATAGAAGTTCTTGGAGTTCTATAGCAAATCCATGGCCAATCTCCGATAGGACTCTGATATACCTATATAATATCGAATCAATTGTTTTCAAATAAGAGTTATTTAACTTTATTTATTTTTATACATAGTTTGGAAGTCCATTCGATTACATACTCTAGATCAGATCACGTCACACGTGATCTGTCGTCAACCCATTATTGTCCCACTGCTGGACACGGGTCTTCTCTCAGAATGAGAGAGTTTAGGCCATAGTCCAGCGCGCTGGCCAAGTGCGAATTGGTGGACTTCACACACCTCCGAGAACTTTTTTTTTAAGAACTCTCGGGTGTGTAGGTTTCCTCACGATGTTTTCCTTCACCGAAACGCAGTGATAATTAATTTTTAATACGCACATAAATCATTGGTGCGTGCCTGAGTTTGAACCTCGGACCTCCCGATCGAGAGGGCAAGTTTCAACCATTAGGCTATCACTGCTCACTAATCACTAATTTTATTACGAATGGATAATATAATATTAAATCACAATAGATCACCATATAGTATAAAACAAAGTCGCTTTCCGTTGTCTGTCTATATGTATGCTTAGATCTTTAAAACTGCGCTTCATATTTTAATGCTGTTTTTTTTATTGATACAGTGATTCAAAGGGAAGGTTTTTATGTAAAATACATGCTTATTATAGTGGAGGAACACTGATAATTTGAGATTTTTGACTTTTAGGAGTGAAGTTCGCCGGCTAAACTGGTAAACGATAACCCTAGGATGTCAGGCTCTGTATAGTATATCATTAAAGTGAGGATTGTCGCGAATTTATTGCAAATTAAGAGCTTTTGTTCACGTAACAACAATGGTAGGAAGACAACGCTTACTCGGCTTAAGACAGTTTTGAAGTTAAACTTCTTTGGGGGCGTTAGATGAGAGTAATTTTTTACGATGCGCCCGCACACCGTCACGAAAAGCTGACACCCTGAAGTTAGCTATAGTCAACATTTTAGTTTTTTCTATAGTTAGTGTCGTTTTTTCTACAAACGTAAAATAAGGCGAGGGGTAACATTTTTAAAAAGATTTTTATCTTGTTACGCCAAAGAAGTATAAATTCTAAGGCGTGTACATAAGTACACACACTTTTTGCTATATAATTCGAATAGCAAACGAGCTTACAGTCCACGGGATGGTAAGTGGTCACTGCCGCCTAGACATCTGTAAGCAACTTCATATAGAACATGGGTTCAGTCAGTCACAGATGCACTGTTACATATTAAACACAGTTACATATTAAAAAGTAAAAGCTTATTGCGTGTGGTGTACAAAATGTGATCTGCCATTTTGTTGTCGCGGTCATTTTGGATGGAGTACAATATTTTTCATTTATCACTTCATTGTCTTCAGAAATAAATGAATTTAGAATATACACAGTATAAATTCCAAATTTGAGCTTAATCACTCTCACTTACTGAGAAATGGATCAAATTCATCTATCAAAATTGTACCTACTTTAATATAATTTACAAAAATCACAGATTAATAAAAACCTTATAAAATTTGTTTTTTTTTATTATTATTAGTAGATTAGTATACTCCACTAACATCAAGAAAACACTTAAAGTTCCATTTGGGGAGTGAAATTTATTTCAGACTAGTTCAATCCCGCAGCTTCGCCAGCGTAAACAAAATCAATTGTCCCGCGGGAATAAGATATAGTAAAAAGTAGTCTATATGTTAATTCAGAATGTCAGCAAGCTCCCAATTTCTCAATCTCCTCAAAATTTTATGAAAAAAAATGTAACAAACATACACACTCACAAACTTTCGCCTTTATAATATTAGTATGAAATATGAAGTATGATAGCATTATTTACATTTTTTAATTATATTTGAGAATTTGTAACTATGTGTGTCCATTACACCCTTGACCGATTGCGAAATAACTGGGTAAAAATATTTTGCAATTTTTCGGTTTTATCTTACGGTGCTAATTATAATTTAGCACCACGTAATTATTTGCACTCTTGTTATTAATTTATATTATGTGTGGTTTGGCTTAAAAATCGCTTCAAAATATGTACGTAATCATATTTTATGGATATCCGGTAACATTGACCAACTTTGAATAACTTTTTTCCTTTATCTTAATTTGCAGCTTTGAATTAATTAATTTTCGAAAACTTATTAAACCTAGAATTAAGTCCTATAATTTGTAAACTTCCAACTTTAATAGATACTAGATGAACCCCGCAGCTTCGCCCGCGTTAAAATAAATCGATGTATCGATTGTCCCGTGGGAATAAGATATTTTTAGACAGTAAAAATCCTATAATATAAAAGCTATAATAATATAAAAGCCTACCAAATTTTATGAAAATCGCTCCAGCCGTTTAGACGTGAAGAAGTAACAAACATACGCACTCACAAACTTTCCCCTTTATAATATTAGTATGAAGTATGATATTGCCATCTGTGAGTACTAATATGCTCGCACTGTAAACTTTGGTACCTGACTGGCTAAGTCAGGATCCAAAAAAATGTTGTGGCACATCCTTATCAGACCTATACTGGTTCTACCAGCTTAAAACAACCAACAAAACGAATATACAGTTAATTTAGTGCTTTATGAAAGTTGTTGGGCATCTGATTAATAATAATGGTTGCCGGCACACTTTCACATGAGGCGACCATAATAGTCCTCGGGAGTAGCAAAGCATCTGTGATTGACTTCAGATGGAACCCATGTTCTGTATGAAGTTTATTATAGATGTCCATGGGCGACAATGACCACTTACCATCAGGTGGACTGCATGCTCGTTTGCTACTTCAGTCAAATAAAAAAAAAAAAAACTCCAGATAAGACATGAGTACCTTTTTTGATTAGGGGAGAGTAGAGGCACAATCAAAAATGCAATCCACCCGCCACTCGGAAATTAAAATAAAAAAACAGAACCTAGCTCTCATTTCCCTAACTTTCAAATATAAAATACCGTATTCCTCTCAGTAAATCTTATTTTTAACCATCCTTATAATCCCTCCAACTCTTACCTTCGGCTAGTTAAGTCCTCTCCCAATCAAAAATTGTGGATTCATTTACCGTATCTAAAGTGACCTTGAAACTGTGTGACGGTGATACCTCCGAGTCCAATCGAAGGGATACCTTTCAATATATTAAATCGCAATACATTTTGTTGATCGTAAAAAAATGACACATTTAAGCAGAATGGTACTTTAATAAACCATAAAAAATTTATACTTCATCATATTTCGGTGGTTTCGAAACATTATTTATAGCATCCAGTATTGAAGTTATTAAATACTTAGTGCTTATAATGTAATCGTATGTGCTTATGTCTTTCATAATAGCTTTTATTTGCAAGTTTCAGCATGTATATTACATACTGCTGTACAATTTCGCCAACTTTTCTGGCTCTATTATGTGTAACGTCATTATGATGCAGTCCACCTGATGGTAAGTGGTCACTGCCGCCCATGGAAATCTGTAATTAAATTCAAACAGAACATGGGTTCTATCTGAAATCAATCACAGATGCGTTACTACTCCCGAGGTCTATGATGGTCGCCTCGTATAAAGTGTGCCGACAACCACACCCTTCTATCGAAACGCAAGAAACGCTTCTCACTAGAAATAGGTGTGGCGGTGGAACTTCCCCGGTCGAACTACACTGGTTCTACCACCTTCAAAATAATGATAATGATGATGAATAATGATGATAAAGGCCCCCCGCCCTTTTTAGAGGTCCGAAACATCATTGCATAGCGCAGAAAAAAAAATCTTTAAACAGATGGAGCTTTTTGGTTTTTTTGATGATTCATTTTGAAATCTATATATAGCCGCCACTGATTGAACTGGGTTTATGTGATTCGACTTTGCTAGGTCCATTCCATCCATCAGCCTTTTGATGTCCACTGCTGAACATAGGCCTCCCCTAAATGGCGCCACTCCAACCGGTCCTGTGCCCTCTGAATCCAACGGTTTCCCGCTGTCTTCTTCAGGTCATCGGTCCACCTGGTAGGGGGGCGACCTGTACTCCTTTTGCCTAAACGTGGTCGCCACTCGAGGACCTTCCTTCCCCATCGGTTATCGGTCCTGCGAGCGATGTGGCCGGCCCATTGCCACTTCAGCCTACTAATTTTGAGAGCTATGTCGGTAAGCTTCGTTCGTCTACGGATTTCATCGTTGCGAATCATGTCTCGTAGCGAAATTCCGAGCATAACCCTCTCCATAGCACGCTGAGCGACCCTGAGTCTCCGAATGAGGCCTACAGTGAAGGACCACGTTTCGGCGCCGTAGGTCATCACTGGCAACACACATTGCTCGAATAGTTTTGACTTCAGGCACTGAGGAATTGTGGACGCGAAGATACTACGAAATTTTCCGAACGCAGCCCAGCCGAGTTGGATTCTTCGAGTGACCTCCCTCTCAAAGTTGGACTTACCCATCCGGATCGTTTGTCCCAGGTAAATGTACTCGTCGACAACTTCGAGAGGAGTGCCGTCAACAACTACCGGTACGGGTGTGACATGGACGTTAGACATGATTTTCGTCTTGTCCATGTTCATCTTAAGACCCACCCGTTGTGAGGCACTGTTGAGGTCGCCTAGCATTGTGTTGAGGTCCGTCAGCGAATCTGCCACGATGACTATATCATCGGCAAATCGAAGGTGCGTGATGTGTTCGCCATTGATGTTAATGCCAAGACCTTTCCACTCCATCAGCTTGAACAAATCTTCCAACGCAGCGGTGAACAGTTTCGGCGATATAACATCACCTTGTCTGACTCCCCGCTGCAGTTGGATTGGATTTGTGCTTCTGTCGTGTACTCGGACTGACATGGTGGCGGCAGTGTATACACACTTCAGCACCTCGATGTACCTATAGTCGATCTGGCATCGCTGAAGGGACTCCAGCACCGCCCAGGTCTCGATAGAATCGAAGGCTTTCTCATAGTCCACATAAGCAACACATAACGGCAGATTATACTCCTCGGTCTTCTGTATAATCTGCCGCAGCGTGTGAATGTGGTCCATGGTGCTGTAGCCTTTTCGGAAACCGGCTTGTTCGGGAGGCTGGAAGTCGTCTAGCCTGCGTGCAATGCGGTTAGAGAGGACTCTCGAAAACAGCTTATACACGTGGCTCAGAAGCGCAATGGGCCTGTAGTTCTTCAAAAGAGTTTTGTCGCCCTTTTTGAAGAACAGCACCACTACGCTTCTGCTCCACGCTTCCGGGGTTGTCCCGCTAGTAATGACGGAATCGAACAACTTTTGGAGCGCCACTAGTACGGGTTTACCGCCAGCTTTTAGCAGCTCTGTTGTGATTCCGTCATCGCCCGGTGCCTTGTTGTTTTTCAGCTGTTTGAGAGCCTCTCTAATCTCGTACAGGCTGACGTCCGGGAGGTCCTCAGTATAGTGTCGGGTCAGTTTGGCACGTTTGTCGTCCGCCTTGTTACGGGCGGGAGCTCGTGCGGAAGCATACAACTGTCCGTAGTATTTCTCAATTTCCCTCAGAACATCGGAGTTAGACGAAACCATGGTGCCCGATTCGGTCTTCAACCTCGTCAGCAGGCTCTGCCCAACGCACAGATCCCTGGCGAACACTCTCGAGCCCTGGTTTCGCTCAATAGTGTCTTTTACGCGATGGGTGTTATGAGCACGCCAATCGCGTCGCCTACTCTGAGAGATCTGTTTATTGAGCAGTCTGTATTTCGACATTGAGGCTGGAGACTGCACACATAGTTCTCGCCCCTCCCTCATGAGACCGAGAGTATGTTCTGAGAAAATCCGAGACCTACCACTGGAGTGGGTCTTAAAGTACTTAGACCCCACCTCGTGGACAGTTGTTACTACCTTGGTGTTAATTTCGTCCACAGAAACGCAAGAATCGAGACACGCGAAACGATTTCGTAGCTGAAGTTGAAACTCTTCGGAGCCCTGGATTTGGACAGGTGTTGGTCGGAGCGTAGACTTCATTAGGCGTGACCGTTCCAGCTTTACGTTGATATTTAATGTGCCTCTTACCATCCGGTGATCACTTCCGGTTTTCACCCTGTTGATCACAGAGACATCATTAAATATGTGCCGTTTGTCTGCCAAAATGAAGTCTATCTCGTTTTTAGATGAACCATCAGGACTTATCCAAGTCCACTTTCGCTGTGCCTTCTTCCTGAAGAAAGAGTTCATCATAAAGAGGCCTTCCCTCTCCAAGAAGTTGGCAAGCAAGTGGCCTCGGTGGTTCCGTTGTCCAATTCCAAAGGGCCCCACCTTCCGCTCGCCATCGTTCCGCGTGCCTAGTCTTGCGTTAAAATCCCCCATAACAACGGTAAAGTGGGTCTTTGAGGTATGTATGGCTCTACTTACGTCCTCATACATAACCTCGACCTCATCGTCTGGGTGTGTCGAAGTCGGCGCATATACCTGTATGACCTTCAGCGAATACCGTTTAGATATTCTGAGTATAAGGTACGCTACCCTTGACGACACACTGTCGACTGTTACCACGTTGTTGACGAGGGATTTGTGGACGAGGAACCCGACACCACCCTGAGACAGGTGGTCGCCCTCCCGGTGATAGAACAAGTTGCCCGATTTGAGGATTATCGTGTCCTCACCCTGTCTTCGGACTTCAGACAATCCCAAAACACTCCAGTTCAACTTGTCTATCTCTTCTTCCAGCTCCTGTATCTTCTCGTCGGTCCTCAGTGTCCTGGTGTTGTATGTTGCCAGGTGCAGAAGTCGTCGGTTGCGGTAGCCGGATCTCTGCCGGAGATTCTTAGCACCCCCTGCCCCGCCGTTACCTAGGCCGCTACCGTAGCCTGGAATAGCGGGGCTGCCGGGGACTGGGGGCCGGGGTTCTTCTGCACCTTCCATTGGGGGTTTTTGCCGATAGTCACCGCGCCTGGCAAGCGTGTTGGTGACCGCAGTAGGTGTAAGTTACACAAGGAGATGCTGCTGCCCATCTCTTGGATTTATGTCCCTTAGTCGCCTCGTACGACATCCACGGGAAGAGAGGGAGTGGTGCTATTCTAAAAGGCCGACACCACACGGCCGGTCCGTTGCTAGGTCCATTAGTCTCTTCAAATAAAAATTAAACTTTTTTGCTTGACTTGGCGGGAGCACTGCCCTGCCCCCAGATACTAGTGTTATCCGAAGTGTTCTACCTTAGTCTCAAGAAAAAGCAACGCATCTGTTGCCAACTCTGCAGTTGCAATCTCTGATTATATTTTACTTACAAAATATCTCTGCCCTCATTTTCAAATTTTGAAAAACTATTGTTTTTCCAATTAGAAGTCAATTTTATTACTTCTTTCATATTTCGTCCATTGTTAATTTTTTTCAAATTTCAACAATGAAATGTAGGGAATGAAATTTAGGGTGGTATATATTATTTTTATATTACATCTTTTAACATAAACGCGT
Organism: Spicauda simplicius; assembly: GCA_949699795.1. Classification (NCBI taxonomy): domain Eukaryota; kingdom Metazoa; phylum Arthropoda; class Insecta; order Lepidoptera; family Hesperiidae; genus Spicauda; species Spicauda simplicius. The sequence goes on along the minus strand of OX453071.1, from coordinate 16,158,065 downwards.
TCGCGATCATATTGCTCGATCTTCCCAGCCGTGTGTCCCAACCACTAACCCACAGCCATGTCAATTGCATTTTACGACGTTCACCTATTCTTGCTCTCAATTAAATTTTAATTTTTCGTTACCACATCACTGTGTTGAATATCGGCCCTTTACTGACCCCGATTGTTTTATTGTGTAACTCTAATCTTTTGACTTTCTATTGACTTGGACAAAGTACAATTATTATTATATTTAAGTCATAACGGAATTCGAGATTTCAAATGTAAATAGAATTTTAGTAAGAATATAATTGCTTTTCACGTCACATAAAACTGACAGTGTGCAATATTTTATGTTCTATAGTTGCAATTTTGGGTGCCTAGTTGTTTTTGGACTTTTAACTCAACTTTTAACAAACTACAATAATGAGTTTATTCTTTTTAAAATGGATTTTTTTTTTACATATTTGAAGATCAGGAATTTCATTTAAGGCCATAGGTTTCAAATTACATGTCTCGTTGATGTAAAACACATCGTCGTACTGTATGCCTCACCGATGTAAAATACACAAATAATAATATATACTTTTATCTATTGTTTTTTTTTTGTGTCATAATGTGCACTTTTATTCATAAAAAGAAATAACTCAAAATTTATGTTTCGCGAGTTTATCCCATAAAGCGAACGAACTAGGTGATAAAGTCGCAAATCAAAAAATTAAAGAAGTTTCTTTTTATGAATAAAGATGTGATCAGCCTGTTTAGGAACGAATGTAAGAAGGAAAAAATGTTTTTTTTTACTTTTCTAGTAAAAAGTCCAAACAGATTCAAATTACGTTTTGATTGATGTTACTTTATCAAAGCATGTTATATTTTCTATTATAGATCTAGGCCTAGCTTGGAGAAATTCGAACGTATTTTGCATTTCACTGCAAGCGTCAACGTGAACCGTTAAAACGGTCAATGCTGACTTTTGCAGCCCCACGGAAACATTTCATGATCCTTGGATAAATCCGTTACAGTAGTATTATTTTCGCTTTTATATGTCGGGTTTTCATCATTACGAATTCTGTCGCGCAGGGAAATACCAAGCATAGCTCTCTCCATAGCTCGCTGAGCGACTTTGAGCTTACGCACGAGGCTCACAGTAAAGGACCACGTCTCGGCGCCGTATGTCATCACTCACATCACACATAAAAATAAAAATAAAAATAAAACAATAATAAAATAAAAATAAAAGTAAAAATAAAAATAACAATAAAAATAAATAAAAATATAAACAAAAATAAAACAATACCAAGGACGAAAAATGAAAAATACATAACAATGCACAAATAATAAAATAATTTTAAACAGTATTATTTATGTGGGTTTTATAAGTAAAATTACTTCTCCTTACACGCACAAATAGCTTTATTCTCGTCTTACAGTAATTTTACAATATATCTACGTCTTTCGTTCACAGTTCCCCAGCGCAAGTCGCATTAGACTATCTAAACTCTACCCCTTCCTCTTCCTTCGCACAGATTATACATTAATTAAACTTGACCTGGCATCCAGCCTTTTAATACCACATTTATTGTAAAGTGAAATAATGTCCATTTCAGGCAGCGAGCGCGCTCTTCACTCTAGACGGCGCTAGAGGCGAGGCTCTGTCCCGAAGGCTAGCGCGCGGCGAGCGTCGCCGGAAGCGGTGCAGGGCTGCCCTCGCCATCGTGGCCCTGCTGCTGCTGTTGGCGGCAGTGGGAGCAGTCGAGCTGCTCATGTCGCGAGGGCAGCGAGTGTTTGGGGCTGTGTTGCGATGAGTGAGTTTTTGAGTTTTGGTTTTGGTTCTAAGGGTTATGTCTGGAGGTCTCCCTGCAGATCACAAAACTTGGTCCCGTAGTGACATCTACAGTGCCTTTTGAACTAGTAGCTACGATTCCTTATAACGGTCACCGTTTACGTTTCGTCTGTACAATGATAAGATAATATAATTTAAATGAATTGATGATGAATGATTTCAGCTTTAAATTCTACTTGCTATATTTAATTGCCTACCACAAATTACCGCCATAGTTCAGGGTTGACGGGCAGGGGACGCTATTAGGCATTAAGTTCACCCTTGTGACCCTTAGTTTAAGGTGTTTAAAAAGTTTAAATACACAAATGATGATAGGTGAAAATTAAACGGTGATTTTTTGAGTGAATTGAATAATTTTATTTTAAAGGGATAGCTTACAAGTTTTAGGTTGGGTAAGTATGTAGTAGAACTTACATGGACTAAATGAGACTGTATAACCTAATCGGCATTGTGGGATATGTATATATTTTTGATAAAATAGTGACTAGCCAAACGTGAGGCAGACTTTAAAAGGAATGCTATGCTCAGTTTTTAGGTCTAGAAATATTTTTATTTATGGAAATGAGCGAAGGAGAGCGTGACTTTCGTCCATTGATATTTGTAAAAAACCTTCTCTTAGGGCATCTGTTCTACTTAAAGATACTTGTGAAGAATATAGTTAGTCACCTCAAACGTATGTCAGCGTACAATTATCTTGCTGATCGTCAGTGGCGTAACTATACCGTTCGACGCCCGTAGCAAATTCATCGGGAGGGCCCCCTTCCGATAGAAATAAAACCAATGTAAAAATAAAGTTCTAACCCAGTTCTAAAAAAACTGCGTTACAATTTTTTTACAAAAGCTCCTAATTTTAATACATTTTTACTTGTGTATACAACTGAGTGAAGGAAAACATCGTGAGGAAATCTACACACCCGAGAGATCTTTAAAAAAAAAAAAGTTCTCGGAGGTGTGTGAAGTCCACCAATCCGCACTTGGCTAGTGCGGTGGACTATGGCCTATAACTCTCTCATTCCAAGAGAAGACCCGTGCCCAGCAGTGGGACAATAATGGGTTGACGACGACGATACAACTGAGTATGTAACAAAAATAAGTCATAGACAAAACTTTTTTTACTAAATAAATGTTGGAGGTAGGGGTTCTCCTCTGACTGGGGGCCCCTTCCGGCTGAGGCCCTTGGCATTTTGCCGACTTTCCACACTGTAGTTACGCCACTGCTGATCGTTTACTACTTAAACCTTGTACTTTCAAATTTTAAAGATTCTATTATATACAACGTATTTATTTTCTCGCAAATTTTCAGACAGATTTTTATACATATACATATGTAACAAATTTAATCTTACTTACAGATATTCCTTCAGACACTCCGTGATTGATCGAAGCCAGTATCGACTTGATTCTTCAGACCTGCTTATATTAAAGTTAAGAAGTCCAGAAACATATCTTCCTGATATAAGCTTGATTCTATTTGAATGCATTAATGTAATGTCAGTTTTTACAAACTAAAAATATGATATTTAAGTGACTAGTTTTAATTTGAAACTGATGTGTCTATATACTATATATCTATTGACTCTGAGATATAAAATCAGTGATACAATACTTATAAATGCTTGTGATATTTATATATCGCACCTTTATTCCTAAAAAGAAACTTCTTTAAATTTTTTGTTTTGCGAGTTTATCACTTAGTTCGTTCGCTTTATGGTATAAACTCGCAAAACATAAATTTTGAGTTATTTATTTTTATGAATAAAAGTGCTATATGTGTATGTAATATGTGATTGTGCTTTGTTTTTAATGCACAAAGCTTCAAAAGGTATCCATTGCCCTTTTTTTGTCGCCTCTTATGACAGGAAGAGGATACTGCAGTTCAGGGCACGGAACTACAGGGACAAATATTTGTTTGTCCTGAATGCCTTCCTAATTATTAATTAATAATTAGGAAGGCATTCAGGACATACATTTTTGACGACTAAGTCTTAACCGGAGAAGGTTTTGAATTACTATAATAAAAATATATAGGTGACTTACAATTGGTTTCAAGCATAATCGAAACCGATAGGTATATAAAAACATAAAATGACAGTTGAAAATCAACACATCCGACAAAAATTGCCACTTTATAATTATTTATATTTATTTTAAAATTAGTGACCAAAATGTATAACATTAAAATTATAATTATTTAAATTCCTTAGTTTAAACTAGAGTTGGGCCGAGTACTAATTGTACCGAGTAACCGAGTATTACTTCATTTTACATTTATGAAACCGAAAACTCGCTAGAATAACTTTGTTCAGTCATTCATTCATTCAGTCAACACGAAAACGCCTTATAGAGGTTTTAAATTACAAGAGCACTCGCGCTGCGCGGCCAAGTTCAGAAAAAAAGGACCTAACATACCGAGTGCTAAGTAATAAACAAGTACTCGGTGCACCTCTAGATCATACTATAAATTGTAACATAAAATACGTTAAAGCCAGTTTTAAAGACGCGTAGCTTATAAAACAAGAGAATTTGAACTAATTACAGTGTGAATTGGGTTTTTACCCTTTTACTGTATCTAACGCATGAATTGAAGCCCAATTCTGTATTCATGAAATTTTTATGTATCTCTAATGAATACACATGACACGAAATTTTACGATTTCGACGTAAACGTTTTTCTTGATCATATACAGTGTATTGTGATATGGATTCCACTATCGAAATTTTATTTAATAAGTTAAATAATCAAATTATACCCAATGATATTTTATAGAAGTTAAAATGTATAACTGAGACTTTTAGCACTTTTTCGTAAATAAAAGAAAATGATCGGTTGATTTTTATGAAATTGAAAATATTTATTATTTTATTTTCACTACCCTTTTTATGTTTTTTCTTCGATGTTCAATTGCTCTTCTTTTCATATCGTGTTTTTTTGTTACCAATGATTTAAAGTTTTTTACAATATCAAAGAAGAAGCGGTTATATTTGATTATATATCCTCTTAGAATATAGTGCTACATTAATCTCTTAATCTCTTAAGTAGGTAAATAATCTCATATGTATATACTGTCGTGAATAAACAATATTCTTTAATAAGATACCGCACAGCGAGAATAAATGAGACCTAATTTAGAGTTGTTTGAGTTTGGGGATAACAAAATTGTATTAGCATTCTGCTGAGATATTTCGGATGTAAAAGTTAAGTCTTTCCTTTTCATCGTAAATTTTAAATTTGATTAACCAGTAAATCCTAAAGTGGACGATATCGACTATCCAACCATCGGCCATCCGGTTAGTTTTTAAATTGGTATTTTTAGTAGTACATACTAAAAATACCAAAATAGAGTTCTGAGGTGTAAATATGGTGAAAGGGATTTCGTGCCCAGAATAGTTTGCGAATACCAGGTATTAGACTGTAAATTATGTAACTAATTAGTAGTTTGAAATAATTATCACAATTTGCCGAAACTTTTAATTTAACCTCCTTTGTTCTCACTGTGCGACTTATGGACTAATAACATATTGAAACAATTTTATTGACTTTGTTATGTTATATAACGTGTGTGTAAAGCTTCGATACAATATATGACGAGCTATTTTTAATGTGATTTTAGGTAATGTATACCGTGTGTGACATATCTTATTAAATAGATCCTTAAAAACTTTTCTATGCTTGTCTTATTACAAAAATGTATTAACAAAGAAAGAGATTATCAAGTTACATGGTAAAATCCCTGTGAATTGGAGTAGGCCACCCAATTGTGCGAACTGGCGTTTGAAATTTGGGAATCTATTTTTTGATACTATACGGTTAACTGTATTAGATATACATATTAAATGTCACTTTCTTCACGAGTGAAAAAAAAAAACAAGATGAAACCTTCATGCCCCGTTCTCAAAGATTTGTGTTAGGGCAAGTGCACCAGTGTAGTTCGACCGGAGATGTACTACCGCCATACCTAAGGGTGTGGTTGCCGGCACACATTTATATGAAGCGAGTCGGGAGTAGCAACGCATTTGTGATTGACTTTAGATAGAACCTGTTCTATATGAAGTTGCTTACAGATGTCCATGAACGGCAGTGACCACTTACCATCAGACTGCATGCTCGTTTGCTGCTTCAATTCAATAAAAAAGCTCGGAAGTTTATGGCCTACATTTCCACTAAGAGACACTTTTTTTTTATCTGACTGAAGTATCAAACGAGCATGCAGTCCACCTGATGGTAAGTGGTCACTGCCGCTCATGGACATCTGTGATCAACTTCTTACAGAACATGGGTTCCATCTGAAGTGAACCACAGATGCGTTACTACTCCCGCGGACTATGATGGTCGCCTCATGTGAAAGTGTGCCGGAAAAATAGGTGTGGCGGTGGTACTTCCCCGGTCGAACTACACTGGTTCTACCACCTTGAAAACCACCTACCACTTGCTCGGCTTTGGGCCATTTATGGAGATGGTTGATGAAGACAAGCATAGAATACGTATAGTAGTTATTTTTAAGTAATTGCAATTGTGATTTAGTATTAGTAACACTATAACCCCAATTTTGTAAAAATAATGTAAATATGAATAGGCACGGCAGTTTATGGCCAAGTTATGTTATACCGGTTTAAATTAAAATACCTCGTAAATGATTAGATGACGATAAATGTGCATATAACATGCTTCTGTAAAGATTGTAATGGAAATTATAAGCGTGTGCGAGAAAAACATCCAAAAATTGATTTTGCAAATATTGTATTATTGTAATAAATTATTTATGTTTGTGTTACCATTTATGGCCGACTATTGGGCATATGCAATTAGAGCTGTATACACTTTTTTAAATGGATGAAGGTTGCGATGCTTGATTAAGGTGTTTAGGTAGGTCTGTGTTAAGTTTTACGATGTATTTTAATTTAACTCTGAATTTAAAACATTAAACCGAATTATTTAGTCTAGGTATAGATGTAGTATGTACTAACATTTAGTTTAATTTTAATTACGAATTAAATGTACCTTAATTTTAGTGGATTTTTAATAAAATTCGTAAATTTGATAGTGGAATGCAATCAAGCTGTATTGTAATATAGACCGTATAAATTTGGGTCAGTTTTAGCCATATTTAGTCAATGATAACTATATTATTTTGTTTATGTTATTATATGTATACGTGTATTTATAAAAATAATGTAATTCCATCGCAAGTATTGCCAATATTTTTAGAAATCAGATTAAATCCAAAAATAGCCTTATTTTTGTCATCATATCAATAGATTTTTAAGGGAAAAATGAGTAATAAAAGTAACTATGTACAAATTTGGTTTTAAAACGTAAAATATGACTGCTAAGATCGTTTGTACGAATGACAAAACTTGGCTCTACTCTCTACGCTCTTGAATATACATTCTCACAATCAAAAAATATTTGGAAAATTTTAAAATTGTATATTTATACCGATTATTGTCCTGGTGACAACACGTATTTGAATCAAACTGTATTTTGAGTTGTGTTACTTTAATACCAATTTAAACGTTTTAAACTTATTAAATTATAATCCAAGTTGGGAAGAAAATTTTGCAATAATTTCCGACACGTTATAATTAGCTTTTAAATAATGACGATTCATGTAAAATTAAAGGACTTAGAAAATACTTCAATTTAATATCATGTTTTTTATATCATAAAATTGATTAAAACAAAAAAAATATAAGGATTTACACATGTAATGAAAACGAACATTTTGTATGCTCTCAATTTGGATTTTAAGTGATATTTATAAATTAGTAAAGTAAATTGTGATACACTAATACGTGTGATTTACGAATAAACTATTTTATTATTGTCATTGTGATTTTATTTATACTAATCACCCGTCGCAACGGTCGAAATTCGACCGTAATATAAATTAAAAAAACTAAACTTCATATTGTGCAAAGTAGCACCAATTTTTTTCTAATTTAAATTAATTGTAATAGTTTTCAAGTTATTTTGAACGCAACTCTTAAACGTAAAAAGATTATTAACGTTTAAAGTTTATTAACTATCAGTGATCAATACATCTGACAATCGCGTCTACACACGGCGAATTAACCGTAGATTTTTACGCCGAAAAAACGTGTCCATTGAGGCCTAAAGCAATAAGAAGTAAGTAGCGGGTATTTTGACAAAGTCATGTGACATTTTAGACGTTATGTGTTTTCATAGTAAGACATTGAATGTTCTAATAATCGTTTAATAAGTGTTTGTGTCAAATTCAAGATGTGTGTAATGTGTTTTAGTTGATTTTATATATATTTTATGTATAATTTGAAACAAATATTAGCGTTGCGTAATCTTTCTCTACATCAACTATAACCGTGCGTAATATCACACTCCTCCGTCTGCGGCAAGTACCTTAAAAACGAATCACAAGTTTTTGCTTCACGCATTAATATATAGATTAGGTGTAGCATAATGCCTCCGAAGACGACCTACTAAGGGTTCTAGCATTTTTAATAGTAATTTCACTCCGAAGTAGTAAGAAGTAGTTGATATTAACTTAATATGGTCGTTAAATAAACGAACTGCTTATAAAATAATATAATATATTCTTGATTTTATTCGATAATGTCAAAAGATAACAATAGTTTTAATTAAATTCTTAATTAAAATAACGATATAAACCCCCAATATAACTTTCTAGCGCTTTATCTATGTAATTAACATTTTAATGGTATAATTACGTGTCAGTTGTATTTAGTATTGTTGTATGTTTGGATTCGATTATTCATAATAAAAAAAAATTAGGCTTCGATATAGAAATACACTAGATACACAGTCTCGAACAAAAATGACACCTAAAACTGTCGTCAAATGTACGTAGTTATATAGATGGTCATAACGCGCTATAGTTTCCTGTAGTTTACTGAATGAAGTTCAACTCAACGTCCCATTCCGGTATCCACGCCATCCCATATGCAAAACATTCAACATTCCTGTGTCTAGGACGAACACTCTCAAACATTCTCCTCTTCCCGGAATCAGCGCTGAGTACAATCGACTTTGCAGCTTGGATAAAGATCTCGACATATTCTTTGATACACAATCTTCTTAAAAAAATAAAATTTTAGCACTTAAATAAATGTAGCATAGCATACTGTTTTTAAATTTAATAAATAACTAGTTTTATATAGCATAAATGTTGTTCATGACTATAATTGGCATTCATACTAGCTTGTGTTTGTAAATGTGTCTTTTTAATGTGTTGTGTGTATTGCTGTTGGCATGTGATAAAATATAAATAAATAAAAATAAAAACGACCATATACTTTTGCAATACAACCTTACGTTCATGATTTAAAATTGTATTTACAACGCTTTAAGCAAAAAGCAATAAAATTTTACTACTTGAAATGAGCGCTCAATTTCAACATTGAGCGCTCTTTTTCACCGGACAGTTTTGAGACTGAATGTGTATCTTTGGTTTTTCTATATCGATGGTATTAGGAGTATATTTCGCTACTTAGTCAAGCTTATAACATTATTGCAAAAATCTTCATTCTTCTGCAAAGATAACTCCATCTATTCTTTGGTCCAGCTCATCCATAGGAACTTCGTCTAGAACTTGACACGAGAAAGCTACTGCTAAGATCTGGAAAGATTGATAACGCGAAGTTCATTGAATTTTTCTCATTTTAGGTCATAATTTTTACAAAGTAGATGTAGTTGTTTCGACGTTACTTAGACCACCGCCGGCAACATGCGTTTCGGTAGGATGGTACGTACGGTACGAGGAGAAAACACAGAAAAAATATAAAAATATATATATGTTATATATTTAATTCTAGTTTGTGCACACTGGATTTGCTTTTATATATCCTTTTCCATCACAGGGCTGCTGGTAGAAATTAAATTTTGAATTAAGAAGCCCTTTGTACTATGTATTTTAAATATGTTTGCCTATTATGTCACTGTGTACAAAAACATATAAATAAAATAAATAAAGAAAAGGATGGTGAGGTAGCAGATATTTAGATGGAGCTCCTATTGAAATCAATTTTAAATATATTTATTTTGTATGAGCCTACGTGGTCTTACAAATTGTTAGTTACAATTTTTTTCTTACACTACCTCCGGTTTGGAACACGTCCTCAACTGAAAATGTGGCAAAAGAAAGTCAGCAGATTTGTTTGTTAACTGTACTATATGAAGTTCCTTATTAACGACAGTGACCACTAACTATCAGGTTCCCTTTTTATAACAGTGAAGTACCACCGAGCATGCAGTCCACCCGATGGTAAGTGGTCACCGCCATCTGTAAGCAACTTCACATAGAACATACGTTCTATCTGAAGTCAATCAAAGATGCGTTGCCACTCCCGAGGACTATGATGGTCGCCTCATGTGAAAGTGTGCCGGCAACCACACCCTTCCATCGAAACGCAAGAAATGCTTCACGGTAGAAATAGGTGTGGCGGTGGTATCGGTCAAACTACACTGGTTCTACCACCTACAAGCTGGTTTAGTACTACAATAGTTACCGTTCAATAATTTGTAAAAAAAAATGCCTAGTCTACTAATAGTCCAATCTCCTTCGTACCTTGGGAGCAGTTTCAGGGTTTTCTCGAAGATTGGCGATGTATTTGTCGTAGTACCCACCACCGTGCCCAACTCTGCCGCCGTTCTTGGTAAACGCTACTCCTGGGGCGATGATCAGGTCAAGACCTGGAGTGAATTGATATAGAACTAATTAGATGTGACAGAGATTTTTAAAGTAATTATAATTTTCTAGTTTTATTTTTCTTTGGAGTCAATCCTCAGGACCACTTGTGAGTCAATTTATCATTTTTATGCTCGAGACCTCAATCATTTCTTCGTATTTATGTTTGTATTTAGAGGATGTTTTAAGAGGAGTATCAAAGATACCATTGAAATTTTAAGTTTTGGTGCGCTAGATGGTAAATAATATCCCTGTAGTTCCGGGATCAGAATAGGGCTTTTTTTTTGTTACGGGTAGGAAACCTTCAAAAGGTACACCGAATCCTTGGGAGAGACTCAGGGTTATGTGGGATTTTTACCCACTAAAACCTCCTCGGTGACCTTCCTCAGCGCTTGTAGTAGGGGACTTGGAAACTCCAACGGAACGAACCGGTGGCCTCTAGCGCAGTGCCCCTCACAGGCTCATCTCTTGGGGGACGTGTACCATCCCCCTTCATCATCCGGTGCTTACGGCGAGATGCAGCCACACATACCGCCATCCTTCTCGGGGTTGCTTGTTGGACGGTTCGAGCTCCCACTCTAGCCGTCCGCAACCCCAGAGGCCCCCTGTTAGTCGCCTCTTACGACAGGCAGGGAATACCGTAGCCGTATTCTACTCCCCGACTACAGGGTCACAGCGCCGGAGCTACGGTATCCCCCGCCTGCGTGGATGTGGTAGAAGCCGACTAAGGGACATAAATCCAGAAATATAACAGCCGTGTCTTGGTGTGTAGCAGGAACCCTCACCACTGTAACTATTCACAAAAAAACGCTTTAAGGGGAGGCGGATAAAAGAGAGCGATCTTTCATAATTTCAGCACCTTGTTGACCACGGTGGCAGTCTATGAAAGAGTTTCTGGTTTGGCAGGCGGATTTCAAAATGATTGCACTTATGTTATCATAGAAACAAATGACGCAAACCTTTTTCTAACGCATCTTCCCTTAGCTGATCTTTAGAATGCTGTGCTATCCCGTGTCTCGTCAACGGCATGTTGTCTTCGTCTCCTGTCTCCAGCTTCAGCATCCTCATTATACCACCAGCATATTGGGGCACGAATGCGGTCCCTCCCCTGGCTTTGATGTGGGCGATGATGGGAGCTGTGTCGATCTCTTGGTCGGTGCTCATGAACAGTGAAATGCGCTTTGCTGATTTGTAGAAAGGGTGATTGATTATCTGAAAAAGTATAGATAGATAGATAAAACATTTATTTCATAACTTAAGACACAACACAATAGATTTACAAAACATTGAACATGAGTTGGTACATACAAAAACATAAAACAACAAAAAAGTATTTAAATTATTAATCTATTTTCTAATTAAAATAAGCTGCACCAAAAGTCGCTGAAATAGGCACCGGAGCTCAGTAAAAGCTGAGATTAAACCCCAGCACTGATTTTCAGTCCGGACCATTTCCGAACGCAACTCGGAAGGCTGTATGTCAGATTCAACAAGTGTCATTCCAAAAATAAAATCTTCTACCCATCTTTAATAATGTTTTATTTTATAAGCCAGACAAAATACAAGGATGGAAACTATTAAAAATGAAGTGAAGTAAAATTAAGAAAAAGTATGGCTGTAATGTGTCGTAAAATCAAAGTGATGAAGATCATTTGCCACATAGGTAGATTCATCCATCCATCAGCCTTTGAAAGTCCACTGCTGGATATACGTCTCCCCTAATCTGCGCCACTTCGACCGGTCCCGAGCCATCTGAATCTAGCGGTTACCCGCCGTCTTCTTCAGGTCATCAGTCCACCTGGTCGTGGTACATAGGTAGATACAATTTTATTTTTTTTATTGGATTAGTGTACATAAGGAAAGTAACACATATAGTAAACTAGTCATGTAACGAAGATTATTACTTGAACATTAGCAAAAGCGAATACGAATATCCCTTAGTGACATTCGCGAAATCGAACGCGGATATTGTCTTTTTTTCAGTTTTTGGTGTAATTTGGCGACCTTTTTTTGCAAAACACTGCAGTTCCTTATTTGCAAAACATTCGTAGGACTGATGCACTGAAGAAAATTTATTAGTTTATTTATTAAATAAAGGACTTTGTCGCTCGGCGACCACACCGTCCCGTGAGATTACAACATAAATAATAGATCGACGACAAAACATAAAATGCAATAAATTGTTTTTAGTCCAATATCAGCTAATCTAACCAGCACCGACAACGGGAAAGCCAGGATGCTGTTCAGATAGCCGACATGGGGAAACCTAAAGTAAAAATACAATTTTTTAAAGAAGATTATGGGCAACCGCTGGATCCAGATAGTTCAGGACCGATCGCAGTGGCGAAGATTATAATATGTAGGTAAATAAAATACGATACTAAGATATCAAACATACTGCATTTGCTTGAAGAACCCCATAATTAAAAATTCATGAATTTTAAATTAAAGACACAGTATTATCTAGAAAGAGCCTTGAATTGAAAACTCGATACATTAACTACATTTTGGTTAATGATTTTTTATTGTTTTAAAAGTAATTTTAAATTGTTTACCGATACTCCTGAAAAATTTGCGTTTTTGCTTTGTGTTGTTATTTAATCCAAATTATGTTATTCAAATCAATAAAACTATGACATGCATGAAATGTGGCGGCAGACGAATAGCAGGTACCTATACCAATTTTTGCACTACTTAAATTATCTAAATTTTAAAACAACAATTTCATGATTTGTCATTGTGTTAATATAAGTATGAATTCGCTACATTTTTCCGCAAAAATCAGAAACTAACAAATGGTTCATTTATATATAGAGCAGTGATAGCCTAATCGAAACTTGCCCTCTCGATCGGGAGGTCCGAGCTTCAAACTCATGCATACATTATGTGCGTATTAGATTAATTATCATTGCTTTCCGGTGAAGTAAAACATTGTGAGGTTAACCTACACCCGAGAGTTCTTTAAAAAATTCTCGGCGGTGTGTGAAATCCACCAATCCGCACTTCGCCAGCGCGGTGGACCATGGCCTAAACTCTCTCATTCTGAGAGAAGACCGTGCCCAGCAGTGGAACAATAATGGGTTGACGAGATATAAATCTCAAAAAGAAGTTCGTAAGAACTAATAATACTAACTGATGTGTATAGAAATATTGAACCTAATTAAATGAACAAAAAGGGTAGATTAATAAATCCATCTCAATTGGTTGTCAACGGTTTCATCCCGCCATCGCAGTTTCGCCGTGACCACGATCCATGCAACTGGGTCGAAATATCGGTAGTAAATTAAAAACCGTGTGTACCCGTACCCGTTATGTATTTAAATGGATAACTATCATGAGCGACGGTTTAATGTGTCCTTAAGAGGATCCGGTGTACTAAAGCACATATGAAATTATTATTTGCATTTATTACAAACTAGCCGGGGAACTTCGTTCCGCCTAAAAGTTAAAAATCTTAAACAATCAGTATTCCTCCCCTAAATTATGCATGTATTTGTATTATATATAAAAACCTTACTCCTGAATCACTCTATCTATTAAAAAAAAACTGCATTAAAATCCGCAGCGTAGTTTTAAAGATCTACGCATACATAGGGACAGACGGCGCGAAGCGATTTTGTTTTGTATGACGGTTAATAAAGGCTGACTAGTTGCTGGTTCTCTTATTTATTTCTCAAATAGAACTAATAAAGGATCGGGATAGTGTAAAAATGCAAATAGAACAAGAAGAGTCCTTCTTTTTGAAAACTTTCCTTTTTTTCTTGTGTTAATGGCACACCCAAAATCTTCCCACATTCACGTCCATGGACTGTTATTTTGACCGGTATGTATTTATGTTCATCTTTTCTCTACTTCTAAATCCTATCATAAATTGTAAATTAGGTATCGTTAAAATTATCTTAATCAAGCCAAAAAATTGCTATGTAACGTCCCATAAAACAGAATATGGCGCAATCATAGATATGAATTTAAAGAATTATTGGGGATCATTATGGTCTTACCAGTCTTACTGTAGAAGCAAACACAGTTCTCAGTAAAAGAATGTGATTGTGAGAATCACTTACTGTATTGCAGGGTTTCGCAAAGTGGGATACGCGAACCCCTAGGGGTTTGACATTGATGGCAGGGAGTTCGCGACAACATTTACGTATAAAAATACAAAATTATTCCTAAAATTCACTCCATTTGTGACAGCACCATCACATTAATAATAGTAAAAATATATTTCTTTTGCTAAATTATTGTTACCTTTTATCGAAATAAAGACATTATTTTCTTCAACAGTCAATGTTATTGTTTTATTTGCCAAAGGTAACAATAACTGACAGTTGATTAATTTAATTAGTTAAGTTAAGGTTCGCTGTCACTTGGAAACTTTATCAGGGGTACGTGAAGCCGAAAGTTTGAGAAACCCTGCTGTGTTGCAAATATATCCGTATTGCAAATTAAATTGAATGGACGGAAATCTCATTCGAGTAAGCATTAGGTATGAAGTCGGATGGTTCGGTTATGATTTTCTGCAATCTAGTAATTTTATGTGGGTTGCGTCAGTTTATATCGATATCTTTCTTGTAGCAAACGAGATTGAAGAAGCAAACGAGCATGCAGTCCACCTGATGGTAAGTGGTCACTGTCACCCATGGACAATATGAAGTCACTTAGAGATGCGCCGATACTCCCGAGGACTAAGATATTTGTCTCACCACACCCTGTCATCGAAACGCATAAATGCTTTACGATTGATATAAGTGTGGTAGTGTACTTCCCCGGTCATACTAAACTGGTTCTAAGACTTGGTAAATTCATTTTCCTCAATAACTTCAATAATCATAGATCCCTCACTCGTGTAATATTATAAGTAACCTGTAACCTACCTACCTACCTACAACTTTTAAAAATAACTAGTTGAACCGGCGACCTTTGTTCCGCCTAAAAATTAAAAGTCTAAAATTATTAATGTTTTTTTTAATATATTATACATGTATTACACATTAACATACATTACACATAGGTACTTCCTTTTGAATTACTCTATCAAATAAAAAAGCTGCATTAAAATCCGTAGCGTAGTTTTAAAAATCTAAGCATACATAAGGACAGACAGCGAGCAGCTTCTTTTTTATACTATGTAGTGATATAACTTATTTTTATAAGTACGTAGGTATTCGACAAAAGAGTCGAAGTTATAGGTATGAACATTACATTAATACAAACATTTGTATTAATGTCCTTCATTTGTGGTATCTACTTAAAATAAGATATTCTCTGGTTCTCATAGCTTACTCAATACATACGAGTATTACGATTGACTTTGTTTATAAACTTATGTTACGTCAATCACATATATGTAGTAATTCTAATCAGAATAGATATGTATATTTTTACTAACTGCGCCCCGTGGATCTATCTACCCGCGTTGAAAAATGTAACCAAACTTTAAAGTTAAATGTAACCAAACTTAAAAGTTATTACAATAACTTTTGATAGAGTGCATGGTTTTTAATGTAATTGTTTAGGTACTACTGAATGAATTGTTTCTTCAAAATATGAACTTCTAGCTTATTGCCACGGCTTTTCCGCTTCAATCGCGTGTACCATTATAATGAATATCTCAGGTCATTTTTAGTGGAATGCAATATGTTTTTTTCTTTGAGAGAGCAACAAACACAGATCATATTCTCACATACTTTGGCATTTATAAAATTAGTAAGAAATAAGATAAATTTCTTATGTTTACTACAATTAAATTCAATACAATTAATTTGAGCGATTTAACAGAAAAATAGGCAAATATTATAAAATTAATAGAAGTTTTTATACCTTTCCTATATCTTTTCAGTCCCCAAAGTATTTTTGCAAATGTGTACGATATACAGATACGCGGATTTTTTTTATGTGTACCTAAGTATATATTCATATTCATGCGTAGATATGTAGGAGATAAGTACTATTTAATATTCATGTGGTCTCGTTATTATTCTAGTTAGCAATCGTTGTAGTAAAGACCTCTTTAGAATTGAGAATTTATCCTACCTAGGTACTAACTTTTCACAACTTAATCATTTACCTAATGATAAATAAGAACTTAGCTAAGCATCTGCATATTATTTATATGGTTAAAATTGGCTAAAAACTTCCTTTCTGTTTTTTTTAAATAGTTATTTTATACGGGTGATCTGAATAATACAAAAAACTTTAAAATAATCTAAATAACACTCTAAATTAAGCTTCATAATATGTCAGTCTCCTAGTTACAAAAAAAAAACTTATTAAACAATCAAAACTAAATATATGTAAATAGTACTTTGATAGTTTAAAAATGATGATAAAGTATAATATGAATTTTATAAACATAGCTAAGCGCCAGAACTTTTAAAGAATTGAACTTGTCCTTAATATAATTTTACAATGAACTTTGCTCATAACTTAAATAGATAACTTACTTTATCATAAACAATTTTTGATTGCCGTTTCTTCTCTTCCGTAGACAAAGCAGCGATTTTCTCGGCTACTTGATCTCTTATTTGCGCTTTGATCGGATTCGGCGTACGACGACTCATTTTTGCTGAAACAATAATACTTATTAGCCAAACAGACAAAGTGAATACGAACACTTTTTCAAAATTTATTTACGTTAGTTTTACATAATTCTCTTACCGACACACGACATACTATTACTACACTTCAATAGGGACTGATATCTCGATATCATAATTTATTCTCGATAACAGCTGACGAAACAGTCACCCAAACAAAATCCTACGTCCACACGTGTCGTTAGTCCAATTTAGTTCCGAATAGTGACATCTAGTTTATATGCATTGAACTGAGTACTGTAAATTATACAGTTACAGCGCCATCTTCTGCGCATTCGACAAACTATTTGTTTTCATCGTTACATCAACATATGTCCGGAAATAATTACGTTACGAAATATAGATGGCGTTAGTATGTACTACTATTGAAGTTTCAATTAAATTACTGTTTTGTGAGTGTTGCAGATAGGTAGATAAAATTGAAAAAATACATCGTATAATATATTTAATAGACAGAATCCTGGTTGATATTACATGGTGCAACAGAAAATACCCTGGACTATCAGAAAAAATGCACCTACGCAATCTTCTTTGTAAGATATTTGCATCTTTTAAAGAGTAACTGCCTTCTACAGCTTTGCGGCAGGTACGTGAGAAATTTTAGCCACTGCTTGTGGCTAAAACTTCATGAATATGAATAGTTGCATACTGAACAAACTTAATCTCGTATAGTTAATTAAATCTTCATTGTTGGAAGATTGTTATCTTATCGGAATACCTTTGTAGGTAAACTGAGATTATCTTATCTATAAAGAGTAGGTAACTAGTATGAGGACATTTTTTGCAGTTAACATTTCTTATAAGATTAAAAGATCAAACGCGCATGCAATCCCTGTGATGGTAATTGCCGCTCATGGACATCTGTAAGTAAATTCATAAAAGATTCAATTTAAAGTCAATCACAGATACGTCGCTACTGTCGAGGACTAAGATGGTCGCCTCATGCAAATGACAGTCTGAAACCCTTATGCCGAAATCCAAGAATTGCTACCTTTTTTTTAATCTCGAGGTTCCTTCAAAAGGTACCCGACGCAGTGAGAGCGACGCAGGGTTGTAAGGTTCTTACCGCACTAAAACCCTCCCGGTGGCTGTCCTTATCGCTACACAGAGGACTCCGGGATCTTCAAAGGAACGCAACCGGAATCCTCTGAACGCGTTGCCCCATCGGGCTCCTACCAGATCGGCGGCTGGGCCCACCGCTCCGTCTAGTCTTTACGACAGTATGCGACCACACATACCGCCGCCCTTCCCGGGGTCGCCTGACCGAACGGTTTGAGCTCCCACTCTAGCTGCCCGCAACCCCGGAAGCCCCATTTAGTCGCCTCTTACGACAGGCAGGGGATGCCGTAGCCCTATTCGAATCCCGGAACTACAGGGACGAAGAATTGCTACCTAGAAAACTCGTAAGTATGGCGTTTGTCCGCCCCGTTCGAACCATAAATACGTTCTGCCTTTTAAAATGCATACAATAAGCCATAACAAAAGTAATCTCTGCTATATAACAAAGAATTGTCCGATATCACTGGTTATGAGTAATAAATAACAGATTATGTGTATTGATACAAAAATGTACGTAAAATATTACGTTATATGCACATGACGTGCGTTGTCTACGTAAGATGTTATGCCATGCAGTGAATGAATTTGACGGCTGACTTGACATAAGTCGGTAGTCTCAGAGCGCATTCCAGAAGACGCTCACAAAGCCCCAAATGCTCAAAACATCGTTCCACAAGACGACCGTGGCCGTTGTGGTCGTGGCTAATATGTCACTCATAACTTACGCCCACGCGAAGCTCACGACGACCCATCTAATAAGGTGGATCGAAGTGATCGTTCCACTATAGATTATGTCAGTAACGCCCTCAAGCTAGTGGAACGGAAAAAACTGCGGTCGTGAGCATGAATTTAGGGGACGTCTAATGGAATGCACGCTTAGTGCTCAGGAGTACAATCCATGTATTTGAGATCTCGTACAGCCTCTGTATTTACCCGACTGCGTAAGGAGGGTAATTTATTAAATTGCTTACAGATATCATTGATCCCTTAGCATTAGGGACTCCAAGCTCGTTTCCTACTTGGATTGAAAAGTCTCGTCTCGTCAACCCATTATTGTCTCACTGCTGGCCACGGGTCTTCTTTCATAATGAGAGTTTTTAGGCCTACGGCCAAGTGCGAATTGGTGGATTAAACTACACTTATATAATAGTTATTTTCTCTCGTCAACCCATTGTTGTCTCACTACTGGGCACGAGTCTTCTTTCAGAATGAGAGTTTTAGGCCATAATCCACCGCGCTGGCCAAGTGTGAATTGGTGGACTTCACACGCCTCTGAGAACTTTTTCCTCGCGATGTTCTCCTTTACCGAAAAGCAGTGATAATTAATAATACGCACATAATTTCAGAAAAATCTGTTGTGCGTGGGTTTGAACCTCAGACCTCCTGATCGAGAGGGCAAGTTTCAACCATTAGGCTATCACTGAATAGCTATTTTACTAGGTTCGTTAATTTTCGAAGTATTTACCTATTTAAAGATCAATATGAACTTTCGTCTCCACTTATACAAACCTTAATCTAAGTTCTGTGTAATGTTTCAGAACTAGACTTTCTAAGACAAACCCAAATAATCAGATAACTCTGTGAGTGTCATTAGATGACATTCACAGGGTTATCTGGAATACAATGGAAACATTAGAATTTTTAATTTACTCTGTTTTTTTTCTTTGAAGTAGCAAACGAACGTGCAATCCACGTAATGGGCGGTGATCACTGCCGCTCATGGACATCTGTAAGTAACTTTATACAGAACAAGATATCTGAAGTCAGTCACAGATGCGTTGCTACTCCCGAGGACGAATATGGTCGCCCCATACCTATAAAATTAGGCCGGCATCCACCACTTTCCTCTGATTTCTTTATTTTATCTAAAACAATTAACTAATACTTGGAACCTGCCAATTATGTTTTAAATGCACAATATATTATGTGCTTAGACAATACGTTATATTGAAGGCGAAACAAAGTTTTGATGATATTTACTTCTTAGGTATAGAGCAGTGATAGCATACCTAATGGTTGAAACGTGTCCTCTCGGGAGGTCCGAGGTTCAAACCCAGGCCACCACTGACTTTTCTAAATTATGTGTGTATTAGAAATTAATTATCACTGCTTTTCGGTGAAGGAAAACATCGTGAGGAAACCTACACACCCGAGAGTTCTGTAAAAAAAAGTTCTCAGAGGTGTGTGAAGTCCACCAATTCGCTCTTGGCCAGCATGGTGGACTATGGTCTAAAAACTCTCTCACGTGAAGACCCGTGCCCAGCTGTGGGACAATAATGGTTGGCACCACTTGTTATAATAATATGAGTTTTCAATTAAGATTTAGTGGCGCCCTTTGTAGACACTTGAAATGAAATCAGATTACGCCTACTAATATCCAGATATCACTATTTATCATAAGAGGTGTAATTCAATATGTTTGATACAGCTGTTTTGCGCATCTATTTATAATAATGACAAATGTTTTTGCTATTTTTGTTTTAACTAGTTTAATAAATAGAAGTAGTTACTTAGTACGTAATCTATATATTGATGCGTGAAGCAAAAATTTATGATTCGTTTTTAAGATACTTGTCGCAGGCGGAGGGGTGTGAAATTACACGCACGGTTATAGTTGATGTAGAGAAGGACTGCGCAATGCTAATATTTTTTTAAAATAAGGCATAAAGCAGATATAAAATCGACTAAAAACTAATAACACTCACTACCTTGCATTAGACACAAATACATATAATAAACGAAATAGAACATTCAATGTCTTACTATGAATACACATAACGTAAAAAATGACAGATGTATTTGTCAAAATACCCGCTATTGCTTTTAAATGCATCGGTCACCATACCGGTTTGACGCGCAATGGGTCCCGGGTTCGATTCCCGGCCAGACAGGTATCTGAATGATGAATTTATTCATGTTCTGGGTCTGGGTGTTTGTGTATTCGTCTTGTGTGTGTGTCCATGGTACCCACGACACAGGAGAAAATCCTAGTGTAAGGCTATGAGTGTAGAATGCGTGCTTTTTAAGTACGTAATTACTAAACTATTACATAGTACGTAATTAGGTGTTGAAATCTCAGCAAAATACTGATTTTTTTATAATAGTTATGTTTTCACAAGTAGAACGGCAAAATCCCTGTAGTTCCGGGATTAGAATAGGGCTATGGTATCCCCTGCCTGTCGTAAGAGGCGACTAAAAGGGGCTTACTTCATTGCGGGCGGCTAGTGGGAACTTGAACCTTCCAGCCATGCGATCCCGGAAAGGACGGCGGTACGTGTGGTCGCATATCGTTGTAAAGACTAAACGGAGCGGTGGACCCAGCCGCCAATCTGGGAGGAGCCCGGTGGGGTAACGCGCTCAGAGGATTCCGGTTGCATTCCTTCGGAGATCCCGATGTCCTCTTTGTAGCGCCGAGGACGGCCTCCGGGGGGGTTTTAGTGCGGTAAAAATCCCAAATAACCCTGCGTCGCTCCCATGGTATCGGGTACCTTTTGAAGATTTCCCCCTCAAGAACAAAAAAAATTCTCATGAATACCCTGGATACCCAGCCGACCGGGGCAGCAGCCGGGTTATGCCGGACTCTTACCGGCTAAACACCCACTGTGTCTTCTCCTCGCACCGTACGGCGGGAACACGAGCACGCTTTCGCATTCATCCCCGAACCCGCCGGTGCCTGGCCGCTCCCGCAGCACGCTCGTTACCTACTTCAACTTCGTTAAAACATTTTCCAAAACATTTCTACTTTCGAGTTTGTCTCATTATTATTTGTTTTGTAAGTCCAACTTCGAATTAGAATTAGATTCACGACTTTCCATTCCTGAAAATCAACCTTTATGTTTATCTTATAGGACCTTAAGAAGGTTCTGTATACTTGTTTAACTACGTGCCGTGAAACTTGCATGAAATTCAGTTATTTTTAGGCAAATTTATGTTTGTCAAATAGAAGTACCTACTTTAGTAGGAGTGGTAATAGGGGTCGAGAGAGCAAATGTCACTACATAATATACAACAAAGTCGCCTTCTGTCTGTCCCTATGTATGCTTAAATCTTTAAAACTACCCTACGGATTTTAATAGTTTTTTTTTTATCTATAAAAAACTGCATATAGTTTACTAGTTGACCCGGCGAATTCCGTTCCGTGTTAAAGTCAAAATTTTAAATTTATAAGTGTTAAATATCTAAGCATACATAGGGACAGACAGCGGGAAGGAATTTGCTTTATACTATGTAGTGACAAGCGAGCAGGGGCTATTTACCATTGATAAAATTCAATTTAATAAAACTGGATTATAATTTTAATAACCACCTAAGCAGAGTATAATCCCACCTTCGCAGAGTAACCTTGTATATAACTTTGCGAGTTAACGGTGTACGTAAACAATGATATCTAGATTATAATACATGCAGCGGTGCTCAAACTTCAGTCTTGAACTAGATTTATTATGTATACATCTTTGCAATTAGCTTGGCTTGTATATAATTACTGACAAGTTCACCCGGCGAACTTTGTTGCGCCTAAAAGTAAAAAATCTAAAATTACACTGCGTTACAAATGAAAACAAAAATTAAGTACCCGTTGTGAAATGTCATGTTTTCCTATTTATTTGTATCGTTTAGTAAGAATACATATATATTTTTTTTCCATCACGTCTCATTTTTTTCCTGAGGATGTGATTAATTATACTCAAAATTTAAGATATCAAGCGTCCTTTTTTAAAAATTAAAATATTGTAGTTTTTTTTTACATTAAGCGAGTGTATTTCTTAACATTTAGGTATAAAAATACAAAAAAAAATACAGTTTATAAAATTTAAATCCAGAATACCTTTAAATTTTAACTTTGTCGTTTGTGTTTTGAAGGATCTTCGCGTTTTAGACGCCAACAGTAATCGCCTAGCATAGTTGTGTCCCAACGGCCTTGAAATCGTTCTTCAAGCTTCCTAACATCTTGGTGGAACCTCTCACCCTGCCCATCACTTACAGCGCCAAGATTAGGTGGAAAGAAAGAAAAATGGGAATGAAGAAAGTGAATTTTTAAAGACATTCTACAACCCAAGTTTTCGTAAGCTTTTAACATATTGTTAACTAACTGTTCCGCATTTTCGGCTCTATGGTTGCCTAAAACTCTTTTATAACTACTTTCAGTGATAACCAGGCATCGAGTTCCTTGTCAGTAAGCTTTTTGTCGAAATTCGGGTCTTTCATCAATGTGCGTATTTGTGGTCCCACGAATATTCCTTCTTTGAGTTTTGCGTCACTTAACTTTGAAAATACAGTCTTTAAATATAAAAATCCTTCTCCATTCTTATTCATAGCCTTTACAAAATTTTTCATCAGACCAAGTTTTATGTGGAGTGGTGGTAAAATTATATTTTTAGGGTCTACTAATGGAGTATGGTTCACATTAGCTTTTCCGCAAACAAACTCTGATCTTTCAGGCCATACTTTTGTAGTATAGTGCTTTTCAGTGGCTCGGCTGTCCCACAAACAAAGAAAACAACAGTATTTAGTAAATCCACCCTGTAGCCCGAGTAAAATAGCTATAACTTTGAGATCAGCGCATAATTTCCACCTAAAGTCTTTGTATTTTATCAAATCTAGTATTGATTTAATATTTTCATATGTTTCTTTTAAAACAGTTGAATATGCTATTGGTACTGACGCATACTTGTTACCATTGTGCAACAATACCCCCTTCAGACTTTTTTTTGAACCATCAATGAATAAACGCCAGTCTTGTGTTACATACGGAATGTTCAACTCACTCATAAATGTTTCTATATCGTTACAGGTAGCATATATTTTCGAAATTTGAATAAAATGAAGCCATTTCTTTATTACGTTTCCGTTGCACAGATACTTTTGTGTAAGGTGCCAATAACTTCCACTCTTTTAATCTAGATCCTAGTAATTCAGCTTGCCGAATTGATAAATCTAAATCTCGTATCAAATCATTCAATTCATGTTGATTTATCAGATGTGGACGGCCAAAAGAACTTGTGGAAGGTAAAAACTCAGGATCATTGCTGCTTTGGTCATTATATTCTATAACATTCGGCAAATCTGGCTCTTCCGAAATTTCAATTTCATTTTGGGTAGGAGGTAAAGGAGGAGGCATTTCTTCACTGTGAGGTACAGGTTTCGACATTGAAGGAACGTCAGGATACTGAATGTTGTGCTTGATTTTCTTTGTAAAGCCACGTATGTCAGTCATGCAAAAGTAACAATCATTGTAATGATTACTAGGTTCACGCCATAAAGCTGGAACGGCAAACGGCATTGACATCTTGTTTCCATTAATCCAAGATATGAGAGTAGCATAGCACGAAACACAAAAAAACTGAGGTACCCATGGTTTATCTTGTTTAATAGCACGTCCGAAATAAAGTAAATATGCACTTCTCACTTTTTCGGAAACATTTTTTGATTGTGATTTCACAATATACTGTCCACAAACGTAACAAAACTTATTTGGTGCATTTTTGCAATTGCGACGGCCACTTAGTTCAGTATTCATGTTGGATTTTCAAATAAATACGTTTATAGATATTGATGTTATGGTATAGAAACGAATTATACACAAAATAAACCAGGAAAAAAGTATAATGCATCGAAAACGTCAACGATATCTCATACGTCTAAAGTGAGGGTAGTTAAAATAATAATTGAGATGTACCTCCAAAACTAGACCTGATGGATACCACATATGTTTGGAACATTTAATCTATGACTCATTACCTATTCATTCCAGCTATCAGTTTAACGGGTACCAAAATCGTGTAACGTAGTGTTATCAGCATGCATTAAACATGAAAACCTTCCGCTTAGGTACAACCCATTATTGTCCCACTGCTGGGCACGGGTCTTCTCTCAGAATGAGAGAGTTTTAGGCCATAGTCCACTGCGCTGGCCAAGTGCGAATTGGTGGGCAACCTTCCGCTTGAATCACTCTATCTATTAAAAAAACGGCATTCAATCCGTAGCGTAGTTTTAAAGATCTAAGCATACATAGGGACAGCGAGAAGCGACTCAAATTTATACTACGTAGTAAGGTATAGTACGTGTTACTGTCTATAGAATATCGGGCAGTTGCGCCGTGGATCTTGTGCAGTGTTGCCAAGTGTTTAAGAATTTTCCCTTAAATCAATGAAAAACATTCCACCAAAATTATTACAAATAGCCATACTTTCAATTTAAAATCCCCAAATTCAGTGTTTGACAGTGAAAAAACGGATCGCTCAGACTAAATAATTTACTTCAGACTAAAAAAATATTTCTGGTGGGTCAGGAATTTGACCATAAATAAATATCGCTAGACGAATATTGCCAGCATAAAGATCTGACACTAGTTGTAAATTTAAACCCCTAAAAAGCACCCTTAAAAAAATTTTATGCTCTAAAATCTTCCTAAATAAAAAGTCCATCTGATGATTTTATTTTTATATCGCATTTGCGAGTGCCTAGTGCGACTTGTTATCTATTAGTACAATTGTAATCATTTGCTCACTCAACTAAGTTTATTTATATTTAACACATCAAAAGTATTTAAAAAAATAAACATACTCTATACACTACCGCATATTGTAAATATACGAATTATTTTAACAAATTACTTATAACGGCGAAGAAATAATGTAACTAGTTCAATCTAATCTTAACCGAATCCCACGCTTTGAGAATCATTGCCTTGATCGTACTACTGATTTATCATCGGTTTGACGTCCGTAAACCATTTATCTCTGTTCTTCACACACTGTACGGTACAACTGTTGTGAGATTGCATTGTCACTAATATTGGATAAATTATAATTATTCTCTACACATAAACGTTGCCTTTAACTAGGCAATACAGCTCTCACTTTTTGTTCTTGTCCTTATTTTCTTTCAGTAATACTTATTGCACGTCTCTAACGCCAAGCATTTCGAACAGTGTTATGTTCTCGCCTCGTATAATCATTGAGTTATTTTCTATCGTTATTAGTTTATGATAAAATTAATGCACGATTCTAACGGCAATCGTTTTAGACAGTATTTTTATATATTCTCTTTTCGTTAATATCAATCAATTATTTCGATCAATTATTTTAATCCAATATTTCTATACATAATACAACGAACAATTATTTTATCAAACAACTTAAGACAGTGAAGAAATAACATTTTAATTTAGCCTAATCGCATACTTCGCATTGTGCTTATTTTGTTTTAGTAAAATTTATTGCACGTCTCTAACGCCAATCGTTTCAGACAGTATTATATTCTTGACACGTTAATGTCAAGCAATTATTCCTACTTGGATTGTTTTAATCACATATTTATATTATGACATAAAATATTATATTATTGGATAGATTATAATTATTATCTATACATGAGTAGGTAAACTCAATTCAGTTCAGAAATTTGTAATTTTGTGTTTATCGGCTTATTTTCCTTATTTTATTTGGTAGTTATTTAACGTTTTAATTATCTCGTTTTTGCTTGGAGTGTGTTTTTTATAAAATAAAGGAGCAAGCGAGCATACCTATTAACAGTCATCTCGATTAAGTATGTCTTTATTTTACTTATTATTTTGGCAAAGGCAGATCTCCCGCCAGGCTAGGTGATCATGTCTGGGGAGCGGCCGTGCTCCGACAGTTGATGTTCGGAACTTGTATATATGCAGGATTCTGAGAATACTTCGATAGCGTGTTTCAGAATACTAGTAGCGCCATCTCTTGATGAGTAGCGGGAGGTCGCCACATTATCATAGCTACAAAGAGCTTCAACTAGCTACAAATTAGTGTTTAGAAAAAAACTAAATAAAATGACATACGGAACCCTCCGTGAATGCGACTTGCTCTTATCCAATTACATTGGGATATCTTTTGATTTGCTGAATTTATGTATCAAACTTGGTCGATATTTACAATATGTACAACACGGTACTTATGAAGTTATACATAAACTTTATGTCCTAAATACAGGCTCGTTCCATTGTTTAATGGAATTTTCATTTAAACTTTGACATAGTAACAGGTTTCCTCAATTATGAACCAAGTTATTAATAGTCTGAGGCGTAAAAGCCTTAGGTCGAGACCTATTGTCCTGTTATGCGATAGATAATTAAGGTCACTTGTTTCCAATATGGCCGTTAAAAGATTAACATCGTGTCTACTATAAAATGTAGTTTACTAGCAAACAAATTAAGAGAGAGTTATAATGTAGCCTTTTTTCTAGATTTTACTTAAATGAAATATCATTTTTAAATTAATAAAACAAAAAACTTTACTAATAACATTTTGTTTCAGTTATAAACCAAGCTTCTTGTTATTATGATAATTAAATTAATTCATGCTGTTTTGATTTTGCGTTAAAATAGAAACGTTAGTATCGTTAGTAATATCGTATATTAATTTTCTTTCTTTCTTTCTATATTTCTTTCTTTCTTTCATTTTGTTATGTTAATAAAAAAATATCCCTCTCCTTTTCCTCCGAGCGCAGACGCCATCCATCCATCGTTCAATATAATAAAAAATGGAGGTCCTCGTGTTTGTAAATTCCATACATCTGTAAACAGTATTTTTTGGTGATACGCATTTTTCTCAACGAATTGGTATATGGCCATTCAAATAAGAATATATAATTATTACTATTTCTTGGGAACCTTGCCCAGATACTGCGATGGTGATATTTTTTTATGGTTGTGTTTTTTATATGTTTTTATTATAACTCGTAAAACTTTTGTCTGTCTGTTCGCATCTGTGTTTGATATCGTGAAATTGAAAGTACTTACTTTATTTCAAAGTATTGCAAATGTACTTATAGTTTGGTAAAATCCATCAATTCTGTCAAAAGTTATTTTAATTAAAATTATGTTTCCTAATTTTAAACGCGATTGAAATCGCAGGGCATTATTAACTTCAAATACGTTCATAATTTTGAAATTAAACCGCCTGGATTTTTTATCTCGGACATCACAATTAAGAGATCGACATAGTTTCAACCACAGCTTGTATATCAGGCAAAATTGATTACCTACTTTTGTCTTTTAAGCAAATACCAGTCACCCGTCGCAACGGTCGAAATTCGACCGTAATTTAACTTAAAAAACCAAATTAGCAATTAGTGTCCAAATTAGCACCAATATTTCTCTAATTTAAATAAATTGTAATAATTTTCAAGTTATTTTGAACGGACCTGTTAAGAATAAAAAGAGGCTTATCAATTAAGCTGCATTTAAAAACAATAGCGGGTATTTTGATAAAGACATCTGACATTTTTGACGCTATGTGTTTTCATAGTTACATATTGAATATTCTATTTCGTTTATTATGTATGTGTTTGTGTCAAATGCAAGCTAGTGATTGTATTGTGTTTTTAGTCGATTTTGTGTATGTTTTATGCATTATTTGAAAAAAATATTAGCATTTCGCAATCGTTCTCTACATCAACTATAACGATGTGTAAATTTATACTCCTCCGCCTGCGGCAAGTATCTTAAAATCGAATCACAAGATTTTGCTTCACGCATTAATATATAGATTAAAAACCTCATATTTGTTGACGTTTTTAAAAGAGTTCATACATATTTATCATGAACTACAAACCCTAATGCATAAACTAAGAATTCGCTTTAAACTAACTAGGTAACATATGTTACAACTATTTTTATCTGGTCTCATGAATAATGTCGTCCACGAAGCTCTAGAGAAAATTGCAATTTAAATATTATTTATGCTCTTAGAAGAAATGTTGGTTTTACAATAAACTTGCATCTAAAGTTTATATTAGAAATTACTAACAGGAATTTATTTTCTCTGCAATCACTAATTATTGCAAAGTTTTGCTCTAGACAAAAGCTAATGTATTGTATAGTAAGGACACAACTAATTATCATGCTTTTAATATTAGATGCAGTAGGTAGTACTTTTGTTGTGTTACATTAGAGGTGTTTTATATAAGAGTTTTTTTAGGTTCAGAGGATACTTAAGAAATAGAGCATGTGGCCCCCTGACGGTAAGTGCCATTGCAGCCCATGGATATCATTTTACAGGTGGTAGAACCAGTGTAGTTCGACCGGGAAAGTACCACCGCCACACTTATTTCTAGCGTGAAGCAGTTCTTGCGTTTCGATGGGTGTGGTTGCCGGCAGACTTTTTATGTGAGGCGACCATAGTCCTCGGGAGTAGCAACGCATCTGTGATTGACTTCAGATAGAGCCCATGTTCGATTGCTATTGCTAACAGCTATATTGCTAACAGATGTCCATGGGCGGATTCTTATTATTAGGGTCTTTGTAATTGGGGCCCTTTTTTAAATACTAATTGAGTGCAGGTTTTGCTTAGTAAAAAAAACTATATATACGGATTTTGTCTATCAGGTGGATATCAATCCATATTTGATAATTTATTAATAAAGTCTGTAAAATCTAACGAGAAGCGAGAAATGTGTTTCATTTTGTTAAAATTCAATATTTATATTGAATAAATAATTTGAGGGTATATATACTAGGTAAAAGAAGTACGAGGTTTCTGGTGGATTTACGTGACAAAAATAGCGGGTAGTCGTTAATTGTAGAGCAAGACAGGCGAGTGGCACCAATTAGTCCATATGTCCGACATTGGATCTCCATGTTAAAAACAAGATGGTTAAAAACACCGGCTAAGAGCGAGTTAGATTCGCGCACGATGGGTTCCGTACGACTATGTTTAAAAGACGGTAAATAATAACGTTTCTTGTATGGGAGCGTTCCTGAAATGTATAGTTTGTTCTGTGTTGTATTTGTTTTTAAAGCGGAAACAGAAATACATTATTTCTGAAAATTTCAACTGTCTAGCTAGAATGTTTCATGAGATATAGCCTGTTGACAGACAGACAGACAGACGAACAGACGGACAGCTTACAAAGTTTACTTTTACAAGGTGGTAGAACCAGTGTAGTTCGATCGGGGAAGTACCACCGCCACACCCAGTTCTAGCGTGAAGCATTTTTTGCGTTTCGAGTGAAGGGTGTGGTTGCACACTTTCACAAAAGGCTAATAAGACTATTCAGATGGAACCCATGTTCTGTATGAAGTTGATTATAGATGTCGCAGGGCGTCAGTGACCACTTACCATCAGGTGGACTGCATGTTCGTTTGCTACTTCGGTAAGATAAAAAATGGTCCTATTTTATTATTTAATTATTTAGTTATATTATATTTAAGAAGACAAATCCGCTGATTTTCTTGCTGGATATTCTCAGTTGATGTCGTGTTCTGATCCGGTGGTAGTGTAAGAAAATATATTGTAACTGATAGCAATTTATAAGTAAGTAGGTACTTATAAATTGTTGTCATTACAATTATATATCTTCAAAATATAATATTATAACTGACAGTAATTTATAAGTAAGCACTTATAAATTGCTGACTGTTACATTAATATAATATTTTCTGTACACAATAAAACATTTCATTTAATTTCAATGGCTAATGGATGGATGTATAAAGTTACAATACATTACAATAAATTATAATTTTACGCGCTTGGTACGGTAGTGTAACTTACCAGTATGACTCGGTGAGGGTTCCGGGTTCGAATTTTGGCTAGATAAAAATTTAATTTACTTTTTGGTTCTGGATTAGTTATTTGTATATTCCATTTTGTGTGTCCATGGCACGACTCAGGATAAGTCCTGAAAAAAATAAAAAAATGTATTTGAATATTTTATGAAACTTATCATTTTTATTCATGAAAATGAACAATGATTTTCTGTCATAATATATAATATGTAATATAATAATAAAAACATAATATATAATATAATAATAAAAATCGAAAGCTTATGCTAAAGAAGTAAACGATGCAGTTATTTACAACATTTCAAAGTGCTCCCAAAAGAATTTACGATTTCTGTACAACACGGGATCTGCGAGGTGCGGCCAGGTTTTAACCGGAGCTCTTTGTTCCGAGCAAGGGGGCGGCACGTCATCTAGCGACCCGCGGTCACCTATGCTAACCGGCAGTCGGGTACCACTCGTCGCAGCGTGCGTACGTCGCGACGCCGCGCCAAAACTTTCTTACGTCAAATCCATGGATATAACTTAAAACGCGGGTTCGCTTTTACAACTAAAATGTGATTTTGTGTTCCCGAACAATCCGTATGGGTTGCGTTTGTGAGCGATTGTGTGTTAAGTGACGTGATAGCGTTCGAAATAATGTAATATTGTGTGCAGTTAGACGGAGAAATGAGTATACAAAAGTGTCTTCTAGACAACTCTAGCAGGATGATCAAGGCGATGTCGACGGCGAAGTCCTCCAACAGCGAAGTCAAGACGGTTAGTGAACTTGCTAACTAGCGAGCAACTTAACTTTTTAGGTTATACATTGACATTGAGGTTAAATTCTACGTTAATTGCTCATTACCGCTGTTATGCGATACAGTATCGATATCGTATACAATTAAACAGTGTGACAATTCTATTCACAATTGGTATTTGCATAATATTCGTTGCTTTATTGGTTAAGAATGTAACGCACCACGTAATAGTGTGCCTATATTCAAAGCATTAATATTGTTCTGATGTAAAATACCTACACATTTTGATATATTTATTGTTGAAACATAACTCAGTGGAGTTATTTTGTTTTTGTTCCGGTTAGCCGATGGACTCTATAGAGTCACTCAGCCGAAACAGATGTTCAAAGAATGCGTGCGAGTTATTTTAAACGTTGTAAACTTGCTTTTTACTGTAAGATTATAAATATTCGATTTTTACTGACTCCTTTGAACAACATTTTAGTCTGTTTTCAGAAATGTGTGAAATAATGTTTTTTGATATATTGTTAGTATCCTCTGTATTTTAATGGCTATACGACACATTTTGCTTATATATCATTACTAGCTGAAACCCGCAGCTTCGTTCGTGTTAAACAATTTACCGATTGTCCCGTGGGGAAAGATATTTTCCCACATTAAAAAGGAGCCTATATGTTAATCCAGAGTGTCCAAATTCCCTACCAAATTAATGAAAATCGCTCCAGTTGTTTAGACGTGAAGAAGTAACAAACATACCTACACACTCACAAACTTTCGCCTTTATAATATTAGTATTATTATTATATTATATTACGACATCAGTATTAAGCGCTATTATGTTCAGATTTGAAGAGTAATAAATAGAGACGGTAGTAATATTCCAACTTAATCCTTAGGGTTAGCGACGCATCTGTGGCCGATCTTAGGTGGACACCAATTTGAATTGATTACTAATTACATTTGTCGACGGTCGACAGTGACTACCTAACGTCAAGTGAATAGACATTGATTAGGTATAAGTTCGTTTGCTACAGCAATTTTGCAAGTACAACTTTAAATTAGGATAGGACATGTCGACAGGCCCCTATATGAAAAATTACCAATTTACAGTAAAGCTTCATACTGTTATGAGCTTCATACTGTCATATTAGAAGTTATGTGGGCATACAAACATTGATTACTTACGCCAAGAAAGACGATCCATGGAAAATAATTGTAATAGCTATTTACCTAGTAACTTATTAAATACCTACTTAAGTTCCTAAATAGGTATTACAATCAACAAAGCTTCATACTGTATATTGGTATTTTTTCATATACGACTTTGTTCTAGGGGCCCGTCGATATGATAGTAAATAGCACCTAATGGAATCATGATTAGTTGTAATGCAATCGTAAAAGATTTTCAGTCACATGCAGAGCCTCAAACTTTCTTATGAGAGTACTATTCTAAGTCCTCTGAAGTACTAACGCAACGATTGTCTTCAGATAAAATCTTAGTTCTGTATGAAATTGGTTACTGACGACTGTGGGCAATGCCGTCTTTTCTATAAGGGCAATCGGGGCCAGTGCTCAGGGCCCCCATCCTCATAGGGTCCCAAAGGACCTAACTTTTTTTCTCACATTTAATATCAAAATATTATAGTCGGGAGCATTACACTTTTTCGTTTGCACGAGTCATCGGGGCCCCTTTGGAATGTAAAAAAAGTACATCATACTTTATATTCCAAAAGGGCCCCGAATTCTTGTGTGCCCAAGGGCAAGCATAGTCTAAGACAGCCCTGACCATGGGCAGCAATGACCACATACCATCTTTTGGACTACATGTTTTGTGCTACTTTTATCGTATATGAAAATTCAAATACCTTACCTCGGATCAACCCATTATTGGCCCACTGCTGGGCACGGGTCTTCTCCCAGAATGAGAGAGTTTTAGGCCATAGCCCACCGCGCTGGCCAAGTGCGAATTGGTGGACTTCACACACCTCCGAGAACTTTTTTTTTTTTAAGAACTCTCGGGTGTGTAGGTTTCCTCACGATGTTTTCCTTCACCGAAAAGCAGTGATAATTAATTTCTAATACGCACATAAATCATTGGTGCGTGCCTGGGTTTGAACCTCGGACCTCCCGATCGAGAGGACAAGTTTCAACCATTAGGCTGTCACTGCTAAATACCTTACCTATGATATTCTATTCCGCAATTAATATCTGTCGTATAAAATTAAAGCATTATTCAAATTATCTTAAAGAATAATTAGTAGTCAGTAGTTTTTTGTTTATTTTTACAATAAACACAATAAGTATATCAACGAACCAGTAAAACATGTTTTGTATAGATCACTAGTCATGAATGTACATAAAATGATCGAGTTTTTTAAAACATTACCGATTATTTACCTATTTATTACTAACTTGGTATGCTCCGAGGTTTCTCTTGCGTTTGACAAAATATAACCTAATTAACTTGCAATAAAGTGTAACGTTTATACAGCAAGACAAATTTCTAAAGATGATAGGAAATTCGCAGTCATTTAAAAAAAAAATTTCGACACAAACATCAGACCATTTTTATTATATGTTTTCATATGGATTTGAAGTGAATCGAGTGAATTGAAAGTTACAACCTAGTTAACCATTTTTTTTTTGTTTTTTTTTTTTGTTTTTGTTTTCGAGGGGTAAACCTTCCAAAGGTACCCGACGCCGTGGGAGCGACGCAGGGTTATGTGGGATTTTTACCGCACTAAAACCCCCCCCCCCGGTGGCCGTCCTCGGAGCTGAAAAGGAGGACTCCGGGATCTCGAAACGACTTCAACTGCAATCCTCCGAGCGCGCTGCCCCATCGGGCTCCTCCCAGATGGGCGTTTGGGCCCACCGCTCTGTCTAGTCTTTACGACGGTATGCGTCCACACATACCGCTGTCCTTCCCGGGATTGCCTGACCGAACGGTTCGAGCTGCCACTCTAGCCGTCTGCAACCCCGAAGCCCCTTTTAGTCGCCTCTTACGACAGGCAGGGGATACCGTAGCCCTATTCTGAACCCGAGGCTACAGGAACGACAACCTAGTTTACCAGGTGGTAGGACCAGTGTAGTTGGACCTGAGAGATTGCTTCTTATGAATTTATTTCTAGCGTGAGGCATTTCTTGCGTTTCGTTTTAGATGGAAGGATGTGGTTGCCGGCACACTATTATATGAGGCGACCATCATAGTCCTCGGGAGTAGCAACGCATATGATAAACTTCAGATAGCAGATATATGTGAAGCAACTTCACGGCAGCGGCATTGACCTCTTACTATCAGGTGGAGTGCCAGCTTGTTTGCTAAATTTTATAAAAAAAGGTTTTTATTTTAATGTATCTAAAGAAATGAAGTGAAATGCTTTGATGATTTTTGGGTATTCATTTAACATGTAGTATTATTCTCTCGACAATCCATTATTGTCCCACTGCTGGGCACGGGTCTTCTCTCAGAACGAGAGAGTGTCAGGCCATAGTCCACGGCGCTGACCAAGTGCGAATTGGTGGACTTCACACACGGCACTTTTTTTTAAAGAACTCTCGGGTGTGTAGGTTTCCTTGCGATGTTTTCCTTCCCCGAAAAGCAGTGATAATTAATTTCTAATACGCACATAATTTTAGAAAAATCTGTGGTGCGTGCCTGGGTTTTAATCTCGGACCTCCCGATTGAGAGGGCAAGTTTCAACCATCACTGCTCTGGTATTATTACTAGTTAGTAATATCTAGTCAGTCTCGATGTTAGCCTAATGGCTGAAACTCGACCTCTCAATGAAAGGTGCGAGTTACGAATCACACGCACCAATGATTTTTCTATAATGATGAACGTATTGGATATTGATTATCCCTGAACAACGGGAAAACTTTTTGAGGGATTTCCTAAAGCCCCTTCCCCTTATTTCACATATTTTTTTATCTCAAACAATCTCAAGTTATTTTTTTTACAATCTTACGTTACTATACTTACTATGCAAAAGACTTATACTTTGAAATTTATGAACTCCTCGCGGTTGGGTTCTGCAGGCATCACCGCTTAATCAGACGCTTGAAAAACATAACTCTCTTTCTGACGCAGTCGGTTTATTAAGTAGTATGGTATATGATACCGGGTAGCGAGTATGTTAGTGTTAATAGAATTGTCACCATATCGGATATATA
Source organism: Spicauda simplicius (assembly GCA_949699795.1). Classification (NCBI taxonomy): domain Eukaryota; kingdom Metazoa; phylum Arthropoda; class Insecta; order Lepidoptera; family Hesperiidae; genus Spicauda; species Spicauda simplicius. Next base: position 16,122,457 of record OX453071.1, on the reverse strand, counting down.
GGCATAACGCGCCTAGCGGCTCGATAACACCACTATCAGACAATAACGTCATTGACTAATGACGTCATGGTACCGTCATTCCCATATTGTACATAATTTTTATGTCGAACAATCGTATTTTACTGAGGAAAAAAGTTGTGGACACTCTATAAGTAGGAATATATAAAATTCTCGTGTCAAAATGTTCGTTCCCGTTCCTCCGAAAAGGCTTGACCGATTATCATGAAATTTTGTGAGCATATTGAGTTGGTCCGAGAATCGGCCAACATCTATTTTTCATACTCCTTAGTGATGAGGGTTGTACACGCTTAACATTTTTTTTAAATTTTTATATGGTAAAACAAAGTATGCGTGCTTATAGTGTTAATCGAATTGTTCATATCGGACATAAAACAAAGCATGACGTACCTATTTAGCGACTCGATAACAACACTATCGACGTCGTCAATCGTCATTAACCGTAATGACGTCATCATACCGTCACCCCCTCACGGTGTTACATAGAAAATTATCTTTTATCTCAATCAATCATTTTTTACCGTGGAAAAGAGTTGTGGAAAATATCACTACATAGTATGATTTAAGACTAGTATTATCGCGGAATTGATATATTTTAATAATCAACGGGTACTCACGATATGCGGTAAATATCGGCAAAAATAATTTTTGAAAGAAATTTAAAAAATCACTACATAGTATTAAACAAATCCACTTCCCGCTGTTTATCCCTATGTATGCTTAGAACTTTAGAATTACGCTATGGATTTTAATGCAGTTTTTTTAATGAATGGAGTGATTCAAGGAAGGTCTGTATGTAATACATATATAATATAGTGCAGAAACACTTATAATTTTAATTTTTGACTTTTAGGTGGAACGAAATTCTCCGGGTCAACTAGTAGCATATATATTTTAAGATTATTAACGCTTTAAGGTTACGTCGGAAGTTACGCAGCTACACCTGTCTTCCTTCAGAAATATGTGTAGGGTGTGATATACTTAAATGTTTCTGACATCCATATGATGCGTTACAAATTAGTCCTGTGAAGCATCAACGCACGTGTTACTGACCTCAGGCAGCATTTCAATTACATTTACATGTGGTAGAACTAACGTAGTTCGACCGGGGACTTCCCGGTCGAACTACGTTAGTTCTACCACATGGTACTTACCACCGCTACACCTATATCTAGCGTGAAGCATTTCTTGCGTTTCGATGGAAGGGTGTGGTTGCCGGCACACTTTTATGTGAGCCCTCGGGAGTAGCAACGCATCTGCGATTGACTTCAGATAGAACCCATGTTCTATTTGAAGTTTTTCACAGATGTCCATGGGCGGCAGTGACCACTTACCAGTTGTCTGTTATTATTGAAGTCTATACAATTCTATACGTACAATCTGATGCACGTGATTTATTAATAGAGCACATCAAACCTATACAATGAATACGAATTTACCAACGCCGGTTGAATGTGATATTAAAAAAATATCGAGCACAGTCAGCCATTTTGCAGAACCAATCTGTTGTAAACATGGATGGTTCGGAGCGGGGTTGTTTTTCATACGTTCGCTTAAAAACAAGGTTTATCTTATAAGCAGTGGCTTAGCACAGTAATTTCCATTCTGTGCGATTAGGATTCGAATATCAGGTTAATGATCGTGATTTAAATATATGAAAAAGGATATATGTATACAAACAAATAACCGGTTAAGTCCGAGTCGGACTTACATCACTACATAGTATAAAACAAAGTCGCTTCCCGCTGTTTGTCCCTATGTATGCTTCTTATCTATCTTTAATCTACGCTACGGATTTTAATGCAGTTTTTTTAATAGATAGAGTGTTTCAAGAGGAAGGTTTTTGTGTATAATACACGCATAACGTAGTGGAGGAACACTGCTAATTTCAGATTTGACTTTTATTAATTAGATACCTAATACACTAAAAGCTCCTTATTCGCGAGAGTTATGATCAGCCCATATGCCGCAAATATATAAATCACTACAGAAGCAATATTCAAAGACCGCTGACGCGCAAACAGAAGGTGCCGAATCTTTCTATTTGTACCGACTACGTCCGCGAATAAAGAACAGTTTGACCACAAATACAAGAAAATGGACACTCTTTAACTTCGAATGTGGATTTTTACCGCACTATCATCATCATAATAATTATCGTCATGCTGGGATTAAAATGCGAAGCTGTGAGATTACTAATATTATTTGTAAACTTAGTAGATATTACAATTCGATTGATTGATGACCATAGATGCTAAAATAAGTACCTATTAAAAACAAACACTATTAAGTACGAAAAAAATATATAGAGTGGGTAGATTATTATATTATAAACAAGGCTTAGTTTCCATACTGTTCCATATTTGTACTGTGCCGTAGTATACCATTAGTACGAGTTTATTACGTTTCTTCAAAACGGTCTTCGTACACATTGCAATGTACATTAAAAAGCATGATCAACGTAAACGGTAATTGTTATGAGGGTAAACATAATAAACTCGTAGGTAGGGCATTCCTTTAAACACACTATTATACATCTCTTATTAACACACCATTATACGCCGCAGGTGGTAGAACCAGTGTAGTTCGACCGGGGAAGTACCAACGCCACATCTATTTTTAGCTTGAAGCATTTTTTGCGTTTCGATGGAAGGGTGTGGTTGCCGGCACACTTTTATATGAGGCGACCATCAGTCCTCGGAAGTAGCCACGCACCTGTGATTGACTTCAAATAGAACCCATGTTCTGTATTTAGTTGCTTACAGATGTCCATGAGCGGCAGTGACCACCTACCATCAGGTGGACTGCATGCTCGTTTGCTACTTCAGTCACTAAAAAAACATTAAGAAGTATGACCATAAACGTAAACGGTGATTGTTATGAAGATAAACATAATAAACTCGTAGGAAGAGCATTCCCTGTAAACCAGAACACACCAGAATATACATTTGAGCACCACTCCTGGACATGTCCCTCCCCCCATCCGTAATGAGGATTTGGTCAATACTCATAGTCAGCAATGGGTATGGATGCTATTCCGATAGTAGTCCCAATAAATTTTGCGTTTTTTTGTCCTATTATCAATAGATATCGCAGTATGCATGTATGCAATAAAAATTTTTTTTGAGATAAATTCTTGACACTTGGAATCACGTTGCTCAAATTTTAGCAAAGACGCCTTAAATATTCTAGTAATAAAGAGCCTATGTTACTCAGAGATAATGTAGCATTCTAATGGTGAAAGAATATTTAAAATCGGTTCATTAGTTTTTAAGTTAATCTATGACAAACATGCAAAAATACAACGTTTTTCTCTTTATGATATTATTATAGAGGTAGAACGATGTAGGTATCTGTGTACCTACATACCTTATGTTTTCTAAAGCGAGTTGTTTGTTTATAGGTATAATCATATGTTATGTTAATTTAAATGAATATCGTTTTGTTTAGCGTTGTTTGTCGTTATAGGTAATTGGTTTTTTTATTGTTCTAAGTGATCTTTGTGGTTTAAAGGATCTTTAAGTAACCATTATGACAATACTAGCTGACCCCGCAGCTTCGCCCGCGTTAAAAAATCGATGTATCGATTGTTCTGGCGGAGTAAAATATTTTCCCACCGTAAAAAGTAGCCTATATGTTAATCCAGAGTGTCAACTGACTCCCTACCAAATTTTATGAAAATCGCTCCAACCGTTTAGATCTGAAGAAGTAACAAACATACTCACTCACAAACTATCGCCTTTATAATATTAGTAAGAAGTATGATAACCGTTGGATGACTCGCGTGACAGTGGTTATAGTAACGGACATGGGTTTCGGGTTTGATCACCGGCAAGTCAACTAATTTCACTTATTATCTATCTAGTTAAATATTTACTTAGTTCTGGATTTAGTGCTTTTTCTACGTTTTGTGCGTTTTTCAAATAAATACTTACATTTTAGTCAGAATTTGTTGCCAATTCTTGCTACATGTTTCCGCTTATAAGACATCTGATTTGGTTAAATAGTTGGTATCCAATCATCTCATTCGAGATCGGAGGTGCATTACGAATTACGGAAGAGTTCATTTTTCTGTCATTATGGTCACCCAACTTCCGATTGCACTCGACGTTGCTCAACTTTGTAGATAAGTTGAAATCTACATAAGCCGCGGGGCGCCGTATGCTTCGTATTAATTTGTTTACTTCTGTTGAACTTTAACTGTTATAACATAGATAAGGTATGGCTTAAAAATCTAATTTATCTATGCAGTGCCTCTCAACATGTATGTTGTGAACCCCTAAGGGATCGCATTTACTCACTTAGTTTTAACCTCAAAAGTACCTATGTTTTTAATTAAACAAATGAGAAATTAATGGATGCTAGTAGATACTTACTTACATTTAAACTGACATCTAATTACTTAAAAAGAAAAAAATGCACTTTTTCCCCTTATTTAAAGACGACAGAACGGAATCGTAGGATTCGGAAGATACACGACTCGCTCGAATGAATCCATTTAGCCTATGTTCAGTCGTGGACCTCGAAAGGCTTTTTTTATAATAATGAAGTAGCAAACGAGCATGCAGTCCACCTGATGGCAAGTGGTCATCGCTACCCATCAACATCATCAACGACATCTGTAAGCATATATATCAGCATCTATATGGATTATAGAACATAGGTTCTATCTGAAGTCAATCAAAGATGCTACTTCCGAGGACAAGGATGGTTGCCTCACAGAAGACTGATGGATGAATGGTGTTTGATATTTGTAACATAATAAAACTATAAACAGCGGAGGAGAGAGGGGAGAGTCCCTACTCTCCCCTTTAATCGCAACCACCTGGTCGCGATTAAAATAATAAAAAAACGAAACCCTGAAAAAAGTTTTAAATACACTGGCAAAGCATAGATAATTATATTTTGGAACATTTTATCTGATAATAGAAAGAGGTATTAATGTTATCTGGTGTATAGCCAGTATCGGTATCTATAAAAGCTTTTACCGAAGTGTTATCTAATTCGATATATCAGTCAAACAAGATGTGTTTCCGGTAATTGCGTAACGTGCTCACGATAAATTAGGGAGCTTCGGCTTGTGTACATAAGGAAAATGATAGTTGAGGGAGAATTGAATGGACATCTCTACGAAGATATGTAGTTGGATCAAATGATTGTGGGTTGGACCAAATGTTTGTGATAGGGTTATAGAGGACCCGCATGGCAGAGTGGTTATCATACCAGTCTGACACGCAGTGGATTCGATTACGATCCCTGACTACACCGGTATTTGAATGATGAATTTAGATTCTTTTGGAGTTTACTACTTAATAATCGATTTGCATATATAAGAGTCCGTTATGAGAAAAATGTGGGGAGTAAAATCTACTGATGAATGACTTCGTTACGTTTTCTTATTGAGTATAACACCATCTAGTTAAAATGTTAGAACTATTTTATCAGTACGCGTGGATAGTATGCATAGATTCCATGATCACGTTTTACCGAAATCTCAATGCTATTTAAGATAGTAAATCGTTAAGATAAGTAAAGTAAATACTTTGTAAATACGTACAATATTAATATTTTAATACGTACTTAAGTACCTATATATTAAGTACATATAATTTTTCAAAATGAACCGTATATTGGTATTATTTATATCTTTAGAGTGGCGCCATCTATTTTAAATGCGAATAAACTCCAGTCGTGTGTCCGACACCCACACTCTTTTTTTCTGGGTCTGGATGTTTGTATATTCGTCTTTGTGGAATACACACACCACCGCCAGTCGCCACCCAAGATAAGAGAAAATCCTACTGTGGGGCTATGAGTGTGGAAACGTTTGGTTTGTTGGTGCTTGGACCTGATGTTTGGATCTGGTTTTGTCGTAACTGGTTGTATTGTTGTATAACAATTTGTTGTATTGTTTGTCCACGGTTGGAACAAATGTTTGTATTAGTTTTAACAAATGTTAGAATGTCATGTGTTGTATTGTGCTGTTGATTGGAGCAATAAATAATAATAAATTTTGTATAATGTATGTATGTTTTGTGCCAGCATTTCTTGTACGTTGTGGATTGGTACACCTATTTGTCACACATTTAAATGATTGCTTCCTCTTTCTGATGTGCAAATGTACTAACTGTGACTTTGATTTGATTTATTCTCAACATTACCTTGTATTTGTAGTGGATAAATTTATACTTTGGCGCAAATCTGCATGCATGTATGTGTTTTTGGTAGTTTGCGTGCATACATAGGTACGTCTCGCGCTAGTGTTTCTTTTTTATTTATTTGGCTAAGTAGCAAACGAGCATGCAGTCCACCTGATGGTAAGTGGTCACTGCCGCCCAATCACAGATGCGTCGCTACTCCCGAGGACTATGATGGTCGCCTCATGTGAAAGTGTGCCGGCAACCACACCCTTCTATCGAAACGCAAGAAACGCTTCACGCTAGAAATAGGTGTGGTAGTGGTACTTCCCCGGTTGAACTACACTGGTTCTACTACTTCTTTAGGTTTTGAGTATTGTTGGTACCAAACTTTTTGTTTCAACATGAGGAGATCTCCTGTCAGACAAAGTGCTCATGACTGGTTGGCAGCCTTGTTTCGAGTCTCAGTTTGCAATTTGTATAAAGTTATTGAAAATGTTAAGAAAACTTCTATAGTGTGATTCAGAATACAAGTGGCGCCATCTCTTGCCGCGTTCTGGGATCTCGCCACAGTATTACAGTCTAACATTTATTTAACAGAATAAAATGTAGAGAGCTTCAAAAGAAATGTCCATTACTTAAGAATATAAAAGTAGTTTGCATGGATATAAAATCTGTCTACTATTCTGAGTTGTCAAGAATTTGCAAGGAAACGGTAATATTATGAACAAATGATAGTACATGAAGCTACTTTTCAATATCTAACCTTATTTCCATTGCAAAAGACATTGTTATCTGAATATGTTAAGCAGCTTACCCTCGTAACAAGCATTGAAATATGAACTCCACGTCTTTAAGATTAGAGTTTATTATGGGTTTTGTTGACGATAAACTATCATCGTTGTGCCGGCTTTACTACTTTTATGGGTCCCTTTGTAGTCTAAGATCCGGCTGCGTGATTACTAAGTCCATCTGGTGCGAAAAAATGTCCGGAACTTAGATGAAATTACGCGTCTCGCGTGTACAGTAGTCTGTATGGCGGTTTTAGAGGTGGTAGAAATGGTGGCGAAGTGGTCAGACCGTCGGTCTGTCAGACATGATGTGGTCACCACATGGGGTTCCGGGTTTGATCTTCGGTCAGACAGATAATGTTGGATTTAGTTTTCTGGTGTTTATGATTGTCGCTGTCTTTCAATGGCACCCATGACACAGGAATAGTTTCTACTAAGGCACTTGTTTGTTGGCACTAATAATAAAGTAAGCGCTTCAGTATGCTGGTATGAAGGGTGTAGTTTGGTAGACACATGTAATCCGAGGCGTTCTTACTTTATTTAGGAGTAGCAACGCTCTGGCGACCAATCTGATGTAGGACTTATAGGCTGTAGTCTGTTCCGATTTTTAAAATGGGTGAATGGGTGAAGTATTATGGGATTAAGAGTACCTATGTGTTTTATACATCGCTAATAATTTGGATTTAGTTCTGGCGGGAGATTTAAGATTATGCCTGAAACGAGATGTGCCTCGAAATAGGTGTGGATTTGCAACACTAGACTAATCGTGGGGTTCATTACAGATGTCCATACATAGTGGTGTCCATTTACCAAATTCTCAATCCGAGAGAAGACCCGTGCCCAGCAGTGGGACAATAATGGCTTGACGATCAACCATTAGGGATCGCATGCTCATTTCATCTATTTTTGTTCGAATGATATGAATCCTATATGGTTATATATACTGCTACATGACATGGGATGTCATTGGGTAATAATGAGGTTGACATTAGATGCTAATGGTAGTAATAGATTGATTACGTTGTCACGAAACGGATTATGTATTGCATTACAATGGTAGGCGGCTGTCACGCGATTTTGACATGAACTTTAGGGACAGGGCGTGTTTCCATTGATACGTACGACACGGTTTTTGAAACGGTCCAGTAACGGCGTACGATGCAATCCGTGGATTTTATAGCAGAGCCCTTGAAGTGAGGTTTTTGTATATCAGAAAGTAAAGTTGCAAATATAACGTTGATTAAATAGATAAAATTTATAGATATTATAAGATTAAATTAAAATTACTATTCATGCATGTTATGGCAATAGATAACATTAAATTCTCTATTAGCTTAAAATTCTATTTTGAAAATACACGAGATATTTGGCTTTTAAGACAATAACAAGTTAAATCAGGAATAATCACTGTAATAAAGACATGTCTGTATACTTAATATGATGTGTGATACATAAAATTAATAGACATATTAAACGCGTCCATTTAATTGGCAATGTAATGTGAGATTGCTTATGGAAACGTCATTTTAATCTGAGGTATTGCGCATTTAATGGAGTATAGAACACTTATTGTGCTCCGCGAATTCTGCTGCGTTTAATATTAAGTCGCGTTAAAATTTTAGCGGTTTAATTTTCTAGCTTAAATGTGTCTTAATAAAGCGTCTATAAAATTGAAAAAAAAATCACTCCTGGCAGGCGTTTTAGATAAAAACGCGTGTTCAAACAAACAATTAACAACGAATCATAACAAAACGTTAGACGTATTAATACATATTTAGATTTACGAGATGTTCATGATAAATTATTATTACTACAGATAACAGTAATTAATCGCGGTTTTTCTGATAATGTTTACGTTGCCGTGACGTTGAACAGCAATGGAAACACGCACTGAATATATTCGGAACCTATAAATCATTTATCGTTATAATAGTTTGATGAAACTATTTATAAACTAAATTGCATCAGACACCGAAGTGGTACCACCGTCACACCTATTTCTAGCGTGAAGCAGTTCTTGGGTTTTTGAGGATGGGTGTAGTTGGCTCACACTTTATGTGGTGACCGTCTTACGACTAAGGTCATCGAGTGGTGACCACATTTAGGCAAAAGGGGCACAGGTCGTCCCATACCGGTTAGCCCGATCACCTGAAGACAGCGGGAAATCGTTGGATTCAGAAGGCAAAGGACCGGTTGGAGAGGCGCCATTTAAAGGAGGCCTATGTCCAGCAGTGGAACTCAAAAAGCTGATGAATGGATGGATGGGTGTGACCATACTACATCTTGGTAGTAGCAACGCATCTGTGATTGCCTTCAGATAGAACTTCTGTTTGTATGAGGTTGATGCCAACCCCTTATTGTCCGATTTGCTGGGCACGGGTCTTCTCTCATAATGAGAGTTTTTGGCCACAGTCCATCGCGCTGGCCAAGAGCGAATTGAACCTCAGACCTCCCGATCGAGAGGGCAAGTTTCAACCATTAGGCAACCACTGCTCTATGAGTACTGCTGTTGTATGATATCCCAGGGCGACGGCGACCACTTACCGCCAGACTGCAAGTACCTACGTTTGCAACTTTTATGTTATACTTAAATAGCGACAGTGACAGCTGTTATATATTGAATTCTAGTTTGAAATTTACTTGTAAGTAAGAGTTGTCTCTTGAAATTGTCGTAAATCCTATTTGACTGCGACAAAGAGAAACTACCCAGTACCTGAAGAGCTTTCAACCGATTTATCTGAGTTGACGATGCATCTGAGACTTCACAAAGACTCAAACTTTACATTTCAAAGGCAGCCTTAAATTGAAGTCGGAACTCTTAACATTCGAATGTTGAAAAGATTTGTTTTCTGGAAAGAACTTTTCTTGGTAGTTATTGAAACTTTTGTCAACAGTTCTTTACCTGTTTTCTTGTATACAAGTCTCCCTTTAAGGTTCATTCAGCGGTTTCCGAAATCACTTCATATCTATTAGTGATGCAATTAATATTTGCATTCGCATTCGCGAATTTTCAAATAATAATTGTTTGTTAACAATTTGTTAACAAATTTCAGTTCGATTTCAATTATGAATTTTGTGCGAATGTTTTTTACGAAAACATTCGCACAATTCTGCGAATGGGAATGTCTGTAACCAGATTATAAATAAATTTCTAACATAGAATTTTAAGTATCACACTAACACTGTAAATCTGATTTAAATAAATATAATATAAACATGCGGGGACTACAACACTAGTGTCTAGTACTCCAGTTGAAGTTGATTAAACCTCCACATCAATGAAGTAGATTAGTTTTCATCGCAAGGCAATGTTCTCCGGAGAACTGCCACTTAATTATGCATGTACGGCCGCCACTAATCCGTAGTGGGGTACGTTTTAAAATTAATCTATTAATTATTTAAGCGAGCGAGTATGCATGCGAGCGTCACGTGACCCGTATTTCCCTTAAGTACTACATAGCGTACTCTGTACTTCTTTGTTTAAATTTTTTCTAAAGCTTTTTTTGTGAAATGTTACCTATCCATCTGATAGTATGCGTGACCCCTACCACCACCTACCACCATGGTCTGTAACAACTTCATACAGAACAAGGGCTTATCTGAAATCAATTAAAAAATAAAGAATATAGACTATGTATATAGACGTATGTATATACACTGAATGTATGAACTCATTCCATGTTTCATTTCTCTGCCTAAAACAAGCTTCTAAACCGAACCGCGACCCACCACTAGTCCAGTTGAAGTTAATTAAACCTCGACATCAAGCTATGAAGTATATTAGTTTTCATCGCAAGGCAAGAATGTTCTCGGGTGAACTGCCACTTAATTATGCATGTGCGGCCGCCACTGATCCGTGGTGGGGTACGTTTTAAAATTAATCCATTAATTATTTAAGCGAGCGAGTATGCATGCGAGCGTCACGTGACCTGTATTTCGCTTAAGTACTACGTAACGTACTCTGTACTTCTTTGTTTAATTTTTTTCTAAGGTTTTTTTTGTGGAACATTACCTGTCCATCTGATTGTATGCGTGACCCCTACTACCCTGGTCTGTAACAACTTCATACAGAACAAGGGTTTTATCTGAAATCAATTAAAGAATATCTATACCTATGTATATAGACTGAATGTATGAATTCATTCCATCTTTAATTTCTCTGGCTAAAACGAACCTCTAAACCGAACAGAGAACAACCACTACTCCAGTTGCAGTTAATTAAACCTCGACATCAAGCTATGAAGTATATTAGTTTTCATCGCAAGGCAAGAATGTTCTCGGGTGAACTGCCACTTAGTTATGCATGTACGGCCGCCACTAATCCGTTGTGGGGTACGTTTTAAAATTAATTCCATTAATTATTTAAGCGAGCTATGCATGCGAGCGTCCACGTGACCCGTATTTCCCTTAAGTACTACATAACGTACTCTGTACTTCTTTGTATAAATTTTTTCTAAAGTTTTTTTTTGTGGAACATTACCTATCCACCTGATAGTATGCGTGACCCCTATCACCATGGTCTGTAAGCAACTCCATACTGAAGAAGGGTTTTATCTAAAATTAATCAAAGATTATCTATACTTATCTATATAGATTCAGTCTATGAATTCATTTCTGTGATAAAAACGAGCTTCTAATCCGAACCGAGAACCACCACTAGTCCAGTTGAAGTTAATTAAACCTCGACATCAAGCTATGAAGTATATTAGTTTTCATCGCAAGGCAAGAATGTTCTCGGGTAAACTGCCACTTAATTATGCATGTACGGCCGCCACTAATCAGTAGTGGGGTACGTTTTAAAATTAATCCATTAATTATTTAAGCGAGCTATGCATGCGAGCTTCACGTGACCTGTATTTCGCTTAAGTACTACGTAACGTACTCTGTACTTCTTTGTTTAATTTTTTTCTAAGGTTCTTTTGTGGAACATTACCTGTCCATCTGATTGTATGCGTGACCCCTACTACCCTGGTCTGTAACAACTTCATACAGAACAAGGGTTTTATCTAAAATCAATTAAAGAATATCTATACCTATGTATATAGACTGAATGTATGAATTCATTCCATCTTTAATTTCTCTGGCTAAAACGAGCTTCTAAACCGAACCGAGAACCACCACCAGTCCAGTTGAAGTTAATTTAACCTCGACATCAAGCTATGAAGCATATTAGTTTTCATCGCAAGGCAAGAATGTTTTCAGGTGAACTGCCACTTAATTATACATGTACGGCCGCCACTAATCCGTTGTGGGGTACGTTTTAAAATTTATCCATTAATTATTTAAGCGAGCTATGCATGCGAGCGTCACGTGACCCGTATTTTCCTGAAGTACTATGTAACGTACTCTGTACTTCGTTTTCTTTTATTTTTTCTGTTTTTTATTGAAATGGCAAACGAGCCATCTACCTGATGGTAAGTAGCCACCGCTGGCTATTGACTTCATATAAAACAGGGGTTCTATGGATGGTCGTCTTTTATAAAAGTGAGCCGGTTCATCTTTCTACTGAAATACAAGAACTGCTTCATGCTAGAAATAAGTAGTCGGTCGGTCGAGCCATACGCATTCAACCTTGCATATAATGATGATCGTCGTTTAAGTCTTAGCCTGTACATTGCAATGGATATTACGAGATATGGTCTAGAAGAAAAATATAAACGTGCAATATACATACTTAGTAAGATATGGGCGAAATATACATAGCAATATAGAGCAGTGATATCCTAATGGTTGAAACTTGTCCCCTTAGATCGGGAGGTCCGAGGTTCAAACCCAGGCACGCACCACTGATTTATATGCGTATTAGAAATTAATTACTGCCTTTCGGTGGAGGAAAAACATCGTGAGGAAACCTACACACCCGAGAGTTGTTTAAAAAAAAAGTTCTCGAAGGTGTGTGAAGTCCACCAATTCGCACTTGGCCAGCATGGTGGACTATGACCTAAAACTCTTATTCTGAGAGAAGACCCGTGCCCAGCCGTTCGAGAATAATGGGTTGTACCCCATATGGACGAAAAAGTAAACTATGATCATTTGGTAAATATGATAAACTCGTTAAAAGGATTCGATTAATAATATAATTATTATGCGGTCATGATTGCACATACTTAACACATGCGTTGACTTTTCCTCATATCAAGTTAATTATCAAGACAATTAAACACCAATAAGTCCAGCCTAACAACACCCAAACCATTTAAAATTGCATAACCACCGCCCTTTGACCATGTTCTACGTAACACGACACCCAGACAGTTTAATTGTTATAATCTGGCCTGTGTAGAGTTGCGGTGAGAACACAGGCCACCCGCGATACTGTTTATAATGCGCTATCGCTCCAATATAAACAACTTAGCAGAGTTCGTATAAATGTATTAATAGAATGGCTTAGCTATACGTACTAGCTCTACATTAGGTTTGGATTGGAGTAAATAATAATGAAGCTTCGCTTTTAACTTTGGACAAGGATTTGGGTCGTTGGTGCAATGGACGCAGAAAGATGAAAACCTAGGTCAAAACACCTACGTGTTTTTAAGGTGGTAGAACCAGTGTAGTTCGACTGGGGAAGTACCACCGCCACACCTATTTCTAGCATGAAGCATTCCTTGCGTTTCGATGGAAGGGTGTGGTTGCCGGCACACTTTCACATGAGGCGACCATCATAGTCCTCGGGAGTAGCAACGCATCTGCGATTGACTTCAGATGGTACCCATGTTCTGTATGAAGTTGATTACAGATGTCCATGGGTGAGAGCGACTACTTACCATCAGATGGACAGCATGCTCGTTTGCTACTTCAATCAGATAAAAAAAACCTTTTTTTTTTTGTTTTCGAGGGGGAAACCTTCCAAAGGTACCCGACGCCGTGGGAGCGACGCAGGGTTATGTGGGATTTTTACCGCACTAAAACCCCCCCGGTGGCCGTCCTCGGCGCTGAAAAGGAGGACTCCGGGATCTCGAAACGACTTCAACCGGAATCCTGGAGCGCGCTGCCCCATCGGGCTCCTCCCAGATGGGCGGCTGGGCCCACCGCTCCGTCTAATCTTTACAACGGTATGCGACCACACATACCGCCGTCCTTCCCGGGATTGCCTGACCGAACGGTTCGAGCTCCCACTCTAGCCGTCTGCAACCCCGGAAGCCCCTTTTAGTCGCCTCTTACGACAGGCAGGGGATACCGTAGCCCTATTCTGACCCCGAGGCTACAGGGACGCAGATAAAAAAAACAAAAAAAACCTACACTCAGAACAGAAATCAATCTTCATTATTTTAATATGTCTGGCTAGGGCTCGTACCCGGAACCCAATGCGCGTCAAACTGGTACAAGTGAATAAGTAAGTCAAGTGATCCTTGGTTTTCAAATTTTTATAAATGTTTCATAAATTTCATAGATGAACGAAGTCGCGAGCAACTGCTAGTATACATATATATTTATATGTATGCTAGCTGTTACTCGCGTCTTCGTTTGCGATGACTCTAATGGCAGCCACACACGACACATTATACTTGCGCAAGCTTGGACTTGTACAAATTCACGTATTTCGGAGCCGACCACAAACGGCTCAAGCATGCTTGCACAAATATCATTTTACTGCTTCGTACGTCAATTTGTTGAATGAATTGAAATTTGCACCCAAAGACAGTACTGAAACTTGCGCGCGCTCCCACACACGTTCATGTAAACTTGCACAAACGCAACATTGCACAAGTTGAGAATTGAAATTGGGAACTTTTTAACGAACTTGTGCAAGTGAACAACTTGCGTAATTATCTTCCAACACACGATACAGTATACTTGAGCAAGTCCAGACTTGTGCAAGTATTCGGTATCGTGTGTGGCTGCCATAACAAAATTCAACAAATTCAACCTCGATTTCTCTCGATTTGTCTCCATTACAGATAGTTTTTAACAGAGATCGTCAGTCTTTGTTTTTTAACTGAAAGGACGTATGCTTCAAATAAATAATTGAATATTAACTTGGGATGAATCACTTAAAGTTTAATATTATTAGAATGTAATTATAAACTGTTTATACGTCCAATATTTATTAAAAAGAATTACTATTAAAAGGTGAATTACTATAAAATAAAATAAACTATTGGATATGAACATATTGCCATCTTTAAAACTCATTTGCCTTCCATCCATCCACCCATCAGCCTTTGAAAGACCACTGCCGGATATAGGCCTCCCCTAATCTGCGTCACTTCGACCGGTCCTGAGCCATCTGAATCCAGCGGTTACCCGCCGTCTTCTTCAGGTCATCAGTCCACCTGGTCGGAGGCCGCCTTTTTTTTTTTTGTTTTCGAGGGGGAAACCTTCCAAAGGTACCCGACGCCGTGGGAGCGACGCAGGGTTATGTGGGATTTTTACCGCACTAAAACCCCCCCCGGTGGCCGTCCTCGGCGCTGAAAAGGAGGACTCCGGGATCTCGAAACGACTTCAACCGGAATCCTCCGAGCGCGCTGCCCCATCGGGCTCCTCCCAGATGGGCGGCTGGGCCCACCGCTCCGTCTAGTCTTTACGACGGTATGCGACCACACATACCGCCTTACGGGATTGCCTGACCGAACGGTTCGAGCTCCCACTCTAGCCGTCTGCAACCCCGGAAGCCCCTTTTAGTCGCCTCTTACGACAGGCAGGGGATACCGTAGCCCTATTCTGACCCCGAGGATACAGGGACGGTCGGAGGCCGCCTGCACTCCTTTTGCCGAGACGTGGTGTCCATTTGCCTTAGTTACCTTAATGTTAGGGAAAAAATAAGTGGCAACCCTACTTATAACATGTTATTAGTTTTAAAGTAGATAGGCGGTGCACGTGCCCCGTTTACCTGTAAAGTCACGACCGCCTTTAAACATAAACAATATAGGAAACTATAAGGAAATATGGTTATCTGTAACTAACAATGTTGAATGCTAAACAGCTAACATTGTTTCATTTTTCAGAATACAGTTAAATATTATCTTGTTTTTATTACAGTGTTAGCTTTGCTACTAATGACTGTCTTGTATATTTTTGTAATAAACTTAAGCAGCAAAGTTGCGTGCAGTCCACTTGATGGTAAATAACTACCGCCCGTGATCATCTATATAAACAGTTTTCATCAGAATAAAGGTGCCTGGATTCAATTATAAAATTTGAGACATTTCTGCCAATATTAGTTTGATAAATGTTTGTTTATGTATTGGTAACTGGTAAAAACTAAAGGAAACTTCGATTTTTTTGTAGTTAATTCGGGATTTTAGGAAAAAAAGAAAAAAAATATTGAATATCTCGATAACGAGCATGTTTGGTATTAGGGACATGGGACATTATGGTAAATTTAGTTAGAAATTAGTAATATTATCACATTCCAAGAGGAATATGTGGAGTTACAAATCACCCTGTATACGAAGTTGCTCACAAATATCCATGGGCGGAGGTGACCACTCCATCAGGTGGACTGCACACCCGTTTGTTACTTCTGCCAAATAAAAACAAAAAAAACTAAAACTGATTGAGTTGAAAGGTTGGTGTGTGTGCTTGACAATGCATTATTAGCTTAGTGACATGATGCTAAAACCAATATGGCGGACGCCTCAAGATGGCGGACCTATTTAAAATAAGAAAACCAAAATCAGGTTACAAAAAATGATTTTAATTTTTTTTTTATTAAAAAAATTAAAATCATCAAAAAAATTGTTGCTGCGTACGTTATTGTTAACATTTTAATTAAGTAGAATTACTAGTGATTATGAATTACTTTGAGTCAATATTCCTGGTGTTTTGTATTCTTTACCTACCTCGTTACAATATTAAATTTATTATCATCACAAATATTATAAGGAAATAAAGTTAGGGTAAATTCAAGAATAAAAATAGTTTTAGTTTGATACACACGTTATTTTGGGACGTGTAATTTGAAATGACTAGGTAACTATTAACTATAAGAATATTATGATTCCGATAACATTAATTGTATTTTAGTGGTATATGTATGTTACACACATAGTCACATACACACACTTAAAGTAAATATAAGTGTGTCTTGTAGATAGTGATAATTAATTTCTAATAGGCAGATATTTTTAGAAAAATCAGTGGTGCGTGCCTGGGTTTGAACCTCGGACCTCCCGATCGAGAGGGCAAGTTTCAACCATTAGGCTATCACTGCTCTAACCTCTACCTTCATCCCTACATCAATTTAGTTGAACTACTGTTTTACAGAATTAACATTCTGAGCTTTATGTAGGAAGTAATCTCTGTCAGATCCAGAGCAAATGTATTAACACAGTATTAATATCATACAGTAGTCTAACTGCCGTGTCCTTGAATTTTATACCTACAGACGCTCTGGATGAGAGTTCGCGTTAGGGCTACCCGCCTAAAGTATTTTAATACATCTGTATACTTGACTTTCTTTCTTACTTATAATGTATTTTATTCAGTAGATTAAGGTAAAAAACAACGCGTTCTTTTAATATTTAAGAGACTTAATAATAAATCGTACACAAATAACAGTTATAAATTTTACACTGAATAATATTTTACCAACCAAAATAAAAATTATTAACACTGGACGTGTTTTTGCATAAATAAAGCGATCAAAAACAGCCTAATATAGTTTACAACTGCTCTTCACCACATTATTATTTAAATAAAAAGATCCACGCTTAAAAAACCGAGTGCATACCGAAATCGTGGCGCGTAGGTACAACTTGCGTTTCGTGCGTTAGTAAGAAGTTAGAATACTGTAGATACTGTGGTATTAATCAGGTGAGTGAACAGAGCGAGATACAGACGTTCTTTTCGTTCATTCCTTTGTTCACTTTAATTCCGTTCCTTCTGTATTGTGTACTGTTGCTTAGTGAAGCAAAGAGTGAATGTTTCTTGAAAGCATTACGGAAAAATCTTTTGGAATGAAAGTTTAAAAAAAGAACATATTTTTAAATTTTAAGTCGCATATGAGAAATACGGGTGCTAAGTTTTTTTATCTGACTGAAGTAGCAAACGAGCATGCAGTCCACCAGATGGTAGGTGTTCAGTGCCGCCCTGCGGAATCTGTAATCAACTTCATACAGGTATACTTCGTACAGGTGGTAGGACCAGTGTAGTTCGACCGGGGAAGTACCACCGCCACACCTATTTCTAACGTGAAGCATTTTTTGCGTTTCCATGGAAGTTTGTGGTTGCCGGCACACTTTTATATGAGCCGACCATCCTTTTTTTTTTAAGTCGCCTCTTACGACAGGCAGGGGATGCCGTAGCCCTATTCTGATCCCGGAACTACAGTGCGCAGAGCCCACCATCCTAGTCCTCGGGAGTAGCAACGCGTCTGTGATTGACTTCAGATAGAACCCGTGTTCTATTTGAAGTTGCTTACAGGTGTTTATGGGCGGCAGTGAGTACTTACCATCAGGTGGACTGCATGCTCGTTTGCTGCTTCAATCAGATAAAAAAAATCCAGAACATGGGTTCTATCAGACGCGTTGCTACTCCCGAGGACTGTGGTCTATGGTTGGTATGCTGGTTGCCTCATGTGTCAGTCAAGTCAAGTTGTCATAGACATTGACATATGTTATTAAAGAAATGGTAAAACGAATGTGGTCCGACCTACGAGTGTACCACTGCCATCCTTATATCTAGAAACAGTTCTTACGTTTTGATGGAGGGTTGTGATTGCCGGCTCACTTTCGCAGTGCCGAATTAGCCACATAGCAAGAGTAGCAAATGCTACTGGCCCCTCGACTAGAGGGTCCCGCGACCCAACATCTACTATTTATATTTTACTATCTTTGCTATCCTGAAAATCTTAAACTGAAAGAAGTAGATAAAGAATAGATCTCTAAATTTTCTGAATTGTTTGTAACAGTTTTGTTTTATTTAATACCTTTGTCGTCAACCCATTATTGTCCCACTGCTGGGCACGGGTCTTCTCTCAGAATGAGAGAGTTTTAGGCCATAGTCCACCGCGCTGGCCAAGTGCGAATTGGTGGACATAACTAGGTACCTTTACTTAAGGCAAACTATGGGTCTCCTGTCAGAATTTGCTACAGGCCCCGCGCTGTCTTAATCTGGCACTGCACTTTCGTATGAGGCATCTTAGTCCTTATTAAAAACACTTCTGTAAGTGGTTTTAATAAGAACCGCTTGAATATAAAGTTACTTGCACATGTCCATGGCGAAAGCGAGGATTTACCATCAGATTGCAAGCTCGTTCGTTACTTAAAACATGAAAAAATAGTATAGAAAAAATGAACCATTCTCAACCTTGATATTTAATATAAAGCCAACTTGTTATTAAAAATGTAATATTTGATAATCTACACAAATTAAATACAAATATGCCCGAGATATGTTTCATAATGTGTTTTTAATGGCCGGCGGGTGGCATCCAGCAACTATCATTAAAAGTAAAACGAGTGAAAGATCTAATAACGCGGTAATGCGCGGAAGGTGTATGAAATTAAATTTTTGACGTTCGAGCGAGCGCTAAATTAAAATTCTTAGCTTATTTCAACCATCTACGGCAGCTCATGGTTTAATTTTCTCGTACCTGCTCGTGACATGTGAAGGATCGTTATCGAAAGTGACGTGACGTGCTATTGAAATACAGAGTATTTTGTTTCTGGTCGTCAATTTTCTTGGCCGGAGAGAAACCTTGAAAAGGTAGTGCTTTGGGAAAGACACAGGGTTATATGCGAAATGTATCCATCCATCTATCAATTTTTAAGAACAACTGCTGGACTTAGGCCGCCCCTTTATGGCGCTTCTCTTGGTCCTGTTGTCTAAATTAAATTTTTGACGTTCGAGCGAGCGCTAAATTAAAATTCTTAGCTTATTTCAACCATCTACGGCAGCTCATGGTTTAATTTTCTCGTAGTACCTGCTCCTGACGTGTGAAGGATCGTTATCGAAAGTGACGTGACGTGCTATTGAAATTTTCTTGGCCGGAGAGAAACCTTGAAAAGGTAGTGCCTTCGAAAGACACAGGGTTATGTGCGAAATGTATCCATCCATCTATCAGTTTTTAAGAACAACTGCTGGACTTAGGCCGCCCCTTTATGGCGCTTCTCTTGGTCCTGTTGTCTATGCCTTTGAATCCAACGGTTTCTCTTTTTTTCAGCTTATCGATTCAATTCCTTTACCTGACCGTTGTAGCTATATAAGAACCTTTCTTCCGAAATCTATATATAAAAGCGGGTGGCATCCAGCCAGCAACTATCATTTAAAGTAAAAAGATTACCTAATAACGCCGTAATGCACGGAAGGTGTAGGAAATTAAATTTTTGGCGTACGTTACAGGCCTTTTGAAATCTTCTGCTGGATACAAACAGTCTCTAAGTTGCGTCTCTCCAACTGGTCCTATGCCTCTTGAATCCAACAACTCTTCTTCAGGTCATCGGTCCATCTAGTTAAGGGTTGCCAAAACGTGGTCGCTATATGAGGACTTTTCCTCCGAAATGTACATAAGATCGGGTGTTTACGACAATATGCGGCCCCATATCCTACTATTGTTCTTCCGGGAACTTGGCCAAGGAGTTCGATTTGTTACTTTTGCTTTCTATAATTGCAGAATCTTTAAGCCGCCTCTTACGATAGGCACGGGACACCATAGTTCTGTTCTGGCCACGAGACTGCAGGGTTTTGTTTGTAGGCACCTAGTGTGCACCCTGTAGTTCCGGGACCAGAATAGGGCTACGGCATCCCCTGCCTGTCGTAAGAGGCGACTAAAAGGGGCTTCCTGGGTTGCGAACGGCTAGAGTGGGAGCTCGAACCGTTCAGTCAGATGATCCCGGGAAGGACGGCGGTACGTGTGGTCGCATACCATTGTAAAGACTAGACGGAGCGGTGGGCCCAGCCGCCCATCTGGGAGGAGCCCGATGGGGCAACGCGCTCGGAGGATTCCGGTTGAAGTCGTTTCGAGATCCCGGAGTCCTCCTTTTTTAGCGCCGAGGACGGCCACCGGGGGGTTTTAGTGCGGTAAAAATCCCACATAACCCTGCGTCGCTCCCACGGCGTCGGGTACCTTTTGAAGGTTTCCCCCTCGACAACAAAAAAAAAATTGGTATTTTTAACCATTTGTATTTAATTTGCGGATAAGTTTATTAGAAAATAGTTCTGTTATTACCTTTGATTTAAAATATGATGAAATTTTCAATTTCTATCATTTTTTATGTAAAGTAATACCTGGAAACGCTTTGATTGAGTCTAATGTTTTCATGGAATTTTGTGGATATAATAGGAATTTAAAAAATACACAAAAAACAATGTTATAATTTTTTTTTTTTATGTAAAAATAAAAAAAAAATTTTTGTAAAATGTAAATCCAGTCAATCTTTTGACTTTTTTCCGGTTGCAAATATATTTTCTATATATTTTAAAATTGAACATGTCTGCTTGCTACATTTTACCGTGTATGATATTTTGAATGTATTTTATTTATAGGTTGCTTTTACATATTAATTTGCAATTTTTCCAACAGGGGGTGCAAAGTGGTCTGCAAAAAATTGGATTGGCGATGCTGTCACTGACGATACCTCTCGTTGATAAAAAGAAAGTCAGTAGCTCGAGTGGAGCATGATCAATTGTTATGGTTATCATTAATGTTGTCATTATTGTTATCATCATCATTATTATCATTATCCATGCAACCATAAATTTATCATCGCCATTATCTTCGTTTTATTTATGGTTGTAATGATTACTACGGGTGTCATTGATTAATTATGTCTCAAATTTGTTTGAATTAGAAAAATGTTATAGTAACGAAATATTTTTAACATTTCTCAAATATTACTTGAATTATTAGATATTTTTAAAAAGTATAATTTATAAAAAATACACAATGTTACAGACCAACACAATAATTGTTTTATCTTTTTTGGGACATAATTTATCAATTATCTAAAATAATCATCACTTTATCATCGTTGTCCTTAAACCAATCTTTGTATTATACGAACCCGGAAACTGCAAGATACGTGTCCGTATATTTATAAGCATCTTGTATATGTAAAAATGTTGAATGACCCTATGTACCTTTGTAAATAAATACATGTTACAATTAATTATCCTACGTATGGGTACATCTTTCCGAACATGACGTTCACCTCCAAAGAGTCTCGAAGAACGAAACTTTGATATTATCATTATCATTAATCATCATCATCAATTTGATTATATCTGATCATACGCAAAAGAAAAGATATATCAACATAAAAACATTCATATTTAATAATATAATCATTGGGTTTTGTTTGATTTTATTAATTAACATTTATTGGGGTTTGTTTACTAAAATGGAAAAACTTTTTTTTTTTTTATTAAAAAGATTGTAAGTGACTTATATCTTTATGTGTGGTATAATCTTTTCTTA
Source organism: Spicauda simplicius (assembly GCA_949699795.1). Lineage (NCBI taxonomy): Eukaryota > Metazoa > Arthropoda > Insecta > Lepidoptera > Hesperiidae > Spicauda > Spicauda simplicius. The sequence goes on along the minus strand of OX453071.1, from coordinate 16,100,153 downwards.
GGTAAGTGATACAGCAACAATATTTTATTGACAAGTCTCAAGATAAAAAATCCTGGTTATGTTAGCCACAGATGCCTTTGTTATAAGGCCAATTTCTGTTCACTGATCCAACTACTGGCCCGAGTCATCTTTTCATTCAGTAAGAAGGGTTTTGGCCATAGTTCGCCGTGCTATATGTGGGTTGGTAGACTTCGGCGTATAGATGTGGCACTTCTTGCTACTTGTTAACCATCACATTCATCTCTAAAATTAAGCAATTTATGTATTTGGATGGGTGTAGATGCTGGCTGACAAAAATATGAGGCGAATATCTCTGCGCAGGAGTATATGCATGATGTCAGGTAGAATATAATTTTAATGTGGAGTTCTTTACAGATGTCCAATGACAATTAATAAAAATAATGATGGGCAACAATGATCGCTTAATATCAAGTGAAATGCATGATCGTTAACTTAAAAAAACAAAATTTGGAGCAACTTATGTAAATATCCCGTTATTTTATATTTTACACCCAAAAATTCCACACAATTCTATCATAACATCGTTATCAACAATATATTACAAACCAAACATATCTACAGATTTCATCATAATCCATAACTGATTTTATCATTATTATTATTACATTGAATGAATATTATCATCATTATGATATTATCATCAGATGAAACAATTGCGATATTGTTACCCTGTTTCGAGGTTGTTTAGCATGTTCCCTGTTTCGCTGTCGAACGAAATGTGTCCATCTTTTTTGTATAGAACATGCTAGAAGTAAGACTCACAGGTCGTTCGAGAAGAAGAATAAGGTAAGTATTATTTTACATGTTTTATATGTTTTAGATATTTGAATTGGTATTATTTTGTTTATAAATTCTGTGAAGTATACTTTTTTTTTTAAATATATCTCTCTTTGTCTAATCTAAAGGTTCACTAATATAGAAATAGTTAACATCTATTTCTATACTAGTGTACCTTTATGTTAGTTATCTATATCTTATATCTACATGATTTATCAGCCTATTGGTCTACAGGTTCGGTTCATTTTCAAAAGATGGCACCACCATGTCCTTGATAGTAGCAACGCGTTTGTGATTGACTTCAAATTCCTGTTCTACCTGGCAATGTTAAGAAGTAAGATAGAAGGAAAGAAACATGCTTTCTACCAAATGGCAGGTGGCAATGGCAAGTTGTTTGTAATCAACTCCAGATAACATGTAGACTCAGAAGTAAATTATAATGGCTCAGTCCAATTAATTTCTATTTCCTAGCCTCAATATCACAATACCCAAGGCACCGCCATTTCTCAGTACTTAGACAATATTTAACAAATGCTAACTTAATTAAACTGGGAATTTACTCATTACTCAAGTTTCTCGGATAACATCTCTATGATATGGGTCTCACTTTATTGCTCTTATTTAGTTGTTTAGTTTGTAAATAAATTATGTCTATAAATAATTATAATCACTGTTAGAAGTCACTGGTTTACTTAATAATCGTTAATTTAAATCAGAAGGCAACATATATAGGTCAGAAATAGGTTGTCCCTATAGTTCCGGGACCAGAATAGGACTACGGTACCCTCTACCTGTCGTAAGAGGCGACTAGAAGAGGCTTCCGGGGTTGCGGGCGGGAAGAGTGGGAGCTCGAACCGTCCGGTCAAGTGACCCCGGGAAGGACGGCGGCATGTGTGGTTGCATGTTGCCGTAAAAACCAGAAGGTGCGGTGAGCAGTTCACGCCCACCAGAGAAGAGCTCGATGGTGGCACACGCTGAGGACACCGGCGGCGGTCAATTGGAGATCCCGGAGTCCTCTTCGCAGCGTCGAGGTCGGCCACCGGCGGGGTTTTAGTGCGGTAAGAATCCCACATAACCCGCGTCGCTCCCACGACGTCGGGTACTTTTTGAAAGTTTCCCCCTCGAAAACAAAAAAAAAGGCCAGAAATAGGTGCGCCACAATAAGCCAAGATATTTTTTTGAAGTTATACTTCTTTAGGCGCGTTATGAAAAAGTAATGAGAGTGAAATTGTAAGATTCGTTACACAAAAGTTATAGTATGAAGTAGAATGACATGAATGAAAATGCTATGCAATAGCTTTTCACCGCACGTTTTTTAATGCGTGTACATAAATACACACACACTTTCATTTATTATAAAATTAAAGATTTGATTGATTGATGTAGGTATACCTTTTTAATTTACACCAGTGGTTTCCAAACTGCGATGAGTGACCCTTTATTTGCCAGCCTGTATGGGAATGCACTGAAAACTCAGATAACAATAAAAAACATATATATGTTGTATATTCCATCGGATTGCCATCTGAATGGTCGCCATCGTCGACCGACATGTTGTTTTTTTTTTTAAAATCTTAACAAACAATCAAAAACACTACTGACAGATTAATTGACATTCGCAACTGGTTTTGTGCAGCGTTGGCATTCCGATAAAACGAATGAGGTCGTTTACTCCGGTAAATTGATTAACAATTTGTAAGTAACTAAATGATAGTAAAAAGACATTGGTTGCTTAATTATATATGGAACGAAAAATGATAAAAATAAATATTAAGATTTAAATACACGCGTAGTAAGATTGAAAAGTTGGTAAATCGCGAAATATTCAAATATAAGTAGGAACTGAAGATTTGTATACTGAATTGTACAGTGAAAAAGGTTGAGAAACACTCACCTACACAAATAAATCATGACACATGTTTCATAAACAGACATGACGCCGTTTGTATTAGATAGGACTAACCGTGTTATCGTATTTTTTTAGTCTTAGGTAGGTATAAATGACACTTTCAGACATAAACATAGCAGTTAAGTATTATATGCATTGGTAATTTTACTGTAGATAATATTTTCTAAGCATGCACAGTCTTAATTAAACGGCAATAGAACCGAATCAATGTGATTTAGTATTGTATGTTTAAATACTAAATCACATTGATTCAGTTTTATTAGAATGTACATACAAAATATATATCTATACTTATAATAAAGTTGTAGAGAGGTCAATTCTGTACATGAAATATTTTTCCAAAATAACTATCAGGGCGTGATTAGGGATCGATACTGATGCCAAAAATGCAATCAGTAAAATTTTTGTCTGTCTGTCTGTCTGTCTGTCTGTCTGTCTGTCTGTCTGTCTGTCTGTCTGTATAACCGTTATAGAAACAAAAACTACTCAGTGGATTTTAATGAAACTTGGTACGATTATTCTTTATACTCCTGGGCTGGTTATAGTATACTTTTCATCCCGCTACAATCAATAGGAGCAGAGCAGTAAAGGGAAATGTTGGGAAAACGGGAGAAGTTACTTTTTTACGCTTCTGTCGCGTGTGCAACCTTAATGGTTAAAGCTACACAGAAATCATGTATGAGGGAAATATTTTCCTTAAAATTATCTAAAAAATATCCTACGACAGCATATGTCTATCTTTTATGGTTGACTCACAATAACACGTGTAACTCCCGATAGCTTAGCAGTTCAAAGCTTTCTGATTATATTTGTCTACTCTTACGTTTATAACTCAGTCATCTATCTGTACGAAAATGAACATGAAAATGAAAAATGAAAAATGAAAAATGAAAAATGAAAAATGAAAAATGAAAAATGAAAAATGAAAATGAAAAATGAAAAATGAAAAATGAAAACTGAAAACTGAAAAATGAAAAATGAAAAATGAAAAATGAAAAATGAAAAATGAAATTTTTAAAAATGAACAATGAAAAATGAAAAACGAAAAATGAAAATTGAAAGGAATATTCCGCAGAGATTGGTTACAACTCAATGGAACTGCTGGCAACATTAGAAAACGGTGTCCCAATGATGACTGAAGAACAACGTTCAGTCTATGATCGCGTGTGCGAGAGTGTTCAGAATAATTTGGGAACAATATGGTTTTTAGATGCACCTGGAGGAACTGGGAAAACCTTTTTGACTAAATTAATATTAGCTTATGTTCGAAATCAGCGTAAAATTGCTCTTGCCGTAGCTTCATCAGGTATAGCTGCAACATTGCTACCAGGAGGTAAAACTGCTCACACTATGTTTAAAATACCCATAGATTTAGATCGCACGGAAAGTCCAACATGTAGTATTTCAAGAAATAGCGACAAAGCTAAGGTATTACGTGAGTGTAATTTAATCATATGGGATGAATGTATGATGGCCCACCGAAAAGGAGTAGATGCGGTAGACAGAACTTTAAGGGACATAAGACAAAATGATCGACCAATGGGCGGTATCACGGTTTTATTTTGTGGTGATTTTCGACAAACTTTACCGGTAATACCACGCGGAACCCGAGCTGATGAGGTTAGGGCTTGCCTGAAAAGTTCTTATTTGTGGCGTGATATACAATCGGTAATGATTACAATCTATAAACATGCGAGTGAGAACTGGAGATAACCCGGATGATCGTCAATTTTTTGATACACTGTTAAAGATTGGCGAAGGTACCTATCCACAACTACACCAAGGAAAAGTTATTCTGACGCCTGAGTTATGTTGTATAGTGCAATCCCAACTACATCTTATATCGTCGGTTTACGGTGACGTAACAAATATATTAAATAGGGACAATTCTTGGCTATGCGAAAGATCCATCTTAACTCCTCGCAATGACCAGGCATTTGAGATTAATAATAAAATACTGTCGAATATACAAGGGGAAAGCAAAGTTTATAGTTCAATAAATAGAATGGTCGATGAACAAGACGCCACTAACTACCCGATAGAATTTTAAATTCTTTAAATATGCCCGGACTTCCTTCTCATGAAATTTGTTTAAAAATTGGCATTCCGATTATTCTGCTCCGAAATTTAAGACCACCACAACTTTGCAATGGAACTCGGCTAAAAGTAACCCGGTTGCAACAAAATATAATCGAGGCTCAAATTTTAACAGGTTGCGGTGCAGGAGAAACCGTCTTTATTCCCAGAATTCCCTTAGTACCTAATAATTTTCCATTCCAATTTAAAAGAACGCAATTCCCAGTATCGGTGTGTTATGCAATGACAATTAATAAGGCTCAAGGGCAGACTTTTCGTGTTGCTGGAGTAGATCTCGGCGTCAGTTGTTTCTCGCATGGTCAGTTGTACGTCGCTCTTTCCCGGGTCAGTAGTTCCAAAAATCTTTACGTTCACGTGCCGGATGGATCAACATTCAACATAGTTTACCCGGAAGCTTTGCATTGAAGTATTTTCGTTATATAAGTACTTAAGCCTTCGGCAGGATCAGAATAGGGCTACGGTATCCCTGCCTGTCGTAAGAGGCGACTAAAAGGGGCTTCCGGGGTTGCGGACGGCTAGAGTGGGAGCTTGAACCGTCCAGCCAGGCGATACCGGGAAGGTGGCGATATGTGTGGTCGCATAACGCCGTAAAGACTAGATTGGGTGGTGGGCCCATCCGCCCATCTGGGAGGAGCCCGAGTCCTCTTTATAGCACCGAAGACGGCCACCGGGGGGGTTTTAGTGCGGTAAAAATTCCACATAACACTGCGTCGCTCCCACGGCGTCGGGTACCTTTTGAAGGTTTCCCCCTCGAAAACAAAAATAAAAAAGGTTCTTAAGCTTCATGTGAACGTGATCTAAACAATATTACCAATACATTAACTCAATAACACACAAGGAGTTACTCGCTGGCGGAGTCGCGGGCAAAGCTATTAACAATAATATTGTGCGGTTCCGTATTGCGATATTTTTCAACAGTATTGTAGATATGACATATTATATTTCCCTACTAAAATACGAAAGTTAATCTGTCTGTTACATCAAAACCACTGAACCGTGAGGAAGGACATAGGCTACTTTTTTTTTACGAAAAACAACGGAAACGCGGACGAAGTCGCGGGCAACAGCTAGTTTTTAATAAAAAGCATCCTATGTTTTCCTAATACCTCTAAAAATATGTGTACAAAGTTTTATCATAATCGGTTGAGTAGTTTTGGGCGTGAAACCATAACACAAAGTTACACTTACATTTATAATATTAGTAGGAATAAGATAAGGTTGCCAAACGGTAGAATTGGACGTCAAGGTTACATAAACTGTAGAAACACAATATTGACGGAATAAAAGGTTCTGTACGTTTCAAAGTACCGGTTGGAGCCACTTAGCGGGCGCTCTACATAACGCGAGAAATACATGAGACGGATTCGATAAAATGTTCTAACAAAGAATAGTGGCAAAAAGTACATCACTACATAGTATAGGGTGATTCATTTAGAGGTATGTGATATTTTAATAAAGAAAAGTAATTAAAAACAAATTCATGTTATAATCTTTATTACTATAGAAAAAAAAAACATTTTTTACAATTAGTTTTTAAATATTATTTCTTGCAAATGTTGCCTGCGACTGCGGTTAACATATCCATTCTGAAGTTCCGATTTTCAATGACGTGTTTGAGTATTTCTAGTAATATTTGGCCAATGACTGGAGTAATATTGGTCCCCAATGCATCAGTGTTAGCCGACTTATCCATATAGAGTTTGGACTTTACATAGCCCCAAAGGAAAAAGTCAAGAAGTGTTATGTCTAAAGCGTGAAATGATCTGTTCTAAATCATTCTCACAGTAAAGCCATGGTTTCATGGCTATATGGCAAGTGGTGCTATCTTGTTGGAACCAAATTTCATCGAGCCACGGGCTTTAATTTCAGGTGTTAGATAGTCTGTTAGCATGGCAAATTTTTCGTGGTATACAACGTTAGATCTTCTGCAAGATTATCAAGAGCTCAACGAATAAAACGCAAACGATGTGAAAGGTCGGTTGGCGTCAGATCTTGCACTTGCTGAATTTTGTGTGCTTTCAAAAAGTGCCGGGCTAAGTCTTTCGATTATGAAATGTCAGACACTATTGATCAGGAATATCACTTTAGTTGACACGATTACTGCGCAACCTGCAATTAAATCCCCACCACAAAAAGTACCTCTAAATAAATCATCCTATATAAAACAAAATCGCTTCACGCTGTCCCTATGTATGCTTACATCTTTAAAACTACACTACCGATTTTAATGCAGTTTTAATAGATAGAATGATTCAAGAAGAAGGTTTTATATATACATGTATAATATAGAGCAGGAACACTGATAATTTTGTATTTTGACTTTTAGGCGGAATGAAGTCCACCGGTTCACGCAGTGATGTATAAAACTAGATTTTAGACAGAAGTAGCAAAAAGTCTTGCTTCCCGTGGACATCTGTAGCCAACTCTACATGTTACAGATTGACTAAAGCTCATTTTTCACACAATTGAAGTAGCAGACGTGCATGTAATTGTAATGGTAAGCAGTCATTGCCACACGTGGCCATCTATGCAAATTCATATAGAACAAGGGTTCTATCTGAAGTCATTCACAGATGCTTTACCGCTTTTAGACTGAGTTGGTCGGTTGATATGAGAGAGAGCCGGCAACGACACTCTTCAACTGAAACGCAAAAACCGCTTCACGCTAGAAAGGGGCCATCCATAAACCATCACACGAATATGACCCCCCACCTCCCCCGTCACAACTGGTCACTTGTGACGTGAGACCCCTCGCTAGTGTGATGTCAAATATTTTGCTATCCTACACATACATTTTAAATTAAAAACAGTAGTTGCAAAATTATATGTGACAATACAAAATTTTGTATTCCTGTGGTATGTAGCGTTACAATACGTATAAGAGACTTGCACATGTCAATTACTCCTCCTAATCATCCCACATTCCTCTCCACCCCTTGTCACTCTTTATCGACCCCCTCCCTTAACGTGTGATGTAATTTATGAATGGTTTCAATTAAGAGGGACAGTGGTTGAACTTCACTGCTTCTAGCACTTGGTATAATGTTATGCACATTAAAAAATGTTTTTCTTTGTAACAATAACTCAAGGTGGTAGAACCAGTGTAGCTCGACCGGGGAAGTACCACCGTCACACTTATTTCTAGCGTGAATCATTTCTTGCGTTTCGATGGAAGGGTGTGGTTGTCGGCACTCTTTCACATGAGGCGACCATCATAGTCCTCGGGAGTCCATGTTCTGTATATAGTTGATTACAGATGTCCATGGGCGGCAGTGACCACTTACCATCAGGTGGACTGCATGCTCGTTTGCTACTTCAGTCAGATAAAAAAAAAGAAAAAATATCGTGAGACTAAGTACAAACTTTTTCACTTTGTCGAGATAAAAGTATTTTGTTTTATTTTTCTTGGTAACACTTAAAACAAGTTCCGTTTCGATAGGTGTCTAATTTGCATCTCGCTGGCAAATCTCCTTATTTACCATGATGTAATATTAACCACATGTTGATCGTTACGTTATACGAAATCCTTGAAAATATTTATCATTAGCTGTTTAAAATGTGTTTATGGCTTATAAAGTATTATTAAATACTAGTATGCCCCGCGGTTGTGCCTGCGTTTGTAACATAACTTTACGTAATAACTCTGATGCAGTAGATGGATTTTAATGGAATTACCTAAGACTAAATGTTACTTCAAGATATGAAAAATAAACATATTTTTAGATAAATTGGTAGTCTTGGTCTAATAAGATTTTAAAGACACAGGCAAACGACCAAAACAACTAATAATACTTCTTCACTACATAGTATAAAATAAAGTCGCTCCCCGCTGTCTGTTCTTATGTATGCTTAGATCTTTAAAACTACGCTACGGATTTTAATGCAGTTTTTTTAGTAGATAGAGTGATTCAAGAGAAAGGTTTTTATGCATGCATAATGTAGTGGAGGGACAGTGATAGTTTGGATATTTGACTTTTAGGCGGAACGAAGTCCGGGTCAACTAGTTAGTAATATAGAAATTTCTTTTTAGATTACTCATTCTTAGATCTATATATATATAATAAAACTGTAGAAAAGTTTTTTGTTGTCCGGCTTTAACGCAAAAACTACTGGACGGATTTTGATGAAACTTTTTTTGTTATATAGCTATTAGTCCTCGGCAACATATAGGCTATAATTTATTATGGAAATTTATGTCTGTCTGTCTGTTGAAAGATAAAATATATAAATAATATAACCTAGACACTTGACATTCGGTACAGGGGTTCTTTTTACGATGTAAGTGAGCAATTTAAAAGAATTTTTGCAATATTCGCCCGTTAAGGGGATCAGAATTGAGAAAAGTTTGTATGAAAATTTGTATGTTAACTTAATGATACTTAGTATTTATCCATCTGGTTTGATATAATAAAAAGGATGTATCCCTAGACTAAGAACATCATCCCCTAAGGGGATAAAATAGGGGTTAACATTTTTTTCTTAAGGCTGCCAAATCTAATGCAAGTTTAATTAAATAAGGTATTTGGTATTGTAATTTAATAAAATAAGCGTCTAAGGAAAACCCTAATAGGGAAAAATAGGAGTAGTAAAATAAAATGCATGCCGTTAATTGTAAATACAAACTCAATGAAACTTAGTATATAGCTATGCGGTTCGATATCTGACAGTTATCTGGAGGGGTACGAGTGGTTTCTTTTGGGAGGGGAACTCTTAAAATTTTGTTCTCTTCAAAGGTCAGTTATCAGATGCCATGGAATAGTGAGAAAGTCGCGTTTGCCGCACAGGCCTCCTTATCCAACGGTGGGTCCCAACACAACGCGCCTTCCGAAACCATTATAATTTCGCGCCCTTGGCCCATGTTCCAGACCAAAAGTCAATTGTTGGTATGGTCAACAATTTTTGTAAAACGGGAACTGTCGTGGAAGACCCAGGCAGGCATACGGCCCGTCAGAGCGGCAGAAAATGGCGACGCAGTGAAACAGTCCAATCACCGCAGCGCTCTGCTCGCATTCATGCATAGGTCCTTGGTTTGTCGGGTTCTGTGTGGCAAATTCTTCACGAAGACCGTAATTTCCATCCCTATGAGTTTTTTTTGCGATATTCTTAGTTAAGGTTATCAGGCCATGGCGTTTTCATGAAAACGAGCCGACGGGGTGCTTCATCTCTCTCAGAAGCGATATGGAGTGCCCGCCTCGATCACCAGATTTGAACCCGTGCAACTTATTTTTGTAGGGTTATCTGAATTCCCGGGTCTTTAAAAACCGTTCAAGGACTCTTGATGACCTGAAAGTCAACATTCGCGAGAAAGTGTCCAAAATACCGTCTAATGCAAAACACGCGAAATCGGTTCGTTCAGTGTATTGACAGTGGTGACGTTTGTTTGAAAGTTCGCTTACTTTAAAGAAATCTTATCAATTAGATGCAATGCAACACCTTATTAAATGCTTTTAGAAAATCCCTCAGAGAAATAATAATCCGAAAGTCTAATAATTCTAACTCCTAATCTTTGTACATAGTATTAGGTTATTTTGTTAGTAGTAATATAATACTTTTCTGTTTATGAAAAATCAAACCCAAGCATAATAAATGGCAGAAAGTTCGCATGGAAGTCCAGCAATTTTTAAGTTAGACACAAGAACTTAAGTGGTTGTATTTTGTGTTGTCACAAATAGCCTAATCTCAGCATTCTATGAATAGATGACGTGGTACAAACTTTATTAATGGGAGTTGGTGAAATCTTTTATAAATCCTGTAAGACAAAACATTTCTTAAAGATTGACATATTTATCCTATGTTTAGCCACTGCACAAACTTAATGAACCACGCATGTCACCATTTCACATGGGGAAATAACGATTAAGGAGTAAATTAAATAAAACTTCCAATTCCGCCAATGTTAAAGTAAACAATATGGAAATTGGTATTTGTCCCTTTGCAGTAAAATTGATGAAATACGTATTCATCCTTTTTTTTGAAAACCAAATATTAAGGAAAATATTTTATAAATAAGACCCTATATTCGATTCGACCCTATATCGATAGACTAGACAAGGAAGACTTTTTTGAAACTTTACCTTAAACGGGTTGAAATCAGGGTATCAGCGTGGGGCTTCAAGGGTTGAAATTGCAGATTGAATTTGCGGGCCAGGAAAGGAGGCGTTTTTTTGATAAGTATACTTCCAGAACGCACACATTTCATAAAAAGTACAGGAACTCTAGCGATATCCAACGTCAGCCAGACTATGGTAGAAAGCAAAATCATGTCCTAAGCCGCGTCACATAACTTTCAAAGAAAAGTTCCTATTTTTATCCACGGTTAACCTGCCTAAGTTAACTGTCTGTGACAGAAGGAAAATCATGCCAGATATGTTCACAATAAATTAAAAAAAATGGTTAAAATTTTGTAGAGCAATTTCACATTTTTGGAGTTGGCATAAAATTTAGGCTTCCTATTACAAATAAAAAATAATATTATTGTTCGGAAACTTAGACTTCGTACATGTAAATTCATTGATTAAAACATTCTGCACTGGTAGACATAGGCCTCCCCTGAACTACGAGTATGTCGGACAGTGGATTTTAAGTCTACTGGATGGATAAATATTGTTATAGTCCACGCGGACGAAGTCGCGGGTACTGATTGTGTTAGGTATAAGTTTGGATACAATAAACAAATAATATAGAGGAGAAACACGCATAACTTTAGATTTTCGGTTTTTAGGCGGAACGAAGTTCGCCGGGTCACCTAGTTCTTAGATAAAAATCTACTTGTACAGCCATATGAAGTCTACTATACTCTTTCTGTAGTTATCAGATATGTTAAATTTAAAATATTTATATTGGCGTAATGCCAGCTGAATAAAAGAGAAAGACATCTGATGTTTTGATCACGAATAAGCAGAGTAAAACATCAAACTCTCACAAGTTATAAGAAATTTCAAAGGTTTTATAAAATGGCCGCTGGTTCGTCAATTGACCTTGGCATTTTAAGAAGAGATCCAAAGTGTAGTGGTGGGTTCAAAATAAAAAAAAATATCGGACTGCGCCAGACACAGGGTAGTGTCTATAAAACAGAAGCTGGTCCGTCAACTGACCTTGACATTTTAAGAAGAGATCCAAAGTGTAGTGGTGGGTTCAAAATAAAATAAAATACATTATTGTCGGTTTGCGCCAGACACAGGGTAGTGTTTATAAAACGGAAGCTGGTCCGTCAACTGACCTTGACATTTTAAGAAGAGATCCAAAGTGTAGTGGTGGGTTCAAAATAAAATAAAATACATTATTGTCGGATTGCGCCAGACACAGGGTAGTGTTTATAAAACGGAAGCTGGTCCGTCAACTGACCTTGAGATTTTAAGAAGAGATCCAGAGTGTAGTGGTGGGTTCAAAATAAAATAAAATACATTATTGTCGGTCTGCGTCAGACACAGGGTAGTGTTTATAAAACGGCAGCTGGTCCTTCAATTGACCGTGACATTTTAAGAAGAGATCCAAAGTGTAGTGGTGGGTTTAAAATAAAAAAAAATACATTATCGGACTGCGTTAGTCACAGGATAGTGTTTTTTTGAGCGTATGTATAGTATGTTTGCATGTATATATGTCCATTTGGCACACCCTAAAACCCAAATAGCTTGACGGATTGCAACTTTTGACATTCTACCTCAGTTATGAGAGTTAAGTAGGCTAAATCATTTTTAAATATGGCGCCTGCGGTCAGAGAGAAGAGGAGGAGGGACGATTTTTTTATTATCATAACAATATGGATGTCAAATCAAAGCTATTAATTAGATCATTTGAATCATATATGCATCATAATACTTATATCGACAGGCCCCTAGAACAAAATCGTATATGAAAAATTTCCAATTTATAGTATGAAGCTTAGAAGTTTTGTGGACATACAAACATTGAATATTTACGCTAAGATGAAAATCATTGTAATAGCTGTTTGGGAACTTATTATAAGTTCCTAAATAGCTATTAGAATCACTTATTACAATCAACAAAGCTTCATACTGTATATTGGTAGTTTTCCTTATACGAGTTTGTTCTAGGGGCCCGTCGATATATATATTTTTTTACGCCAAATCCAACATATGGTTAAATTAAATAAATCATTATAAAAACCAAAAGGAGATTATTTTGTCTTTATGCTGTTGGGTTTCTTTTAATTATTTACAGACTTATTTGTTTTATCATAGGTGATCACTACGATAAATGCGTTCTAAACGTGTAAATGTTATTTCTCGTGGCATTATCGTAAATTATGTAAGTATTGTAAACTTAGTTCGCGATACTCTTAATTAACGAGCTGCTAAATACAACGACATACTGTATTGGCACAATCGTGTTATCTTTAACAGGTACTTAGGACCGCGTTCGACACAAAGCTAAGCGCGATAATAATATTTAGACTTAGTTATTCTTGTGACTTCGCCCGCACCGTCACGTCTACCAAGGTTAAGAGTATGTGTTAGTTAAGCGAAATTCGACCTTCATATGATTTTAGACTAGTATTATCGAGGAATTGATACATTTTAATACTTAACGGGTACTCACGATATGCGGTTTTTTGAATTCTTATAGAATTCTCTTTGGCGATATTTCTACCCAGTTGCATGGATCGTGGTCAGGGTGAAACTGCGGTGGCGGGGAGAAACCGTTGACAAGCACTAGTAATAGATTAACCTGTCTAATCTATGTCTAGGTCGTTTTTCTTTTTTAGGGTCTGTATCACGGCACACTACACTAACTGTATCCTTACGCACCGAAATTTGAACTACTTGTGATTTACATAAACCCAATTTTCGGTGCGTAAGAATACAGTTAGTGTAGTGTGTCGTGATATGGAACCTAGCCACATACCACATATGAGGCTTTTCAAGAGAGTTGCGAAAACATCTGTCCAAGGTGGCAAGGCATTGACGACTTTTCTAGTGTTGCCAATGTTTATAGGCGATTCTAACTGTTCTTCATCCTACTTGAAGGTCTGCCCCACTATTAAATGTATTATATTACAAAACACGTTTGTACAGACAGTTACAAAAATTGAGTTATTTTTAAATAGTTTAGTACATTCCATATCAAGCTTTTCTTGTCATTTAATTAAATAACATATACATAAGACCATAAGATACAAGATACAAGATATAAAAAAGTTGCAGAGGTAAGAAATTTCCATTACACATGCATGTATATTTATCACTTTGGTATCTTTTTATAAAAAAAAAATATCGCTTGCCGCTTACTCGCTGTAAGTGACACCCGTGCAACTGCGAGGCAAATTTAATTCACACGAGTCGATAGTAGTCGATACAGGCGGCCATATTGTGAAACATTGGCGGAAAATTTCTTATCAAGCTAAATTACGGGGCTATTCATTTTAAATTGGCAATTTTCAGCCTGAAATGCATTGGATAATTTCTGTGTTCATTTTATTTTCGGAAGTTATTAACGCAACCACGAAAACATTATTAATAATCATTAGAGCATAGTTTTCTTGCTTTTAAAACTACTTTTTCTATCTGAGTGAAGTAGCAAAAGAGCATCTAGATCACCTGATGGTAAGTGGTCACTGCCGCCCATGGACATCTGTAATCAACTACATACAAAACATGGGTTCCATCTAAAGTCAATCATAGATGCGATGCTGCTCCCGAGCACTATGATGGTCGCCTCATGTGAAAGTGTGCCGGCAACCACACCATCGAAACGCAAGACATACTTCACGCTAGAAATAAGTGTGGCGGTGGTACTTCCCCGGGTGGAACTACACTGGTTCTACCTCCTTCTTAGGATTTAAATCGCTTTTCGCTGCTAATAGGAAATGGAATCTTGTTTTAAACTTAGACACGTATAATTGCTTTGTCACTCGTAGCCACAGTAGTTTCAGTATACGGGTGTGGATGACAGATCTAGTGTTAGTATGAGACAAATCTTAGTTAGGTGACTGGGAAAGGCATCTGTGATCAGCTTTGGGTAGAACCCCTATTCAATGTGGAGTGGGCACAGATGTTTATAGTCAAGTGGTGAAGGTCACCCGAGCAGCCTAATGGTTGAAACTTGCCCTCTCGATCGGGAGGTCCGAGGTTCAAACCACCACTGATTCATGTGCGTATTATAAATTAATTATCACTGCTTTTCGGTGAAGGAAAACATCGTGAGGAAACCTACACACCCGAGAGTTCTTTAAAAAAAAATAGTTCTCGGAGGTGTGTGAAGTCCACCAATTCGCACTTGGCCAGCGCGGTGGACTATGGCCTAAACTCTCTCATACTGAGAGAAGACCCGTGCCCAGTAGTGGGACAATAATGGGTTGACGGTCTCATTTACTATAACAATATCCTAGTGTAATTGGCTTTATTCCTAGGATAGCCACTTCCAGATAACCATTAGAAAAAATGTAAGAAACGCGGTAAAAGACAAAACATAAGGAAAAAAAAGAATCCACTTTCAGTTTCAAATATACGTGTTTTGTTTAGCGGGGCATCTAATTCGCTTGGCAACAGGGTCATATGACACTATGACAGTGGTTCCCAAACCTATTTCGTTTACTTCACACCTTTAGAAGCATTTGTTGCCTAGCGTCCACAGATGTTGAGAAAAAAATCAATGTAATATTAATGTGTCACTAAAAAAAAACCGGAAAAAAGGTCTTCAATTATTCAATTCAATTTTAAGAGTCACATTGCATTTGCATTAGCAAAATCTGCGGTACAGAAATCCACGTTTGGTCCACTTGACCCTACACGGTTTAAAAGTCTCTCTTTTTCTTTTAACCCTTCGCCGGCTCCCTGTAGGCCTCCAGTGCCCACAAGAGCGTTATTGCCCCCTTTGAGAACCACTAGTGTATAAGAATCGTGTCCACGCATGACACCGAACGCCTCACGATAAAGATCAGGGGCTCTTCATATTTGTACGCAAATGCGTACTGTTACATAAATCTAGTTAATAATAGAAAGCTAGTATATTACTGATTTAAACGACGAAGTGGTTTTTTATGCTAAATGCTAAATATATGGCAGACAATATAATGCCAGTTATAAAGTGACTATGTAGTTGTGAGTATATCTTTGTTGTTGTCGATATGAAAATGTCGGGGATGTATAACTTAATCGCATTTAAATATGTCATGATATCTGTATAAATATAAGCTTAATGCACACTAAAACTAAAATTACTTATCACTGCTTTGCGGTAAAGGATAAAATTGTGAAGTAATCCACACATCTGACTCACGCATTTAAAAAAAAATGTTCAATAGAGTGTGAAGATTACCAATTCGCACTTGGCGTATTCGAAGGACTGTGGCATAAAACTATCATTCTAAGAGAAGACCCGTGCTTAGTGGGATGGGTTGACGACATAAACACATTGAAAAAAAACTTATGTAATGATAATTATTTATTTTTGTATGCAATTTTTTTTTTTTGGTACTTTATAATTTTTCACAAACAGCTGCTTACATATTCGTCCGATTTCCGAGCAGCTCGTCTCGATCCGTGCGAGCTTCGTACCGTCGTACCGTTAGCGAATTCTCGGTCGCCATACATGGTAAACGGAGTGGGGGTTAGGTTTATTCGTTACGGAATTTCTTGATTCGGTCGCCGCGCTCAAAGCCCACGATAAAAGCTATTCAATAGTTTAAAAACAAAATCTATTGCAATGGCTGGGGCTCTTTAAAGTGGAAAAATGTTCTCTTGCAAAGCCGTCGATGTATTGGCGACTCCTCGGTTGTTGCAAATATCCACAGGCGACAGTGACTACTTTCTATCCCTTATCGCTAGGTCTGCTTTACCATTAGGTAGAACCAGTGTAGTTCAACTGGGGTAGTAAGACCGCCACACTTAAGAGTATTTCTAGCGTGAAGCAATTAGCTCGGGATTAGCATTGCATCTGTGACTAACTTTAGATAGGAACCTTGTTCTGTATAATTTACCATTAGGTGGGCTTTGCTTTTACTTCAGTCAGATAATAGAATAATAATAAAAAATACACCATACTTTACATTTTACTGAGGACGTTTAATATCGAAATTGCCAACACTTTTCCGCAATTGGCAATTACCGAGCTTGCATGCAGTTGTGCATTTGCTGATTGCTTGTATTGCGAGGCGTCTGATTTACTCGCTCACTTAGCTGAGTGCACTGTAAAGCTGCAAAAGAGTAGCGGATATTACCGTGGCTTTACCCGCCCTCACAATGTCTACCATGGTAATGGTCACCATGTCTTAATCCAGGTCATAATCTGTATTGAATGAATTGACGAACCGCATGGCGGAGCGGTTACCATACAGGTCTGACGCGCAATAGGTCCCGGGTTCAATACCCGGCCAGATAGGTATCTGAATGATGAGTTTAGATTCATGTTCTGGGTCTGGGTGTTTGTGTTTTCGTCTTGTGTGTGTCCATGGTACACACGACACAGAAGAAAATCCTAATGTGGAGCTATGAGTGTAGAAAACCGAGTATGCCAAATTTTAGCGAAATCCGAACAGTAGTTTTGCATAACAAACATAATGCTTTTTAAAAATTTGTACTGCTCTCTAATTGTACAGTACACAAATATTTATTTACAGTGTAATGTTAATTATTTACTAATATAAGGCGACGGTGACAACTTTCCATCAGATGCCTCGTCTACCTTATCGTTAGGTACAAATATAAAAAAAACACATAAATTTTTTTAATACCGAGTAGGACGTTAAATATCGAAATTGCCAACACTTTTCCGCAATTGGCTATCACTGAGCTTGCATGCAGTTGTGCATTTGCTGATTGCTTGTATTGCGAGGCGTCTGATTTACTCGCTCACTTCGCTGAGTGTACTGTAAAGCTGCGAAAGAGTGGCGGATATTACCGTGGCTTTACCCGCTTTGATCATGTCTACTATGGTAATGGTCATACCATGTGTTGATCCAGGTCATAATCTGTATTGAATGAATTGACGACCTGCGTAGCAGAGCGGTTACCATACAGGTCTGACGCGCAATGGGTCCCGGGATCGATTCCCGGCAAGACAGCTATCTGAATGATGAGTTTAGATTCATGTTCTGGATCTAGGTGTTTGTGTATTCGTCTTGTATGTGTCCATGGTACACATGACACAGAAGAAAATCCTAGTGCGGAGCTATGAGTGTAGAAACCGTGTAGAAAGCGAGTATGCCAAATTTTAGCGAAATCCGATCAGTAGTTTTGCATAAACGAGTAACAAACATAATGCTTTTTAATACCCCTAATTGTATTTTAGTACACAAATGATTATTTACTGTGTAATATTATTTATTTACTGATATACGGCGACAGTGACAACCTTCCATCAGGTGCCCCGTCTACCTTATCGTTAGGTACAAATATAAAAAAAACACATAAAAAAAATTAATACCGAGTAGGACATTGACTATCGAAATTGTCAACACTTTTCCGCAATTGGCAATCACTGAGCTTGCATGCAGTTGCGCATTTGCTGATTGCTTGTATTGCGAGGCGTCTAATTTACTCGCTCACTTCGCTGAGTGCACTGTAATGCTGTAAAGTATGGCAGATATTCATACTGATTGGGTTCCACTATGGTAGGTGTCTATGGATAAGTTGTGCATGAATCCGTAATGAGCAAAATATATGTTTTATTATAGACTAGCTGATCCCCGCAGCTTTGCCCGCGTAAAAAAACATCGATTGTCCCGTGGGAGAAAGACATTTACCCACAGTAAAAAGTAGCCTATATGTTAATCCAGAGCGGCAGAAAACTCCCTACCAAACCCTATGAAAATCGTTCCAGCCGTTTAGACATGAAGTAGTAACAAACTGAGGTATTCCCGGAGCGCTATGACATGGGGCTCTTCAAGAAAGGTGCAAAAAGAGCTCTCCTTCAAGGCCGGCGATGCATTGGCGACTCCTCTGGTGTTGCAAATGTCCATAGGCGACGGTAACCACTTTCCATCAGGTGGCCCGTCTGCCTTATCGTTAGGTACAAATATAAAAAAAAAAAAACAAACACACACTCGCAAACATTCGCCTTTATAATATTAGTTTGAAGTATGATTCCTGCGGTTCCTGAACTAGTGCAACTGACAAATTAGCAAAAACATTTAAAAGTAATGGGTGATAGAAACGAGTATCGACGAAGCTGAAATTAGTTTATTATCTATTAGCTGAACCCCGCAGCTTCGCCCGCGTAAAAAAATCGATGTATCGATTGTACCCTGGAAATAGTATATTTTTCTACAGTAAAAAAGTTGCCTATATGTTAATTCAGAGTGTCAGCTAACTCCCTACCAAATTTTATGAAAAATGCTCCAGCCGTTTAGACGTGAAGAAGTAACAAACATACACTCACAAACTTTCGCCTTTATAATATTAGTATGATATCGCGATGATAATATGCATGCTTTAGTAACGTCTCTAAATACTTAAAATATCCAAGCGTATATTTTAGAAACAGTGACATTCTAAATGAAAAAGCGTATGCATTTTATCTCACACAGTCAAAATTCTGAACGATGAAGCTTCATTAACTTGTTGATCCTACCGTTTTTGAGAACTTCTATTTGTACACGTAAAATTCATCCCGTCTGCATCACAGCGTATTCCGCGTCTGCGAAACAAAAGTTACCAATTACTGCATCCGACGGTCCGATCTCCGGTTTACTCTATACCAGTTTGACGGAACAAAATAGAAAAATGTTGTTGTAGTTTTTGATAGGAAAAATGCAGCGTTTTACACGATAAGGATTAAAGTTTTTTTTTATAATAATGAAGTAGCAAGCGAGCATGCAGTCCACCTGATGGTAAGTGGACACTGCCGCCCATGGACATCTGTAATCAACGTCATACAGAACATGGCTTCTATCTGAAGTCAATCACAGATGCGTTGCTCCCGAGGACTATGATGGTCGCCTCATATAAAAGTGTACCGGCAACCACACCCTTCCATCGAAACGCAAGAAATGCTTCACGCTAGAAATAGATGTGGCATTGATACTTCCTCGGTCGAACTGCACTGGTCCTACCACCCTCAATTCAGTTAAGTATTCTGCAATGGATTTTTTAATATGAACAAAATTTTCAAAGCATGTCTTTTTATAAGATTAAAGTAGTAATCGAGTATGGAGTCCGAATGATGGTAAGAGACCACAGTCGTCCATGGACATTTTTATACAACTTCATACAGAACATGGTTTCTATCTGAAGTCAATGGCAGATGCATTGCTACTCCGCAGGTGTAAGATAGTCGCCTCACTTAAAAGTATGTCAACCACACCCTTTTATCTAAATATAAGAACTGTTTTTCGGTAGAAATAAGTGTGGAGGAAGTCCCTTCCCGGGTGAATTGGTTCTACCGACCTTTTCCAAAATCCGATCGAGGAAGCTTCAATAATTTGTGGATTCTATAAGAACTTATACAATTCATCCCGTTTGCATTTGCGAAACAAAAGTTACCAATTACTGCAACCGACGGTCCGATCTCCTGTTAACTCTGTACCATACAGTGAGGTAACAAAATAGAAAACTGTTTTTGTAGTTTTTGATAGGAAAAATGCAGCGTTTTACACGATAAGGATTAAAGTATTCTGAAATGGATTTTTTTAATATGAACAAAACTTCCAAATCATGACTTTTTATAAGATTAAAGTAGAAATCGAGTATGGATACCTAATGATGGTAAGAGACCACAGCCGTCCATAAACATTTTTATACAACTTCACACAGAACATGGTTTCGATCTGAAGATAATGACAGATGCATTGCTACTCCGGAGGTGTAAGATAGTCGCCTCACTTAAAAGTATGTCAACCACACCCTTTCATCTAAATATAAGAACTGATTCTCGGTAGAAATAAGTGCGGAGGAAGTCCCTTCCCGGGTGAATTGGTTCTACCGACCTTTTCCAGAATCCGATCGAGGAAGCTTCAATAATATGTGGATTCTATTTTTTTGAAAACTGCTTTAGGAACTCATACAATTCGTCGCTTATGTTCTAACACCGCGGATTTCAAAATTAGCAACTTTTCAAGAGAGCAAATAAACTGTGTTGGAAATTTTCGTTAATTAAGTTCTAAGTTTGGTTCATATCTAGAAAACAAAGGAATTTTGTCTCTTTGTTTACCTTTTGCATGTTTTGCGGGATAGCGCTTTGACTAAAACGTTATGAATGCACCTGTGTCCCGCATCGAAGCCAAAAACTGGGCAAAACGAGTTATTAAAAAGCTTTGCGATAAACATACTATATTCACCTTACACGCCAACTGCGATATAAATGTGGAAAAAAACACAAATAGTGTACTACACTTTGTCTTATTGACCGATTTAACATAAGATATATGTTAAATCGGTTTCAATGAAGATTTTTATATAAATACCTACTATAAGGTGAAGGTGGTAGAATCAGTGTAGTTCGACCGGAAAGTACCACCGCCACACTTATTTCTAGCATGAAGCATTTCTTGCGTTTCGATGGAAGGGTGTGGTTGCCGGCACACTTTTATGTTAGGCGACCATCATAGTCCTCGGGAGTAGCATCTGTGATTGACTTCAGATAGAACCCATGTTCTGTATGAAGTTGATTACAGAGGTCCATGGGCGGCAGTGACCACTTATAGGGTCATATAGGTAGTTTTTTAATTTTTGGTAGTGTCATCTAAATCTGTGATATATTTCAAATGTAAGTCCCTAGTTCATCATTTCATAATACAGAGGCATCCAGAAGCATAATAGTTATGCAGGTATGTAAGAAAAGTGAAGAAGTTTTAGAGAGAAGTTTTAGAGAAATGTAGTTTGAACATAGTTAAACACGTTTTTATGCACAAAGGTCACATCTACGTTTATAGGTCACATATTCGACTTACATAGGTACGTATTTCGATGTCATGTACAAATGCGATTACGATATGCTTTTTGAATATGGTGCTTACCCATTATTGTCCCACTGCTGGGCACGGGTCTTCTCTCAGTATGAGAGAGTTTTAGGCCATAGTCCATCGCGCTGGCCAAGTGCGAATTGGTGGACTTCACACACCTCCGAGATCTTTTTTTTATAGAACTATGGGGTGTGTAGTGTTCCTCAAGATGTTTTCCTTCACCGAAAAGCAAAGATAGTTATTTTCTAATACGCACATAATTTAGAAAAATCAGTGGTGCGTGCCTGAGTTTGAACTTCGGATAGGGCAAGTTTCAACCCTTAGGCTATCACTGCTCCGTCCCTGTAGCCTCGGGGTCAGACTAGGGCTACGGTATCCCCTGCCTGTCGTAAAAGGGGACTAAAAGGGGCTTCCGGGGTTGCAGACGGCTAGCGTGGGAGCATACCGTCGTAAAGACTAGACGGAGCGGTGGGCCCAGCCGCCCATCTGGGAGTAGCCCGATGGGGCAGCGCGCTCGGAGGATTCCGGTTGAAGTCGTTTCGAGATCCCGGAGTCCTCCTTTTCAGCGCCGAGGACGGCCACCGGGGGGGGGGGGGGTTTAGTGCGGTAGAAATCCCACATAACCCTGCGTCGCTCCCACGGCGTCGGGTACCTTTGGAAGGTTTTGCCCTCGAAAACAAAACAAAAAAGCCACATGCGTTGCTGACACTGAGGAGTAAATTGGAGCACCTCGGTTATACGTAACCGTCTCCCTTACCACACGCCTCACACCAGAATACAGGAGCGAATAAGGCTGTTATAAGACGGATATAGGTGTGGCGGTGGTACCGCTAGACAAGAACCTAAAAGAGTTTTACCATCTTCATTTTTTTTATCTGAACGAAGTAGCAAACGATCTTCAGTTCACCTGATGGTAAGTGGTCACTGCCGCTCATGGTCCACTGTAATCAATTTCATATAGAACATAGGTTCTATCTGAAGTCAATCACAGATGCGTTGCTTCCCCCGAGGACTAGGATCGTGGCCTCACATAAAACTGTGCCGGCAACCACACCCATCCAACGAAACGCAATGAATGCTTCACGCTGGAAATAGGTGTGGCGGTGGTACCTCCCCGGTCGAACTACGCTGGTTCTTCCACCTTCTGAATGTATATTATGTGTGGAATATCATTGCATTTAGACTCCTAGTGGACTTGCATTAGTAGTCTGGTGACTCGCGAAAATAAACAGCGATATCTATATGTGGGCGCGACACCGCGTATTTATGAAAAACACGTCGCCGATAATAATTATTTTAGTAAGTTTAAAGATCGAAAATTGTTTGTTTATTGAATTACCGACATTTAATGATTTTTAGAATTTTAATTTAGTTTACCCTCCATAAATTTGTTATTGTCACCTCACCAAACATTGCTATAAAAAGGCGAGCGCCTGTCGGTAGAAGGGATTTTTCTTGTTTAACCGTCGAAGCGATCGGACCTCCGCAATTGTGAATAAATCGAAAAAGTTTATTCCTGTGTTTTACTTGAAATGTTCAAGTAAGGAAAATAATGAAGACCCCGAGCCTTCCTGATGCCACATTTCACGCATTCACTTCGTTATATACTAATTGCCCCCCACAATTTTCTCTCGTCGTGGGTGCCATAAAAATATACATAGACAAATACACAAACACCCAGACACAGCCACGACACGAAATTCTTCATTCGGAAATTTGTATAGCCAGGGATCAAATCCGGAACCCACTCCGCTACCTTTTATCTCTCTACATTTTTAAATTTCTAACTAAACTTGTACAGAAACTGAACGTACTTTTCGTTCAATGGAGATTGGAAAAAGCGACGGATATTCCAATTGGGATTTTGAAAAAAAAGAAAATATTAATATTTTTTTTAAGTATACTTTATTATCAATAATAATGATATTTAATGCGAAAAACTGAAAAAAAAATTCAATTAATTATAAACAATTAAAAATTGATAAAATTTAAAAAAAATCACATGACTCTAAACGCGCCATGATTGGTTATCATAGTTGTGACGTCATAATGTTATAGCTATTCAATAACAGTACAGCGTTTACGGTTATTACACGAGACTAGACAATAATTTTTGTATCAACTGGAATGAGTGACAACTAACATTATGACGTCACACGCGCTCGGGTTTGTTCGGGAGTTGTCGGCGTGTCTTCGGTACTGGATTCAAAAATTATTTTTTATTTTGAAATAACTTTTGAATTATTGCGAAAAAGAAAAAAAAATGAGTTGTTATAAAACTTATATAATAATATGATCTTTCCATTTATCACAAAAAAAAATTCAAAAACCCATTGCCGATTTTATTCCGCATTTTCGTGCCTTGTGCATTAACGTTTAATTAACTTGTTAATTGCGCTCTAAGACTTCTGTTGACCTATATAAACGTGTGCTGGAATATAGAACAAGAGTGTAATATATAATTGTTTGTACACCCATTTCGCTTTCGCATGTGGGTGTGTTGCGAGCCCACATTTATATGAGGCGACTATCTTAGTCGAGTGTAGCAACGCATCTGTACGACTTTAAATAGAACCTTTGTTCCGAATGAAGTTTTTCACAGATGTCAATGCGAGGCAATTTTCGCTTATATTTTATAAAAAAGTATTAAGTATTATTTCATTTTATCAAAAAAAGTACTTTGTAGAAGCGACTTGCACTTCATAACATGTACCTACCTTGATGGATATCAAAAAGTTTAACTTAATAATTACTTTATATTCACATTTGAAAAGAAGAAGAAGGTAGTAGAACCAGTATAGTTCGACCGGGGAAGTATCACCGCCACACCTATTTCTGACGTGAAGTATTTCTTGCGTTTCGATGAAAGGGTGTAGGTGCCGGCATACTTTTATATGAAGCGACCATCTTAGTCCTCGAGAGTAGCAACGCATCTGTGATTGACTTCAGATAGAACTGTTTTGTATGAAATTGATTACAGTGGACCATGAGCGGCAGTGACCACTTACCATCAGGTTGACTGCATGCTCGTTTGCTATTTCATTATTATAAAAAAAAAACATAGCTAGCTACCAGTCGGATTTCTGATTTTAGACTAGTATTATCGCGGAATTGATACATTTTAAT
This sequence comes from Spicauda simplicius, assembly GCA_949699795.1. Classification (NCBI taxonomy): domain Eukaryota; kingdom Metazoa; phylum Arthropoda; class Insecta; order Lepidoptera; family Hesperiidae; genus Spicauda; species Spicauda simplicius. Next base: position 16,075,365 of record OX453071.1, on the reverse strand, counting down.
AATTAACGGGTACTCACGATATGCGGAGTGGAACCGTTGACAAGCACTCAGTGCTTGTCAACGGTTGGTCCCCGCCACCGTAGTTTTTCCGTGACCACGATCCATATAACTGGGTCGAAATATCGGCAAAAAGCTTAAAGAATTCAAAAACCGCATATCGTCAGTCCTAAGGATTTCGCAGAAATTTGGCACACATAGTTTATGACTTAGAATAACACATAGCATAATCATACCGTAGTAGACGCGGACGCGGGCAAACCCAAGTGAATCACATAGTACATACATAAATATAATATAGCATTTGATTGTGACAACTCTTAATGTCCTCCTGGGCAAACAAACTGTTTAATTATGAATTTGTGATCATTTTATTTACTCGTCATGATAAGTTAAGACGTCGAATGTGACTTTGTAATGGAGGCCTGCTTTATATATTTTTGTCTATTGCTCAGTTTATTCAGGACTTAATACTGAACTGACTGTATAACTAAAATTATTTATTCGTCCTAAGTAGGAGAACTTTTTAACGCCACTAAAGAAAATCATTAGATAAAATATTTTTCACTTTTTAGTTTAAACTGCCATTACCTACAGCATATTTTTTATTTAAAACTGTAATTTATTTGAGTAATTGGAAAATTTATTGTAAGGTCATAATACTTATAACGTACTATACATAACAAATAAATAATTGAAACTAATATAAATATAATAACGATTGTTTTTTTACGTTTTGATTCATTTGGATAATAAATTATATTTTTAAACAATATTTTACAATGTTTTAAATAATTATCTCGTATTTTATGTGATATTGATCTGATAAAGATGCGGGTATAAAAACTCACTTCTTAATCGGATGATCTTGGACTAAAAATCAGGAAAATAGATTTCTGAATAAGTGCTTAGAAAATGTCGAAATTTTCAAATTAACTAATCAGACGTTTTTAGATACTTGAAAATTACCTCAAACCATCCATGTATATATATTAATGGGTATATATACGTGAACCCGTATGGCTAGTATAAAAATTGTCCACACACTGTGTACCAAAAGACAGAAAATTAACGAAATGTTCCAAGCAGATCAGGATTTTCTTGCGTCTGGTAACCGTAGTCGAGATCAAAAGATTCAATTTTGATTAAGAAATGAAACAACAATGACTGAAGCTAATTTAGGAACTCGCCTACGCCTATAAAATTTAAAGTGTTAAGTTCGGCGAGAAAGGTTATGGCATCTGTTGGGAAAGGGATCTCTATTTCGGGGTCTTCGTAGACAAATAAGAAAATTGCGTCCATCTATTTAAAAAGTATTTTTTCGCACGCACCCGTTCAAACAACTGCGGTATAATGGCTGCCTTACAAGAAATGGTTCTCAAATCGCTCAAAAAGATACACACCGATACACATTCTAGCGACATGTACCTTTTCTTGAACTTAAGAAATGCCTACGAACAAGATGCAGACGGAGGAGTATAAATACGCACGGTTATAGTAGATGTAGAGAAGGATTACACAATGCTATTTTTTTCTCAAATAATGCATAAAACATACATAAAATCAACTAAAAACACATTACACCTACCTTGCATTTGACCCAAACACATACATAATAAACGAAATAGAACATTCAATGTCTTTTACGAAAACATTTGACGTCAAAAATGTCAGATGTCTGTGTTAAAATACCCCCTATTGCTTGTAAATGCAGCTTAGCTAATTAAATTTTTTTTACCTTCAACGGGTGCTTTCAAAATAACTTGAAAAATATAAGAATTTTGAAATTTGAGTTTGAAGAATATTTGTGCTACTTTGGACAATATGAAATTTACTTTTTTAATTTAAATTACGGGCGAATTTCGACCGTTGCGACGGGTGACTAGTATAAACAGTTCGGACAAAATGGCTTCTTAAAACACGGAGTCAAGAAAATAAACGTTTATTTCAATAACATCTTAGTTTACCTACGGCAGTACCTTTCTAGTTATACAGGGCCACACACTACGAGTATGTGATCAAATGATAACTATTTTACTGCAAAGAATAATCTAGAAATGCCTGAGGATGCCAAAAAAGTTGTATATAATCATATTTTATAACATTGTGTCAGGGAACACTTAAATTTATATTCGTATGCGGCTTTATAGCTTATTTTATTGTAATTTGAGTCGTTATTGTAAAAATATGTGTACATTACTGATTACGGTTGGCGAGGCTTATCATAAAATGTCTGAAATATTATAACAATGTCGGTGACACTTTCAAAGCGCTCATTAATCTTGTCTTAGCATCTTTTTTGTTTATGTTTCGAAATTCTGATGCCGAGGCAGAAACTGCCTCGTTATGCGCTGAGTATAATGTTGTGGTGGGACGTAAATTTGTTATGTGTTCACGTTTATGTCATATATTCGTAGTGCTCTGTAAGTGTGTCACGTAGTCATTTTACAATTTTAATTTGTACGTTTGACGGCACTGTACATCTTTCTGTTTATAACACACTAGCAGAACCGACGCGACTTCGTTCGCGCAGACTATAATGTAATCTATCGAACCATTATATATTTGAGCACTACTCCTGGACATGTCCGTCCCTCCATTCGTAATGGGGATTTGGTCAATAGTCACAGTCAGCTGTGGGCTATTCCGATAGTAGTCCCAAAAAATTTTGCGACGACTGCTTTGAGTAAGGGTACACTGACCGTTGTGCGGTGGCGGTGTCCAAGTCTTTCATAGATATTGATATGTTCTCTTATATTGTAGAACATTTTTTAGCTTCAATTTCTAAATATTAAAAAGAACGTTTGCGATCATAAGTAAGTACGCCGACTACATTGCACATTCTAAACCAAAAATATATTTTCAAAAATTATAAAAAAAATACTAAGGCAAATTAATTTTATTACAAACTTTAGTTACGACATACAACAGTTTACAATTAACAGCCCTTTGTTTTCAGTGTCATTTCTATTTGCCCTGATAACGTTAGCACATATTATTTATCACAGTACTCCCTGACAAGGTTACTCCGTTGAATTAGATACATTGGCAGCGAAACAGTCAGTATCATTCGCTGCGCCTGCGCAACCCAGTGCCTAAGTGCCTAATTTGAATAGTGCGCCGCGTGTGTGAGAACAAGTTGTAAGGGTACGGTATTTAGTGTTCGTTACTTAATATTAATAATTTATATGTCATACTAATACGACATACGAGTAATTAGTGTAGTTTTTTTAGCTAAAGGTTTGTTGAAAGTATTGTGCGTTTGATAACAAATTTTTGGGTTAAATACTATCGCAAAACCATAATAACGTGTGTCTGCTCTCTAATATTTAAGTTTAAAGCATTTTTTAGACGGTATAATTCTTGTAACAAAAATAGTTTGCCAAAATTTTTATTGGATTACTTTAACATTGAGGTATAATAATTAAATATAGAAATATTAAATATAGATATACAATTAATCTATAAGTATTTTTTTATTATTATTTTTCAAAAAAGACAATAATGATTGAAAATAAGCTTATAAGAGGTGGAAGAAGACGGTAAATTTCCACTGAAAATAAACCGTATCTGTTATCATTCAGTACATCAGAGTGTATTTGTCCACACCAGTTACATTTTAAATTACAATCAAATGACTCATTACTTTAACCGAGTATCTTCGAAAAATTCTTAGATGCAATTTAAAATTAACTAGTCGCCCGTCGCAACGGTCTATATTCGACCGTAATTAAAATTATAAACTAAACCTTATATTGTCCAAAGTAGCAACAATATTTCTCTAATTTAAATAAATTGTAATCATTTTCTAGTTAATTTAAACGCACCTGTTAAAGGTTAAAAGAGGCAATAGCGGGTATTTTGACAAAGACATCTGTCATTTTTGACGTTATGTGTTTTCATAGTAAGACATTGAATGTCATATTTCGTTTATTATATATGTGTTGTGTCAAAAGCAAGGTAGTGGGTGTATTTTTAGTTCATTTTATGTATGTTTTATGTAATATTTGAAAAAAATATTAGCTTAGCGCAATCCTTCTGTACATCAACTATAACCGTGCGTAATTCAACACTTCTCCGCCTGCGGCAAGAATCTTAAAAACGAATCACAAATTATTGCTCCACGTATAGATATAGATTTATTACTAAAAATATATTAAAAAGAGTATTTGCTCTTTTTAAAAATGCATATATACAAATATATATACATTAAAAAATAACCTTATACGGCTTGGCTTTGAAGGCACTACCGTCATACTTTTTTTGTGCCTAATAGCAGTAGTGCTGTGGTCTGGTTTTAAGGGTTGTAAGGGAGACAAATTTATTCCATTATGCTTATGTTTTTTATCTGATTGAAGTAGCAAACGAGCATGTAGTCCACCTGATGGTAAGTGGTCACTACGGCCCACGGACATCTGTAATCAACTTCATATAGAATACCAAACCCTTCCATCGAAACGCATGAACTGCTTCACGCTAGAAATAGGTGTGGCGGTGGTACTTCCCCGGGCGAACTACACTGGTTCTACCACCTGCTAAAAGTGATAGATTTGTTAGGAAAACTAGGTTTAAACGTTTCCATATTTAATTGAAATTAATGTTTGCTTGTGTGACGGATTTATATGTTATATTTATTCTTAAATCCAGTAGTAATGTAGTATTAGTTTCATTGGATTTCAAAAGATGCAGTCATTTACATAAATACTTAAACTTTGACCTCCCAACAAGTTTTTTTTTCAATTTTTGCGATATAAAGCTATGTGGAACTTTCACATTTCTTATTATATGCAGTTTTAAAAGCTTTAACAAAAAATCAATATTCCAAGTATCGTAAAGAATGAAACGTAAAGTAACCCAATCACCAACTTATGCTGTGGTATTTAGAATTACAAATGACGGATCTCTCTGGAGATTAGCTATTGTAATTTATACGGAACCGTCGAGATGCGAACAGAAGGTTTTCTGATCGTTACTAAGTGTATTGAATTTCAATATTGTAATTTTTAGATCCAATAAACTTAATATAATTTTATTTTATAGCATAATATGGCATAAAATTTATACGATTTTTGTATTGTAGTGGTAGAAAATGAGGATGTAATCCATTTGATGCTACGTGGGCATACATTGCCCACTTAACCTCATTTTGCCATGAACTCATCAACCCTAGACAAATGTTACCAACCAACAAGTAGCTTGCCTGGGGACACTACTGTTAAACTCATGACTACATTAGTTATAAACATCACTAAGAATCTATATAATAATTGTATTTAAATTGATCGTGCCATGTTATTATAAATAACATGAATCAATAGAAGTAACGATATAAATAAATATTAATGATTAATAATATAACAGTGTTGTAAAAATGTGTCGTTTATTTTGGCCATCCAACTCTACTTCTGGAACATAAGATTAGAATCCTAACTACTAGCGTGCTATTGTGGGCAACCCATTATTGTCCCACTGCTGGGCACAGGTCTTCTCTCAGAACGAGAAAGGTTTAGGGCATTGTCCACCGCAGGATAAATGCGAATTGGTAGACGTAGCACACCTCTGAGAGTTATTAAAAAAATCACGATATCCTTTACCGTAAAGCAGTGATAATTAATTTCTAATACGCATATAATTTTAGAAAAATCTGTAATGCGTGCCTGGGATTTGAACGTCGCACCTCCCGTTCGAGAAGGAAAGTTTCAATCATTAGGCTAACACTGAGAGTTAGATAGCTTGGCCCCTTGGTACCCCTCAAAACTGACACACACAATTTACTTAGTCGTAAATCTGTGTACTACTAAGAGTCACAATATATGTCATAGGGCCAGTTGTTTAAGTAATGCATAAAACATATATAAAATCAATTAAAAACATATTACACACACTATCCTATATTTGACACACACACATACCTACATAGTAAACGAAATAAAACGTTAATTGCCTTTCTATGAAAAAACATAACGTCAAAAATGGCAGATGCTCTTGTCAAAATACCCGACATTGCTATAACATAGTTTTTTCAACTAATCCGCTTTTTACCTTCAACGGGTATATTTAAAATAACTCGAAAACTAATATAATTTAATTGAACTTAAGAACTGTTCGTGCTACTTTGGACAATATCAAGTTGAGTTTTTGAGTTGAATTACGGTCAAAATTCGACGATGAGTGAATTGTATGATTATAAATATAAATCTTGGATGAATATTCAATTCTATATCTTTTATATTTTTGTATGTAATTAAGCTGCGAAGATTTGCGACATATAACAGTACCCGTTGTTCTTATAGTTTCAATCGACTCTTTCGTAGAACAACAATAATTGTGAAACAAAGCGCAAAAAAATAGAGTCGTAGACCGTACCCTACAACTTGAAGGCGTTAAGTGCAACCGATGAGTGAGCTCGTCCTCCAAGCGTCGTCTCTGGAGCTGGACATCTGACATGAGGTGAGGATGGCGTCCCTCGGGATCCCGACGGAGGCGCCCATCCACACTATCCTGTACACCTCCGCGTACTCGTCGAAGGTTGTCACGCCTAAGGTTTCGAAGGTAGGTTGTTTTGTTACTTAACGGGTTTTTCATGACGATCCGCGTCCCGGGTTCGATTCCCGGCCAGATTGTCCAGGCCGGCAGGTCAGCCAGGCAGGTCCGGCCAGGTATCTGAATGTTCAGTTTAGATTCATGTTTTGGGTCTGGGTGTTTGTGTATTCGTCTTGTGTGTGCCCACGGTACGCGTTACATTTCAAATGCCTTGCTGCATTGTAATAAGGGGGGATGGATGATATTAGTATCATAACCATATTGGTATATAATGAAGTATATGAAAAAAAACTACAAAAATATGTACGCTCTTGGTGTCAAACAGGTATGTAAAGGAGTCCATAGATACCTCTATTTAACAGATATCCTTTTTCACATTGAGCATCGACCATAAGTTTCACCGGATATAAATATTATAGATTGAATTAAAGAAAATGGAGCAGTTACTGTGATATTTTAATATGTAACGGGCAATTAAAATATGGGGCTTTGAATTATTTGTGCTGATATTTCTTGCTGGCTTTTCGTTTTTCGTTTTGCTTTACTGGAACCCAAGGATTTCCTATGTCCAGTTGATATGAATGGTCTAATTGAAAAAAAAAATAACTGAGAGATGCCATTTTAAATACGATTATATTCCACCAATTAAACAGTTTCGCGTTGCCTGTATTTGTTTTGTAATGAAATAAATAAACTTAGACGTTCTGTTTATCCGTAAACATAAACTCATACGTAGGTGCACGTGGGTACTGTTCTACCTGTCAGTACAAAATAATAGAACAATCCGGTTCAACGTAAGCTAATATGTGCTCTTGTTAGTGACAGCTAGTGTCTGCGCTTGCGCATGCTCAAGTTTATTTACATGTCTTGTTCACATCGGACTAATAGAGATAGAAACTTCTTGAAAGAACAAACAAATGTGCCGATTGGCATTGTAGGCTGAATATTCATGTACTGGCTATGGGAAATCTTTTACCTGACCACGTCAGAAGGAGGCTAGTTATTTCGGCCGTATATGTGTACTTACGCTTGTGTATGACTATAAATTTAGCACGCGGTACTCTCGTTAATTTATTATCGTCTCACTGCTGGGCACGTGTCTTCTCTCAGAATGAGAGAGTTTTAGGCCATGGTCCACCGCGCTGGCCAAGTGCGAATTGGTCGACGTGGCACGCGGTAAAATCTAAATAATCTATTTATTGTAACATATGAGATATAATAATCACCGGAGCATCCTGGGACAGGTAAAAAAGTACTTAAAAAGATGCCGCAACTGTAGTTTCTAAAATGTAAATATTTCTATTTTCTATCATTGGGATCGACTTAATTTTTTGTCAGATTGAGTTACTAAGGTTGTAGGCAAGGTATAATATAAAAAAGTATATACTTACTTAATAACCTCCTGTTTCTGAACCTGGCATACCTTTAAGTCTGTAGTTGACAATATCAAGTTTTGGGGGCCAGTAATCAAGTGATAGTAGTAAAGTAACATATTATAAATTTTCATTATTAAAATTCAAAACCCTAATGGATAATGATTAGAAATTATTGTTTCATCCAGTAAAAAAAACTATCGTTGAACTCCATTGACTATTATGTTATTTTACGAGAACAAGCAATAATTACTTTATAATTTGCAATACCTTATGGTTTTAGTACCTATTACCTGCGTTCATTGTAAGTAGTTTAACCGGGTTGTTTTGGTTTTTTCTTATTAATATTTATTTAATTAATTTAAGTACAGTTTTCGAATGGTATGTTAATCACAAACAAATGCGGCTAATAAGGAAGTCTTAAATTATACCAAGGATTGTCTGAGAAATTAAGTATCCAATGTTCTTCCACACCGATAATTTGCAGACTGCTCTGAATGTCGTAAAAGTTTATAGATTTGACTACTCTTTTATCTACAGCCTAGTGTCAAAGAAGGGGAGGAAGTAGAGTAGGTATCTTAAATGTGAACTTTTTGTAGGACTTCGGAGGCTCATCGCTATACCTTTCGTGTATATAATATTCTGCGCGGTTCTGCTGGTCTCTATTATGAGACCAGCAGAACCGCGCAACTTCGCCCGCGTTAAAAATCGATGTATTGATTGTCAAGTGGGAATAAGATATTTTCCCACGGTAAAAAGTAGCCTATATGTTAATCCAGAGTGTCAGCTAACTCCCTACCTAATTTAATGAAAATCGCTCCAGCTGCTTACACGTGAAGAAGTAACAAACATACACACTCACAAACTTTCGCCTTCACAATATTAGTAAATAGTCACTACAATGATAGTAAACGCAGTTGTCCGTTTTCACACATTTGGTATACATATCTACTAATTAGAGACGTTCCGACTTTCCCAAGGGATAGTAATGCATCTTTACAATCTGATATAGGTACTATGCTAAATTTATTTCGGGTTAATAATAATTTATCTTGCCCAACATGCATCTTCTTTAGTAACTGTAAACAAGATACTGACTAACTTTCATTATCGTCAGCCCATTATTGTCTCACTACTGGGCACGGGTCTTCTCTAGGAATGAGAGAGTTTTAGACCGTAGTCCACCGCGCTGGCCAAGAGCGAATTAGTAAAACTTTAATTACAATGTAAATAAACAGGATTATTAATATATTTAAAAAAATAATAATATAAGATAACAAAAAGACAAACACGCTGAGTTTCTTGCCGGATCTTCTCAGTTGAGGTCGTGTTCTGATGCGGTGGTAGTGTAAGAAAAAAAATGTGTAATTTGTAAGTGCCCGTAGGACTATACAAAATAAAGACATTTTATTTCATTTCTATTAACCGCAGTGCATGCTTGTTTATTACTTATGTATATGGGATCTGTAGTATTTGCGTGAGAGTAACAAACACCCACCCTCACTTTCTCATTTATAATATTACTAGTTTATTTCCGCTGCATCGCCTGCCTCGGTCAATTCTACTACGGTAAACTTACATTTTCTTATGATGTTAAGCAGGGATAAAAATATATATATGTGTGAGAATGAATGAAATTTAGCCCTCCTATCATATATCTCAAAAAATAGAAGAAAACCAGAATAGGTTGTGATACCCAATGAAAAATAGCTCAGTAGTCAATAACTTGCAGACGATAGCGTTTAATGTCGTTGTTGGCGGTTGGCGCGTGGCTGTGCCATTACCATACACGGCTGACACGCAGTGGTTTGCGGGTTCGATTCCCGGCCAGACAAGTACATATCTGAATGATGAATTTAGATTCTTATTTTGGGTATGGGTGTTTATGTATTCGTCCTTGTATTTGTCCACCAATTGGCACTTGGCCAGCGCGGAATATGGTCTAATAACTTTCATATTCCGAGAGAAGACCCGTGCTCAGCAATGGGACAATGATGGGTACCCTTTGTATTTGTCCATGGCATCCACGACACAGGAGAAAATCCTAGTTTGAGGCTATGATTGTAGACAGCGTTTAAGTGTTTATATCTAAAACGCCTTACAGCCAGTGCAAGTTGTGATATCCGATGATAAACGGTTTTGTCGTTAACTTGCAGACGACTGCGTCGAATGTCGTAAATTTTGTTGACGGCTGCGGTCTAACCATTCATCTCTTTTCTATTTGGCTGGCATTTAGTATGTAATTATTTTGGTTTATGGTGGTAATCGTAGTGGTTAGTTTATGAGTTTGATATGACTAAGACATTAATAACATTTCTTGCGTTTCGGTGGAAGGGCGTGGTTCTGGCTTATGATATTTATATGATGCGAAAGTCTTAGTGCTCCGGAGTAGCAAAATATCTGTGACTTCAGATAGAACCCTCAAAAGTTGCTTACAGACATCCGTGGGCGGCAGTAACTACTTACCGTCAGATGGACTGTATGCACATTTGCCGATGATTTTGGGTTGTATTTCAAAAACCCCATGCAGCCAGTACAAGTTGTGATACCCGATGATAAACGGTTCTGTCGATAACTTACAGACGAATGCCGTAGTGATAGTTTATTTTGATACGTAGATGGTTTTGGGTTGTATCTCCATATGTCTAGAACCCCTTACAGTCAGTATATGTAGGTTGTGATATCCGATGATAAACGGTTTTGTCGATAACTTGCAGACGACTGCGTCGAATGTCGTAAATTTTGTTGACGGCAGCGGGCTAACCATTCATCTCTTTTCTATTTGGCTGGCATTTAGTATGTAATTATTTTGTTTATGGTGGTAATTGTAGTAGTTAGTTTCCGTTACATCATAAATAGGTATTTACGACCGAAGCTAGTAAAAGCGTGTTAAAACATATTTTTTTTTATCTGACTGAAGTAGCAAACGAACATGCAGTCCGACTGATGGTAAGTGGTCACTGCCGCCCATGGACATCTGTACGCAACTTCATACAGAACATGCAGAACATGGGTTCCATTAGAAGTCAATCACAGACGCGTTGTTACTCCCAAGGACTATGATGTTTGCCTAAAGTATGCCGGCATCCTCACCCTTCTATCGAAACGCAAGAAATGTTTCAGGCTAGAAATAGGCGTGGCGGTGGTACCACCTTCAATAAACATTTTTAAAAACACTTAAATTGTCTGCTTGGAAATAACTAAATTACTAAGATCACTGAGCAGTAAGTCGATAGATCTGGAACTGATACCGAACCGTGGCACAGCGATAACTTGCAGAACTGGAAGTGCTGTAAATTTCACTAATAGCTGACTTACGCAAGCACTCGAACTTCGTGGTGACTATAAACTTACTTGAGAGGTTATATCGCAAATATTATGATAACTTATGTCGAAATTAGTTAGGTTTACATTACTTATTATTTGAAAAAAAGAAACTTGTTAGTATTTTTTTTTCAAAAGCGTGTTTATATTATTTATTTTTAGTTAGAATTGTTTTAAAATCGTGCTTTTTATATCATTTAATTTACTGTGTTTAATTTCAAATTTAATACATTTTTACGTTAATGCTTTGTGATCGGTCCTTAATAAGTAGGTATACAAAAATTCAAATATATCCGATTATTTAAAGTTGGTCAAAATCGCGTTCAACGATTCCGTTACACTGGTCGAACTACACTTGTTCTACCACCTTCAAAAACATTTAGAATCACTTAAACTATCTGCTTGAAAATAACTAAATTGATCACTGAGCAGTAAGTCGCTAGATCTAGATCTGATACCGAACCGTGGCACAGCGATAACTTGCAGAACTAGAAGTGCCGTAAATTTCACTAATAGCCGACTCTCGCAGGCACTCCAACTTCGTAGTGACTATAATCTTACTTGAGTGGTTATAGCGTAAACATTATGATACGTTTTATCAATATAACTTATATTAATATATAAGTTATTTTATTTGTCATGTACAACATTTTTACTTAAACGAGTAAACAGAAATTTACACCGCTGTTACAAGCCTGAAATATCTGTTACTACTTTCATCCATTAGTCAGCCTTTTGATGTCAACTGATAGACCTAGCCCTCCTCTCATGGAGGTAATGGAGGTAGTCCCCGCATCTAATTTGCATGCTGGTGACTGCAGTAGACGTTCGTGTTACCCAAAAAGACGCTGCTAGCCTTTTCATGAAATTGTCCCGTTTTTTTCGTGGGGTGAATTTTCAAAGGGTATCCGACGCCACGGGAACAAGCCCGGTCTTTTGGTCTTTACGACGGTATGTGACCACACATGATACTCATCCGACGGTTCGACCTCCCACTACAGCCGCTCACAACTCCGGGAGCTCCCTTTGTCGCCTCTTACGAACGGCAGAAGATACTGTAGCCCTATTCAGATCTCAGAACTACAGATACGACCGCGATCCTAACCAGAGTCGCTTGGCTGGGCCATATGAGCCTCTCTTGCTGCCTGGAATCCCACGGGCCCACTTAGAGTCTCCTCTTACGACAGGCAGGATTACATAGTCATGACCAAACGGTACCAAGACATTTGCATAACAACAATTTAAAACTACAATCATACAAATATTAATAAACATGTCACTCAGAATCAAAGTTGCCGTTTACTCCATGTGTTTGCAGAGCGATCATTGTTAAGTAATATTTCTATATATATTTAGTCCTATATGATGATAAGATAGTTTTTCTCCCGTAGGCATTGACGTCAATAGATTAATTTAAGACCTACTGCTCAACGCATAATCTTTGTTTATAAGTTATTAAAATGTTTTTAACATAACATATGCCTTGTGCCTATATTTTCACGGTTGTTTTTGAGGCAGTAGGGATCAATTGACTTTTAAAATCCTGTCGCAGAGCGAAGGGTTCTTTTTATAAATTGGGTAGCAAACGAGTATGCAGACCACCTAGATTGTAGCCGCCATATTTAATAAATATATGTATAGCGTATGCCACTCTGCAAAGGAGTTATATTATATTACTAGTTGCCCCGGCGAATTTCGTTCCGCCTAAATGTCAAAATTTAAAATTATCAGTGTTTCTCCACTATATTATACATGTATTATACATAAAAACCTTTCTCTTGAATCACTCTATGTATTAAAATCCGTAGCGTAGTTTTAAAGATCTAAGCATACACAGGGACAGACAGCGCGAAGCGACTTTGTTTTATACTATGTAGTGATGTTACACTCGTCAAGCCGTTTAGGTAGCCAAAAGAAATAGACATAAATGCATACAAACATATATACGCTCGAAAAACATTACCTTTGTGGCGACCTCCCACAACTCATCAGGAGATGGCGCTACTAGTATTCTGAAACACGCTATCGAAGCATTCTCAGAATCCTGCATAAATACAAGTTCCGAACATGTCGGAGCACAGCCGCTCCCCAGGCATGATCACCTAGCCTGGCGGGAGATCTACCTTTGCCAAACCTTCCTTACTAAGACGAGTAAAAAGCGATGCATCCAGACAGACAGTTCAATTCTATTACTTTGTTACCCTACTCTAGGTGATTGAGTGAACCAAAACAGTATACTTTAATGGGGCTAAAGGTCACGAATAAATTTGGAAACCCATTTCGCTAATGGCATTGATTTTATTCGTACAACTTGGTCGGTGAATCTTTTTTATACACCAGGTGGTAGAATCAGTGTAGTTCGACCGGGGAGGTACCACCGCCACACTTATATTTAGCCCTCGGGAGTAGCAACGCATTTGTGATTGACTCCAGGTAGAACTCATATTGTATATGAAGTTGCTTACAGATGTCCATGGGCGGCAATGACACTTACCTTCAGGTGAACTGCATGCTTGTTTGCTACTTCAAAAATACAAAAAAAAAAACATGCATTGAAGTAGCAAACGAGCATGCAGTCCACCTGATGTTGTTGATAGTAGACGTGAGCAATGGAGGTGTGGCGACCTCCCGCTACTCATCAAGAGATGGCGCTACTAGTATTCTGAAACACGCTATCGAAGCATTCTCAGAATCCTGCATATATACAAGTTCCGAACATCAACTGTCGGAGCACGGCCGCTCCCCAGGCATGATCACCTAGCCTGGCGGGAGATCTCCTGCCAAGCTAAAGGCCAAAGAGGTTTATTGGCAATAGTGTCCACGACTGCACGTTGGTGTATGCGGTTGATATATATGTTATATAGAAACACGCCGTAGCCCATCCCATAGTTTGACCTCTTAATCTCCTTTTCGACATCCACAAAAGGGAGTGGTTCTAGCCAGACCTACGGTAATATTTGCATATTTATTCTAATGCCATTTAAATATTTAAGCATGTTTGCTACCACAAATATAATGTTTAAATACACAAATGTCACGTAAATATCAATCGGTCACCGGTAAAGTGACCCCGTGTCCTTTAAAACGGGATAATATAATACAAGTGTCATTATTAGGTCTGGGGTAAATTTGGAACCTCAAAAACAGCAATAAAAAATGTTTTCTACCCTCATGAAAAGGGTAGGAAACATTTTTTGAGGAGGTAGGAGGAGGTATGATGTAGTAGGAATTTTCCTGTTCTATGGGTGGTATATAACTAAATACACAGACATCCAGACTCAGAACATTCTAAATCTATTATTCAGCTATTTGTATGTCCGGGGATCGAACCCGGAACCCAATGCGTGATAGACCGGTATGACGAACTCTCCCGCATGCGGATCGTCAACAGAGGTATAAATCGATCAATTCACGTGTTGTTGCTTGTTGCTTGTCTAATATTTTTCTTTCTTTATAAGATTTCAATAGCGAATGAGCATATAACTTTTCGTAATATGCAAATCTCGGCAACCACGCCCTTCAACTGAAAAACAAGAATAGTTTCACCCTATATATGTGTTATATATAAAAGAGTTAAGTCAGTGTCTTTTGGTGTGTTAAGGTGCGAACACACCAATCGATTGATACCTAGTTGTTTAATGCTCGCGACCAGTGTCGGACAGTGCCAAGCGCTGTTAGAATTCGGTTTGATTACAAACGTCCTCGAACCCTGTTTTGAAAGGTCAAGTTTCAATCACTATTACTGTTCGTCGAATCCTAGGCACGCACCACTGATTTCTACCAAATTCATCTGCGTATTTCATTACCGTAAAATACTTGTACAGCTAAGCGTGATCTAAAAAAGTTGTCAAAACTGTGATGTCTACCAATCCATGTGATTGCCGGCACACCTTTACATTATGCGACCATCATAGTCCTCGGGAGTAGCACCGCATCTGTGATTGACTCCTATATTCTGTATGAAGTTGATTACAGATATTCATGGGCGGCAGTGACCATTTACCATCAGGTGGACTACATACTCGTTTGCTAATTCAGTCAGAAAAAAAAAATTAAAAAAATCGTGCTTGACCAGCGTGGTGAATATGGCTTAAAACTATCGTTCTGATAGAACAACCGTGCAAAGCAGTGGGCCAACATGGGTAACGTTAGGTCAGGGGTATACTACGACGGATGCCCACAAACAGCCGGTAACAATTGGGTTTCGATAGGACAAAGGGTTGCCTACAGCAGCAATTTACCATCTGGACAGCTTGTTTGCCATTTCTACACAAAAATACAGTCTTATCAAAAACGTTATAGGCTCGAAGCATATTTTATTAACAGCCTTGAGATTGCTTTAACCGTGGTTTTTATTACCGTTTTATGATTGCAGTTAAATTGAACGTGTAAAATTTTCCAGAAGCGCCGCCGAGGATTTTGCTAAACTAATTTGCATTTTAACATCAAATATTAAGGCTCTATTTACCTTACTCTGTTGACGACACGTTTCTTCTGAATTTACCTATGACTATATTCCTATTAGGTCGTTATATTAAATGCTTTAAGTCTGTGGTAATAAGGTTTGATTTTGACAATTTTGTTAGGTATGAATTTGTGTGTTACCAATGAACTAAAGGTGTCATACTCGTGTAGAAGTATTTTAGAGCCTTTCTAAGAAATTGGTTAAATATGAATAGGGTTGTAGTCAGTAACCCAATAGACTTAACTGGTACGGTTTTAACGGTAAAATGTGATGATGCGACATTAAGAAGTGCTTCGTAGCTGAAATAAGGATTTTCCAGGAAATTATGCCCAGTTACGTTAGTTCACGTACCACATAAGGGATTTTAATTTTCAAGGAATTTCCAAGCGTTTCGTTTGATATAAATTCGGTGAATATATATAAAAAGTACAAATCATATTTAAACTGATAACTTAGTTTTGACTGTGACTGTGTAACAGGATTTTTAATTTATTACAAAGATTGATTTAACGGACTTTATGGAATATGTTTGTAAAAAATCCAGGTTTTTTCTCCGACTAAGAAAGAAGTTGTTTCACAACACATCTGGTAACTCTAGGAGAGACATTAAGGGTTTCGAATCTTTGAAGCAATTCATGAATTACATCCAATTATATATAAAACTAGCTGTGCCCGCGACTTCGTCCGCGTATTTAAAAAGTATTATTACACGACGATATAACGACGCAAAAACAAATAACGCTGCATACAACCACCGCCCCTCCTTCTTGCAGCGTCATGTTTTGCTCATCATGCGGCGCGGCTGAGTTTTATATCGGTGTTATTTTAAAATTGTCATATCTTCTAAGATGTTCATTGAAATTAAGTGATGTCAAAGACAATTTTGTTCACAATTAAATACTCTTAATCAACAACATTTGGACAAAGATTAATATTATTACGTTGATACAACTCTTAACTAATTTCGACCGAATTTGATTACCATGAAAACGGTTCTAGTGAGTTAATGTCGCGGACATTTTTTTAGATAATTTCAAGAGAAATAATTCTCTCATACATATATTTTTGGTATCTTGTACCGTTTTCGCAGCGCTCGCAACGGAAGCCCTCAAGGATGAATAATTTTCCTCGTTTTTTTCACATTTTCCATTATTTCTTCGCTCCTAATAGTTGCAGCGTGATGTTATATAGCCTAAAGCCTTCCTCGATAAATGGTCTATTCAATACAAAAAGAATTTTTAAATTCGAACCAGTAGTTCCTGAGATTAGCGCGTTTAAACAAACAAACAAACAAACTCTTCAGCTTTATATATTAGTATAGATTTGAATTTCGATTCCTTTGTGTTTCTATAAGAGTAGAAAGCATAATTTTAACAAAAGCAGAAATATACAAAATATTAACACAAATTTCTCGTCAAAAGTTAGAAAATACGAGTACATCGCAGTGCAAAATGTTATTCGTAACAATACAGTTATGTTTGAGAACTAAATTTTGAATTGTGAAAGAGAATATTATTCTGAATGGTCGACGACTACGACGTATTTTAATTTAGGGACCAAAACTAAATTTTCAGAGCTCTTGTGTGTGAATTTGAGAACGCAAACATTCGCTTGCCATTTCCATATTTTTGTTTAGAACCGAAATTTAACTTCATTTAAATAAACGTAAATTAAATTGAAACAAAGATTACATTGCCGGCCAGGTTTTGATAAATACAAGTTTTTGTTCTCTTTGGCCTCTATGGGACTAATTCGATAACCGTTTTCTAATCTGCATTGTAAATCTTATATAAATATTCTTGTGTCTAGATCTAGACCTTTCGGTGCAGGCATAGCGTTGTCTGTTAGATTTAAAATTTACTAAGCGTACTAGTAAAAACCCGGTCATGCTTTGTTGTGCCTTGCTATTTTGTGAGCTTTGCTACCAACATAGAGGCAGTTTTTACAATTTATATTCAGCTAGAACTACGAAAACTCTTGAATTGTATCCATATTTTGAAATTCTATATCAGATCGGATGAGACTACGGATTTGGTTTATACGAAATAGACATAGAGAACATGTGAAACATCTTGTCTGTGGGAGGGAAATGTTTCACAAAATACTTCACAGTCACAGGACGTCTAAACAAGACTGCATCTTTGAAAGGTAGAACCAGTATTCGTATTATTTCTAGCGTAATTTTTCTTTCATATGATTCTCCATAATGATCCTTGGAAATGACAAAGCATCTGTGATTTACTTCAGAATGCACCCAAGTAGCAGGTAAGTGGTCGCTTTCGCATTGACATCAGTAAGCTACTTGCAGATCATATGTCGTATCTAAAGTCAACAACAGATGCGTTGCCACTTCTGACGGGTAAGATGGTTGCCTCATAAGAAAGTGAGCACACGATATCCACACCTTTCCTTGGGAACGACAATTGCTTCACGCTAGAAATAGACGTGGCATTGGCACCTTCTCAGTCGAATCATACTCATTCTATAACCTAAAATCATACTTAACTATAGCAGTTCTTGCGTTTCCATGGGTTTGAAGGTGGCCAGCTCATAGGTAAGTGCCATGTCGTTGTCAGATGGAACCTCTGTTCTAGAGTTTATATTTAAAAGAAGCTATAGTCCATGGGGAGTGACAATTCAATATCAGTTTTATAAAAAAAAACCTAATCCATACACCATAAGCTTACTTTTTATTATAACTATAAACCCCAATATTTTACATTGTCCTTGAACTACTTTAGTAGGGCAACGTATACTCCGACAAGCGTTCAATAGGATTTTTATATGTTGCTACCTTTACACATCTGGTTTATTCAGCTGGCGCCGGTGTTGCCATAAAATTTATTTAAGGGCAAAGTTCTAGTTTACACGGTGGTGCAATGGGCAGGATGTTGCGTTATTACTGGCAAAGTAATGTTTTAAGATGGATGAAAAAATATAGCGCAAGGTTATTCGAAACTAGACAACACATATTCACCCAGAATTTCCATGCACAGTCTCAAAATTTTCAAAAATTATCATGATACAATGGTGGATTATTTTATGGAGTAAGATTAATATAAGTTACATCAGTACCATACCTATCGTCCGTATGTATTCATATCGTTAGTGGAAAAGAAATAATGCTAAAGCGCCAAAATAGCATTTGTGGCAAATGAGGTTTGAAGTTATTTTTACTGAAAAAAAATCATGTCACCTTTATTTTTTGTGGGATCATGTTGAGTAGTAACAACTCCCAGCAACAAGATTCCCCAAAAATAAAGGTGAAATGATTTATTTTCTGTAAAAAAAAACTTGAAACCTCACCTCATTTCTCACAAATACTATTTTAGCCCTTCATCTTTATTTCCTTTCTACTGATGATATGAACCTATTTCTGTGGTATGGAAGACATACTTTTCTGAGGCTTTCTAACTTAGTTCTCAGCGGTACAACGAATCTGTTCATATAGCAGTTAACCTCAGGTAAGTTTTATCTTATTTGGAGATGTCATACTTCTACTACGTAATAAAAACTTCCTGAAGAATCTTCTACCTTTGCATTGGAAGCCGTCCAAATCATTTCAGCAATTGCAGGAATAATGCATATACGATATTTAAAAATTCCACAAAACATATAAACTTAGTAGTGGTAGTAACAATTTAGGGGCTAAAACTTCAGACACTTCTAATTTTTTTCAAAAAACATGCTCATTAAAATTAATTGTCACTTGCACGAATAAATGATAACATCGTGAAACGCCCGAGAATTCTCTGTTTCTAAGGATGTCTGTTATCTACCATGCTATGGTCTTGAGCAGTGTTCAACACTACTCAAGAGCATAGCATGGTCTAACCTCTCTCACCAGTACCAGTAAAACCCAGCCGTGGTATTGTTATGGGTTGAGGACGAAAACGACGTAAGCTCTCATCTTGGACCGTCTAAAATTCCCGTATGAAATAAAAAGCAAGTACAAGGCCAGGCTGCTATATCCGGCCGATCTACAAAATAAATATTTAGTAGATGCACCTTTTTAATATAGTTCGGCCAGCTGTGTACGTTAGTTCTAAAATGAGTTAAATTTTCGTGAAAACATGATTAACTTTACATAGTTCCTGTAGTGCGGTGAACAATACCTTTTGCCTAATAAAATGAGCGTTAAGGCCTGTTGTTTTCTGGTTTGAAAGCAGGGGGCAGGGGGTTCATAAGTATAAGGGAGACTTATTTAAGATGTTCCGTCTTAGACCTTAGACATAACATCTATAGCAAACCTCTGATTCAAATTTTAACTGAGGCTGATTATAGATGTCCAAGTGGTAGAGTCCACACAATATCAGGTAGACTGCATTCACGTTTACTACTTCTGTATTAAAAATAGTAACTAATATTTATGCGACTCCCTTTTTTTTCGTCTTAAGTTGTTGCCTTTCACTTGCTATGATATTTTGTACTGTTTAAAGATTCTAGTAACCATTCGTCATCAGATCTGTCAGTCCTTTTTGTGTTGCTGTGGTATGATTTCATTGATGAATATACTCATAAAATTAACTCTTTCCTTCTGCGTTTCTTGAGACGATAAAATAAGATAACGATGTTTGGCCGATTCTCTAATTTGTAATACGGGGTTATTTCCGCGACCTTGACCGTTTCAGTCACGTATACAACGGTAACAAGTATCGTTTGTGTGAATATAGGTTATAAATTATGTGTGTGCCAAATCACAGCGAAATTGGATCGGTAGATGAACGTGAAAGAGGAACAAACACACATCCTCACATTTTCGCATTTATAATAATAATTAATACGTGAAGCAAAAATTTGTGATTCGTTTTTAACGTTGATTACGCACGGTTATAGTTGATGTAAAGAAGGATTGCGCAATGCTTATATTTTTTTCAAATAATGCATAAAAGATACATAAAATCAACTAAAAACACACCATACACACTACCTTGCATTTAACACAAACACATGCATTATAAACGAAATAGAACATTCAATATTTAGTACTATGAAAACACATAACGTCAAAAATATCAGATATTTATGTCAAAATACCTGCTATTGCTTTTAAATGCAGCTTTGCTAATAAACCTCTTTTTAACTTTAACGGGTGCGTTCAAAATAACTTGAAAATTATTACAATTAATTTAAATCAGTGAAATATTCGTGCTACTTTGGACAGGATGAAGTTTTTTTTTTTTATTTAAATTACGGTCGAATTTCGACCGTTACGACGTCTACTATTAATTAGAGTTGGAACATTTGCGGCGACTATTTATTTTATATATAACTTTCAGCCGACATTCCAAGCTGGTAAATTTTATTATTGTGTAACTGGGTCTGTTTGTTTGCTAGTTGTATTATAAACTCGAACATGGAATTAAATATTACAGTTTTGTACTTGACTTTTCAGGTAAATATAGTTTTCATATTCTTTGATTGTCTTAACGCTCGTCATTGTTTAATGAATTTATATGCCTTATAGTTTATTTTATGTGTTTTGTTTATTATTATCTTTTCTTAAAACAGTTTTTATTTTTTTACCATTATGTGGGTGGATGACGAAAAATCTAAGTACATTTCATGATTAACATTTTAGTTCTATAATTCGTAAAGTATTTATTAACTTGGATAAGGGAGGGTAGCACCTACCTACCTACCTTATTTTGCGCAACACGGAACGGGTAGGCGTAGATTAATGTCGTGCGATTGGAATGCATAAAAGTGGATCGGCTGAGTTAGCTAAAAGATATTGTTGAACGTGCTGTCGCCAATACCGCTTTACGGAACGTTATCCTTGTTATACCAGATATACGTTATTCTAAATGTTAATTCCGTAAAGTGGGATAGTGAATAAATCGATGTCGTAATTATCTCCGAGCCCGTAATTTTTACGCCCACAATTGAACGCTACCATGACTGATACAGGATAGGCCATCCTGCCTATAAATACATTATTCCGTTGCATTGTTCATTGCTCGCTTACGTCTTCGCTTTCGGCCATATTGCAATGTACTTTGAAATTATGGGCAAAAACATAAACTATGAGTGTTTTAGCAATAGTAAACTTGTACTAAGGGCACCGGAGTGCTAAGAAACAAAAAACAAATTGATAGATTTTATTTAAGTTAGCTTAGTTTTATGCAGGTTAAAGGTCTGATGCAGACCCAAAAAAGTTGGAATATCTGACCTATGTAAGGTACGGTAGAGGGCGTTTAACCCGCTGCAACGGCCCGCATCGACCGTTACACGATGCGGTACGGTAAATCAGCTGCTAGCCAATATACCGTCAGAAAAAAAACAGTTTTTTCCCGTTAGTGATTATTTTGAGATATTTAGTAATAAACACATGAAACCGGCTGATGCCTGCCGCATGACTTTGCTCCATAAAGTACTAATCAAGCATAGATCATACTAATATTATAAAGGCGAAAGTTTGTGAGTGTGTATGTTCGTTACTTCTTCGCGTCTAAACGGCTGGAGCGATTTTCATAAAAAAATTTAGGGAGTTAGCTGATACTCTGGATTAACATATAAGCTACTTTTTACTGCTCATCCCCACGGGACAATCGATACATCAATTTTTTTAACGTGGGCGAAGCTGCGGGTTTTAACTAGTATGAAATAAATCGTTGGACGAATAAAAAAAAATATCGTTTTGAGGAAACAGTGTTGCCAACTCTCAAAAATGTATTCCCCTAAAGTCTTCATTAAAAAACATACTAATTGGAATTCTTCATGGCAACCTGACTTGACGACGAAAAAAAAAAGGTCTTCGGGTGTAGTGCATGACGTTTTTTTCCTTTTTTTTTTCGTCGTGAGGCATTGATTATATAGACTGGCGGGGAGATTTCCCATTAAAAACAACTATATGTTGAAGTTATAAAAACCCCTGAAAATACCCCTAAAAATTTTACACCCCGAAAAAATCCCCATCCTACTTGAAAATCCCCTAAATTTGGGGGAAAAACCCCTAAGTTGGCATCACTGTGAGGAAACCTTATAAATTCGAACAGTGTCCTGGTGTTTAATACTTATGACTTACCTCAGGTTTGTGCTGGTTATGGGTCTGAACTGGGCTCAGAATATCTGAACTATGTGAGGTAAGGCAGAGTACGTTTAACCCGTTGCACCGGCCCGCACCGACCGTTACACGATGCGGTACGGTAAATCAGCAGCTAGCAAATATACCGTCAGAAAAAACATTTCGTTATTTTTTTCCGGTAAGTGCTTACTTTAAGAAATTATGTAGCATTAGAAAAAAAGGAACACATGATTTATTAGGTCATCGCTCCCACATAAGTGGATCGATGTCAGATGGCCATGGGTGATCATCAGAAATTTTACAACATGCAAATTTCAGTCAATAATAAATTTGCAGAACATGTGCACAGTTCTAAAGACACTTAAGTACATTTATAAGAGTTAAAGAGTACTTAGAAAGTTGTCTCGTTTAGAACCAGGAGGATCGGTTT
Source organism: Spicauda simplicius (assembly GCA_949699795.1). Classification (NCBI taxonomy): domain Eukaryota; kingdom Metazoa; phylum Arthropoda; class Insecta; order Lepidoptera; family Hesperiidae; genus Spicauda; species Spicauda simplicius. The sequence continues at coordinate 16,052,206 of OX453071.1, read as the reverse complement.
AATTGCACTAACTTCGCAAGAACATAGAAGTAGTAACATTATGCAAACTAATTTCAGAATGTATCTTGAACTCTAATGAGTTGAAGATACGTTCATGAATGAATGTGTAGTCTTGGACTCAATGGGCCATTGAAACTTAATCGTTTCGAATGCCCAACGGCTTCCAGAGTTAGACGGAAAAGTTGTAGCTAATATAACTGCATGCATCCATTAACCATTTGTTGTCCACTGTTGGGAACAGGCTTCCGCTGATGAGGATTTGTATCGGTAGGTAGTTGATACTTAGTAAGACGCTGCTGCCCATTTTCTGGATTTAATTTCATAATCGCCCCTTGCGCCAACTACAGTAAGAGAGGAAGTGGTGCTATTATTGAATAGTACCACTTTCTCTCGAGAGCCCGTGCAGCTAATATATTATATATCTACGAGTGCTAGTTACCCGTCACATCGGTCGAAATTCGACCGTAATTTAAATTAAAAAACTAAACTTCATATTGTCCAAAGTAGTACCAATATTTCTCAAATTCAAATAAAATGTAATATTTTTAAGTAATTTTGAACGCACCCGTTAAATATAAAAAGAGGTTTAATTAGCTAAACCGAATTTAAAAGCAATAGCGGGTATTTTGACAAAGACACTGACATTTCTGAAGTTATGTGTTTTCATAGTAAGACATTGAATGTTCTATTTCGTTTACTATTAATGTGTTTGCGACAAATACTCGGTAGTGTGTGTAATGTGTTTTTAGTTGATTTTATGTATGTGTTAATTATTATTTGAAAAAAAGATTCTCTACGTCCACTATAACCGTGCAAAGTTTCATACTAACCCGTCCGCGCCATATTACATAAAAATGCTTCACAAATTTTTGCTCCACGTATTAATAGATAGATATACAATTAACACATTTCAGCAATTACGAAACGTAAAAGTCAAAGCTGCCAGAGCACAAAAAATTTCAACGTAAGATTTCTGCGTTAAAAACTTAACGGCCCTTACAAACTGCGCTAATTACCGCACTAACTTCGCTACTTTAACCGTAGGTGAGGTTAAGGAGCAGAAAATTGGTTTACTTACTAACTTCTCTAGTCAAAGTGATGCAGATGTGAACAAATTAGGAGTATCTACAGCATCGCTTCTAATAAATGTGAAACATTATGCACATGAGGATTTATAATTTAAAAATTAAAGATATACACTCAAATATTTAATATTACCAGTATACGTACTTACAACAAAACGTATATTTTATAACGATATTTATAACTAAATACATATATCCAAATTACAGAATGCTGGCTACAATTTCTACACTATTTCGCTTGCTGAGGTGTGTAGGTCTTTTGTTGGGCTCTATCAATCTTTTGACAGGTGCATAAAATATAAAGCGTTGTATTAGAATAAGGATATTGGTTATCCACTATACGATATTTATAAAATAAGTAACGAAAAGAAGAATTTATCTTACTACAAAATTAAAAAATATAACATTATTTTTAAATTTTTATACGGCAAAACAACGTTTGCGGGTCAGCTTGTACGAGTATATAATTGGACATAATAATAGTATATATATAATTAGTGGAACAGCCGCAGAAAGTTTGGTAGCGTCATCGCCAAGTAATCGCTTAAAACATGTACCTACTTAAATTGGTTATAACGGTCATATATTAGATCGACAAGGACATACTATAGCGTCGGGACATCTTGATAGAAAACGGTTCAAACGTTTACAGCAGATGGTAAAGACCAAACCTAAAAGATCGATTTCCTGTATTTTTTTTATCTGACTGAAGTAGCAAACGAGCATGCAGTCCACCTGATGGTAAGTGGCCACTGCCGCCCCATGGATATCTGTCATCAAATTCGTACAGAACATGGGTTCCATCTGAAGTCAATCACAGATGTGTTGCTACTCGCGAGGACAATGACGGTCGCCTCATTTAAAAGTGTGCCGGCAACCACACCCTTCTATCGAAACGCAAGAAAAGCTTCACGTTAGAAATAGGTGTGGCGGTGGTACTTCCCCGAGCGAACTACACTGGTTTTATCACCTTGAAAAAACTCGTTAAACATAGGCTTCCTAATAATACACCGTAGCTAAAAGCCTTTTATTTAAAGCTTTCTACCCGATATAACCTAAAAATATCTTTAACGACCTTCATTGAGTGGAGGCGCCCACGTAAACGTCCGAGCGGCGTTTTTTTTATTTTTATTATTGGAAGTACCTACCTATGTGAATTAGATTTTAAAAACGATCTTGATGAAATGTATCTTTACATTCTTAGGTTCAATAGGCTTACTTGTTTCATTTTAAGTAAAGACCAACAAAAATAAGAGTAAGAGAGGCAGTCAAAAGAAAGACGTAAAGAGGGAGACAACCATTTTTTACATATTTTGAAAGCTTTATACTTTTTATTATTATTTTCATTTGCAAATAAGTTTAAAGCTATTTATTCTCTTATGATTTATGTAAATGGTAAATTAAAAAAAGGCGTATTTGTTTTTGTAAGTTTTATTGTTTAATGGACGTCTTTGTTTATGTAAATTCGTCGTTTTAAAATTAATTTTGATTTAAAAACATAGGTATTGTTTTCTGCTGACGCTACAAAATACGTTTGTCGATCCCACAAGCTCGAGATTAGCCCGTACATGTCCCAATCTAAGATTCAGACATATATCTAATGTTATAAAACGGGAACTCTAACGAGTGTACTCGTATTTTATAAGATTTGATACTGTATCGAGATTGTATAGATGAGATCAAAGGAAATAAGATGATAAACTTAACCTTATTCTTAATTTATATCTTCTAATAAACTAACTAATAATACTGCTAATAAACTAATAACTACTATACTAATATTATTAAGACGAAAATTTGTGTTTGTTAATCTTTAACGCCAATATCTGGTCGGATTTTGCTGATATTTGGCGCACATATAGTTTATGGCCCGACTTACCACGTAGGATGCTCATTATTATGGTAAAGGTGATCGGACCGTTCCAACCGCGGGTAAGATGCTGGTCACTTCATAGAATAAAAACAAAATAAACAAAAAATACAACCGACTTCCATGCAACAAAAAAGTAAAAAATAATTTAAATACATGTTGAGCATACACAGTAGGTACTGAGTAGTAGTCCCGAAGTCGGCGCTCACCATATTTCGCTAGATCACGACGAAACCACATGTGTCCTATGTGAGCGCCGACTTCGGACTCCGACTTCGACGGCGGAGTAATCCTTGCACGTACATAAAAAAAAAGATACCGACCGAATTGAGAACCTCCTCCTTTTTGAAGTCGGTTAAAAACAAAGTCGCTTCCCACTGTCTGTCCCTATGTATGTTTAGATCTTTAAAACTACGCGACGGATTTTAATGCAGTTTTTATTAATAGATAGAGAGATTCAAGAGGGGTTTTTATGTACATATAATAAATACATAATATAGTGGAGGAACACTAATTTTTGACTTTTAGGCAGAACGAAGTTCGCCGCATCAGCTAGTTCCTTATATAATAATCTGTTTATACTCATGAAGGACACTTCACTAATTAATCGTGGTAGACCCTAAACTTCTAAAGCTAGAAGCATATCTTTTATAAAGTGGGTTCCTTTTATTACGGAGCCATTTTACATAGGAAGACTTTTTCGATATTTCGCTGCAAACTTTATAGATATAGATATCCGGGTTTCCGAGTATATAAACTATGAGACAACTTTTTCACCGTTTTCAAAATTAACCACTAAGGGATACCACTGCAGACATAATAATATCTTCCATCTTTTTTCACTGCACGTAATTGAGTCGCATTAAATCTATAGTAAGTTTTCATTGCTCCATAAGAGATGATACCAGTCCTGTTGTAATATGATAGCGTAATTATATTTTTGAAGTGAAACTTCTTTAGGCGCATGAGGGTAAAATTTTTACAGATGAAACGTCACGCCGGTATGCAACGGAAGTGTCGGAAAAGAGAGAGAGAGTGATCGAGACCGATTGAGAGAGAGTAAGACAGGGCGAACGTAGCATGAGCAACTAGCCGTGGAGTGAGAGTAGGGAGCAAGCGAGTGAGAAAGATTGAGAGAAAAAGTGAGACAGAGCGAACGTCGTATCACGCCTTTTTCCCTTCCTCTTAATCTTGGAAATTCAAAAGTTTTAGATTTGTATAAATATAAACAAGATTTATAAATTAGTTCGCCAAAGAAGTTTCACTTCTGACATGTGTACTTTGTAACGCACGCATGTTTTTTGCATATTAAGGACATTGTAGCCCTTTGTAATACTCTTAGATCGTATATATTTACAAATAAAACTATCAGAGTATCCACGCGTTATACATATTGCCAATCCAGTTATTCGCGCTATGCTAAAAATTCAAACAAAAATCGGTCAAGTGCATGTACGTGTACTCGCGCACGAAGGGTTTCGTACCATTTATTAGGGTTCCGCTTTTACCCGTTGAGTCTCGTCAACCCATTATTGTCCCACTGCTGGGCACGGATCTTCTCTCATAATCCGAGAAGCCATAGGTATTCCACCGCGCTGGCCAAGTGCGAATAGGTGGACTTCACACATCCGAGAACTTTTTTTAAAGAACTTTCGGGTATGTAGATGACCTCACGATGTTTGTCTCCACCGAAAAGAACTTCAACGAATCTTAGAAAAATCAGTGCGTGCCTGGATTTTAGCCTCGGGCCTCCCGATCCAAAGGGCAAATTTGACCCATTAGGCTATCACCCTTTGAGTACGGAACCCTAATAAAAAATAAAGTACCTATTGCATGCCTGTACACCGCATATACCTATACCTACCATACTAGACCATAAAAATATATTGCCTATGTCTTGAAGGTATCACTTTATCTTATTTCATAAAGATAATTCTTCTTTATCAAAACTTATTAAAATATAGCTATTTATAAACGCGGCTGAAGTCAGGAGGCACGGCTAGTGTATAATAAAATATGTATTTCATTCACCATACAGCATGTTTATATCTAGATAATAATCTTGGCAAAGTACGAAATACCGACAAAATCGCACGAGTCGCTATATATAAAGAGGTTTACTTGTAACACCTAATAACAGTAAAAAGGTATAATATGCAGATGCCAAAGAAAATAGGATGGAAATAGAATGAATGTTTGGCGAACATTATCATAATAAGGGTTAGCGGATTCGTTCAACGAGTGACGAGTAAGATTCGGTATTCTGAGTTGAGTTTCAAGTTCTTTTCGGTGAAGGAAAACATCGTGAGGAAACCATACCCGATAGTTTGTTAAAAAAATGTTCTCGGAGGTGGAGTCCACCAATGCGCACTTGGCCAGCTCGGTGGACTGTGGCCTATAACTCTCTCATTCTGAGAGAAGACGTGCCGTGGGACAATAATGGATTATGGACAATATGCACCTCTATAATATTTTATTTTCAATTTTATGTTTTGGAGCCTATTTTTTGGTTTACGTACCCAAAGGGTAGAAGCGGAACGCTATTTCTAAGTGTGTCTGTCAGCAGGCTGTGTCTCATGAACCGTGATAGTTAGATAGTTGATTTTTTTACAGATAATATCTATCTGTTGTCGCTATAACAAAAAAAACTAAAAACAGGATATATTTTTTAGATCCATCCATCAGCCTTTTGATGTCCACTGCTGAACATAGACCTCTCCTAAATGGCGCCACTCTAACCGATCCTGTGCCCTCTGAATCCAACGGTGTCCCGCTGGCTTCTTCAGGTCATCGGTCCACCTGGTAGAGGGGCGACCTGTGCTCCTTTTGTCTAAACTTGGTCGCTACTTGAGGACCTTTCTTCCTCATCGGTTATCGGTCCTACGAGTAATGTTATCTGCCCTACGAGCTAATTTTTTTTTTTTTTTTTTTTATACACTTTATTAATGCGATCTGTTTCATATGAACATTTAGCATAGGGTTATGAATGGGTATTTTGTCTTGGAGGGCAGTGAGTCCAGTGACATACGCCCTTTATGTATATTATTCCTTATAGGTCTCTAGGGGACTTCCTTTTTAGCCTTTTGAATGTTGAAGATGATTTCATTAGGTGCATAGCTAGCATGTTAGGATGGGATTGTAGTCTATTCCTGTATGATTTAACGGAGTACTTGATCTCTTCTTGGACGGTTGGGATTTCAAGGTCGTGGTGTAACTGTTGGTTTGTTACAAACCATGGAGCGTCAGTGATAATTCTTAACATTTTGGATTGGAACCTCTGGAGTATTTCCAGATTTGAGTTAGCAGCTGTGCCCCAGAGTTGCACTCCGTAATTCCAGATTGGCTTTAGGACGCACTTGTATAATAAGAGTTTGTTCTTCATAGACAACTGCGATTTTTTTCCGAGCATCCAGTACATTTTTCTCAATTGGATCCCCAGTGCTTTTCGCTTGGTGAAAATGTGTTTCCTCCAGGTAAGTTGACGATCGAGATAAACCCCAAGGTATCGGGCTTCATTTGCTTGCGGTATCTGTACTCCGTTTAACTTTACAGGAGGACATGTATCTCGTCGGGTCGTAAAGGTTACCTGTACTGATTTAGCCTCATTTGCCTTTATCCTCCAGGTAGTTAGCCATTCCGTGATGCTGTTTAGAGAGCGCTGCAGCATACTACTCGCTTGTGCTGGTACATCATGGGCTGTTAAAGCTGCCGTATCATCAGCAAAAGTACCTATTATGACGCCATCTGTTGTCGGTAAGTCTGCAGTGAAGACCAGGTAGAGAATTGGGCCTAACACACTTCCTTGTGGTACTCCCGCGTGAACTCTGTGTAATTTAGTCACTTCTTCCCCTTGCTTAACGTAAAAAAATCTGTCAGCAAGATATGATTTTAGAAAGATATAATAGTTGACTGGGAGGTTTCTTTTTATTTTGTATAGCAAACCTGTGTGCCAAACTCTATCAAAGGCCTGTGATATGTCGAGAAATGCTGCACAGCAGTATTTTTTATTTTCAAAAGCCTTGTGTATTTCTTCCACTAGTCTATGCACCTGCTCAATAGTGCTATGTTTCTTTCTAAAACCGAATTGGTGGTCAGGTATGATCTTATTTTCTGCAATAATGGTGTTTAGTCGCTTTAAGAAAAGTATTTCCATAACTTTTGACAATATAGGCAGTAAACTAATCGGTCTATAGGATGAGGTGTCTTCGGGTGCTTTACCAGGTTTAAGGATCATTTTAATTTCAGCTACTTTCCATTGCGGTGGGAAGATGCCTCTGGTAAGTATGCAATTGAATAGATGCGTCAAGAACCGTATTGCTATTTCAGGTAATTCGCGAAGTATTTTTGCAGTTATCAAATCGTATCCTGGGGCCTTATTCAGTTTTAGGTTTTTAATTGTTTCGATGACCTCGTACTTCTTGATCCTTTCAATTGGCAAGTCTAGTTGATAAGGTTGATCAAGGAAGTCTGTAAGTTCTTCACTATTGATGTTCGATGGGTTTGGTAGAAAAACGTTTGTTAGATGAGAGGCAAAGGCTTTACTTTTCTCTAGGTCACTTTTTGCCCAGGATCCGTCCCTTCTACGTATCGGCGGATTGGAAACAGTGGGTCTTTTAAGACTTTTGGTTGCTTTCCAAAGGGAATAATCACTAGCAGCCGTGACGTCTAGATTACGTAGATGGTTCTGCACATTTCCATTTCTTTCTGTTTGGATTAGTTTCTTAATTTTGGCTGTTAGGTAGTTCAGTCGTGTCTTGTCTATGTTGTATCTGGTTATTTGCCATAACTTACGAGCCTGTCTTTTTTCTGCTACTAGTTCACGGATGGGCTTTGAGCATTCCGGTTCTGTGTGTTTCTTTGTAGCTGGGGTGCTATCCCAAGCAGCACTTTGAACACATTCATTAAAGTGTTCTACGGCTACCAAGATATCCCTTTCTGTTTTAAGAGAAATATTGATATTAATCTTGGATTCTATTATGGAACGGAACATATCCCAATTAGTCCTACGCTCATGTAGCCTTGCCAAGGGTTTGACATATGTTAATTTCTGAGAAACCTCTAATAGTATAACACTGTGATCTGATGAAAGGTCTTGTAGGGAAGTACATTTGAAACAATTAGCAGGAATCCCCTTAACAACACTAAAGTCTACCAAGTCTGGGACTTTTTTCGGGTCAGTGGGCCAGTACGTTGGTTCTCCGTTCGATATCGTGTTCAGGTGTAGGTCATGTATAGCGGCCTGTAGTTGGCGTCCTTTGGGGGTTGTTAGACGAGAGCCCCATTGAGTGTTTTTGGAGTTATAATCTCCACCTGCAATAAACCTTGGTCCTAGGGTTTTGAAGAAGTTGATATATTCTTCTTTTTTAAGCACATGCTTTGGTGGAGAATACAGTGCGGTGATGGTCAGGTGACCCCGCCAGTCCTCAACAACAACACTTGTGGCTTGTATCTTAGGAGTTCTAAATGGATTGGTCTCATGGTGTTTAATGTTACTCTTAATGAGGATAGCCGATCCTTCATGGGTCGTACCGTCTGGATGCATAGTTTGGTAGAATCTATAATTGTTGATTCTTAGGTAGTTTTTATTTGTAAAATGGGTTTCAGACACAAGCAAGATGTCAATTTTGTTTATTTTTAAGAATGTCTCTACTTCTAGGACATGTTGTGAGAGCCCATTGGCATTCCAGAGGGCTATTTTTAGTGAACAGAATTTGTCAGTTTGGTCATGATTTCCATTAGGAGATTTGTCATTGTGGTTAATTGTTGCATTAATTGTGACATAGCATTTATGATCGCTTTCATATCATTGTTGTTTGTGTGGACTGTGGTGGATTCATTTGGGCTCTGCTTGTTTGCTGGTGTGAGTGGATGTAGCGGTTTGTTGGACATTAATACTTCCTTATATAATGGTTGGTCTTGTTGCCTAGTAGTATTTTCAGTATGGCTAGGATGGTGCACGGGGCGCGTTGTCTGTCGATGTTTTGCTGGTTGGGATGGGTATTTAATTCTCTGGAGCTCTTTATAAACTGCGCAACCCTTGTAATTTGCAGGGTGGTTGCCATCACAAAGTATACATTTTACCGATTCTGACCTTTCTTTACGTTCACATTCTGATGATGCATGGTCTCCAGCGCATTTAATACACTTAGGCTTCCTAAAGCAGTATTTTCTTGTATGCCCATATTGTTGGCAGTTGCTACATTGTGGAATATCCCGCTTAGGTCTTGGTGGTTCGAATATAACCCTGCAGTGGAGAAGACTTTTGATGTTGTAGATATCTTTATTATTGTTATTGGGTTCTATTTCTATGAAGTGCATAGGTAATGGTTTTTTTGTAATCCTTTGTTTGACATTCCAAATGTTAGTGATTTTATGTCCTTGTATTTCTAATTCAGCTTTTATTTCTTCTGTATTTGTAGAGGGGTGAAGATTTTTGAGTACTACCTTGAAGCAACGGTCTTGCTTGGGTCTGTAAGTATAAAATTCTGTGTTTTTTTCTTGCAGGTTTTTAACTATTTTTGTATAGGATTCAGTAGACTTGGGCTGTATTCTAACTTGGTCATTACGAAGGACTTTTACTTCATAATTATCTGCTGCTACCTCATCAAGCATTTTAAGTAGTGGTTGGATATTACTGACCCGGTCAACATATAAGGGCGGAGCTTTGGCAGGTTTTTCGACAGTGTCATTGGTTTGTGCTAATTCCGTGTCATCGCTGAGCTCAGAGAATCTATTTGAGGTTGGTATAGGTTGGCTTAGCCAGTAGGTGTCAAGTTTTTTTTGTTTTATGGCTTTGTTTATTTCAGGGCTTTCACGTTGTCTTTTCCTTTCAGGTGCTGTCTTCCATTGATCGCCATCAGCTGTTTTAGCCATTTCCAAGTTAGTGTCAGCTGGTATGTCATCATCCAGATTGCTTAGTGACTGTGTTCTTGGCTTATTAAAGAAAGATTTGTGAAAAATCTGTTGTGTGAGTCTGTTACTTGGGGTTTCATAAGGTTGAGAGAGGAGGGGTTTTTCTTTTTCATTATTATTCATTTTGTTCCCACGAGTAGGGTCGATTAATACCGGTCACACACAGGGTCACGCCCATTCCTGTGTGAAGGCACTATACAACAATGTGAGCCAGATCCATTGAGGTTGGCGCTCGCGACTGATAACCCATCAGCCATTCATCCTTTTGACGCGTATCCCATCGTAGGATTGGGGTTATTTTTAGAGAGGCGTTCTTCCTCTTGGTTCGGGCGGTGAAGCCAAAACCCCCGTTCTCGTAAGACATGACTACGAGGTTACGAGTTGTGCCAGTCATTTCCTACTAGCACGGAACAAGGCTTGTTAGGCCAAGTGAGTCGGGTTTATTACCGCCGCCCGAGGCTCGGCGTTGTTACTCGTTTAGCACCACCCAGGGGACACGTGTAGGGTGGGCCTAGAAAAAGGTGGTAATTCCTACGGACGCGAGTAACACCGTCCCCCAACCGAGCTAATATTTAGCTAATATTTAATTTTAGATAGCGGTACGGAACCTTTCATGCACGAGTTCAACTCGCACTTAGCCGGTTATTTATTTCGCCTCCAACCTTCACGCAATGTAATATACTCAAAGTTAAAAATAAATCTTGTTTTCTATCATTGCGCAAATAAAAATTAAACCGAATCGTGAGCTATAAATAGCCTTCGCTCTTTGAAATAGAAATGAAATATGGCCTAGTTAAATACTGAAACGACCGAGGTTCGCAGTGTATATTTAAAGCAAGACTTTTCTATAAAATTGTCCATGTAGTAATACCGCCATGAAAATCAGAAAGGTAGAATGAGTGCTTTGCAACCGAGGAGACAATTCTACTACCAGTAGTATCCTCTTCTTCCCCTTGGTTGTTTCTTCTTCCACTTTTTTTCTAAGAGCAGGAGCCATTAAATATATATGTATAGCACATGTCACTCTAAAAATGGAGTCGATTCCAATGTTACATTACATGTTATCAATCATAACGGAAACTCTTAAACTATGTATCACTACATATTATAAAACAAAGTCGCTTTATGCTGTCGGTCCCTATGTATGCTTAGATCTTTAAAACTACGCTACGGATTTTAATGCAGTTTTTTTAATAGATGGAGTCATTCAAGATGATGGATTTTATGTTATACATGTATAATATAGAACAGATTTTCTATTCAAGCGCACATTCTATGCACTATAAACACCATTTATTTCGCTCTGTGCAACTCTAATCGGATTCCGAGCGAACATTCCAGTTTGCGATGGTCTTGCGAATTTTACAAGCTACTTCGCTCTACTTTAATACTGTTGGGATGATACAAAGATCTGAAGAGTTTTTGTAGGTAAATAAACTTTACCTGACTTTATTCTAACACAGCATAAACACAAATTAAGAGAACAAAAAACGTGCGGCACTCTGGGACTACCGCGGTAAAGCTATTGCATAGCATTTTTATCAATTTATGCAATTATAATTATTTATTCATTATAATTATTTTTTTTATATTAATTCAAGTCTTTTTATTTGATACAATATACTTTTTCACAAACAGCTGCTTACGTATTCATCCGATTTCCGAGCAGCTCCTCTCGATCCGTGCGAACTTCGTACGGTCATACCTTACATATACGTTAAACGAACGCTCAGCCGCGCTACATGGTAGGCGGAGTGGGGGTGTTAGGTATATTTCGTTACGGATTTTTTGATTCGGTCGCTGCGCTCAAAGCCCGCAATAAAAGCTATGCAAGTTAGCAGAAGCTTCAGTACGAATTACGTGATTATAAAATTTATAATTTTGGAAATAAAATAATCGTCAAGCACACGTTACATTGTTCAGGTTCATGCATGACCGTTCCTTTTCCTTGTTCCTTAATTGGTAGTAGAAATATTTCAGCGTCCCGCGGGATATTTGTGCCACGGAAACAGCTGTTTTCGAAAATCGTGACATGTAATTACTCGACATGTGTGGACAAAGAACATTATATACAAATGTATACAATATAAATAAATAAATAAATTGTATTTGGAATATGATGGTTCACATTTTATATAATGAAAATAGTACAACGAACGAACAGGTAGTCCGGATAGTAACCACTGATGTCTATTGACATTTGGCTTTTCCTCAAATATAATTTGAGTCTTATCTTATGTCGATCCAGACACGTTACAATGCCTAAGGACTAAGCTGAAGAGTTTTGAATTAGTGTATTCCTTGCCACGGCGTCTAGACCAAGACAGCAGCGATTAATAGTGTTGTTATTAAAGCACACATAGATTTGGCAATAACAGAGTCAGATCTCAAAAGTTTCCATCGTCTTCAAATTTTACACCGTACGATCATAAATTTGACAGTCATAACATTGAAATTGATGATTATGAAGAAGCTATTAGTGTAGCTATGATGGTATATAACAATGCAATTCATATCTGACTTTGTGAGAAACCACCGGAAGTAAGGTGAATATATATATTTTAATAAAAATGCTGGTGCACGTAGAATTTAACTGAATTATATAGTGTCGGGTAGAGCGTGACCTCGGCTCAGAAGTAAGGTGAGCTTAAAATGTTGTTACAAAAGAAATATAAGCTAAGAAATATAAGGCTTGCGAATTTTGCTTTTTGTGAATATCCTGACTCTGATTTTATAGATATAGTTCCATGGTACGGTAGGTACATGATCATATAATTTTAACGTCGATTTCGACAGGAAGAAGAGCAATGCTATTGCAGCTAGTGCAAGACAGACATGTATAACGGTCTCTTTGAAAACACTTTTCCATTTTTTTTCCTATCTCCGCCAATTTTGGTTATTTACTTTGATAAAGAGTAGGTAATTTTCGTACATAATAACCCAGGATACAAACTACATACACCTGGCCTGTACCAAATTTCAGCCAAACCAGATCGGTACTTTTTACGTTAAGAAGTCCATCCATCCATCCATTAGCCCTTTGAGGTCCACTGCTGGACATAGGCCTCCCCTAAATGTCGCCACTTCAACCGGTCTTGTGCCTTCTGAATCCAACGGTTTCACGCTGTCTTCTTCAGGTTATCGGTCCACCTGGTAGGGGGCGACTTGTGCTCCTTTTGCCTAAACGTGGTCGCCACTCGAGGACCTTCCTTCTCCATCGGTTATCGGTCCTACGAGCGATGTGGCCGGCCCATTGGCACTTCAGCGTGCTAATTTTGAGAGCTATGTCGGTTAGCTTTGTTAGTCTACGGATTTCATCATTGCGAATTATGTCTCGTAGCGAAATTCCGAGCATAACCTACTCCATAGCACGCTGAGCGACCCTGAGCCTTCGAAGGAGGCCTACAGTGAAGGACCACGTTTCGGCGCCATAGATCATCACTGGCAACACATATTGCTTGAATAATTTCGACTTCAGGCATCGAGGAATTGTGGACGAGAAGATACAACGTAATTTCTCGAACGTTGAGAACTAAGCGACATAAATACATCCTCGTAAAAGTTTGTGAATATCCTCACGTAGTATGCTTTATAATTATGTTTATATGGTTGTTTGCGATATAATATAAGATTGTCTCTTACACCATATATATTATCACATCTTTTATCTGTTTCTTATTAAACTTTCTACATTAAACGATACTCAATAATATCATGAGATTCGTTTATGAGTGGTATTCGTTCGGAATGGTAATTTACTGGGATAATTAACTAATACCAGTGGTATTAGTTTTTTTGGTATTAAACAGGAATAAATCATCAGAATCATTTAAAATTATTTGAATTCTATTTTTTCTAAATTAGATTATTATTTAGAATTAATCCGAAAAGATGTCATTTGAATACTTTTATCTGTATAATTATATCAGAGTTAGATATTTGTATCAGATGCGAAATGAAAACTACCTATTTACCGAAGCTATTTGCCTCTGACAAGCTCAGATAAGCCGTAAATAACGCGGTTTGCTGGAAAACTGATAAAACAAACTTATTTTACTGTTATTCAAACTTGTCGAGATTGTATAGAAAGGACAACTCCCATAAGACCGAACATGAACAAACATTATGGCGGGACAAGTTTTTTCATTATTTTGTCCTGGGATATATTAAAACTTATTGCTTGTTTCTAAGGTTCCGTACCCAAAGAGTAACAGGGCCCTATTACCAAGACTTTGCTGTCCGTCCGTTTCTCAAGCTTGTATCTCAGGAGCCGTGATAGATAAATATTGAATTTTACGGATAATTTATTTCTAATCCCACTATAACTACAAAATTAAATGAAATGAAATGTCTTTATTTTTGCATACTCTTTCGGGGGCACTTACAAATTATCAGTTACAATTTTTTTTACACTGACACCGCATCGGAACTCGGCCTCAACTGAGAAGATACGGCAAGAAACTCAGCTGGTTTGTCTTTTTGTTATGTTGTAGGTATTAAAGTTTTAAAATGTTCCTGACGCCGTGGAAGCAACGCCGGGCTATGTGGGATTTTTACCTCAATGAAACCCCTTGGTGGCCATCCTCATCGTTACGTGGAGGAGTCCAGGATCTCCAGTGGAACACAACCGGAGTCCTCCGAGCGCGATGCCCCATTCGGGCTCCTACCGGGCTCATACCGGGCGTGAGGATTTGCACTCGCTGCGCCTCCTGGTGTTTACTACGGCGTGTAGCCACACATGATGTAGTGTGTGATCAGAAAAAAACATCATATGGAGGGTTCGCTCGTTTAGAACTTTGATTGGATAAAAAAAATAGAAAATACGTGACCTTATCGATACTTAAATACGTCTCGCGTTCTTAACATTAGATATTAAACTCTTGTCAACCCATTATTGTCCCACTGCTGGGCACGGGTCTTCTCTCAGAATGAGAGAGTTTTAGGCCATAGTCCACCGCGCTGGGCAAGTGCGAATTGGTGGAATTTACACTCCTCCGAGAACTTTTTTTTTGAAGAACTCACGGGTGTGTAGATTTTCTCACGACGTTTTCTTTCACCGAAAAGTAGTGATAATTAATTTCTAATAAGAACATAATTTTAGAAAGATCTGTGGCGCGTGCCTGGGTTTGAACCTCGGACCTCCCGATCGTGAGAACAAGTTTCAACCATTACGCTATCACTGCTCTAAACTACAAAAGTCTTTAGTGTCTCTCGTTCTTTACTTCGCCACGAATCTTAAATTTTATTTTGAAAATAACGTACCAAAAAAAATATTTTTTTTATTTTTCTATCTCTGTCAACAGAGTTGTCTTATTATTATTGAAATAAATACTACATTTTTTCTGGTCATAAAATACCTAAAAACGTCTTTCCTAAAATTACTTTCCCGAAGATTTCTAGAGGACGCAATATTCCCTCGGGAACCGAAGACCTTTTGTAAGTATAAAAATGGACACTATAGCCACTGGATAAAGGTGTAAACATCTTACATTATTGGACATGTGACTTTTATAAAAAGTAGAGGTTATACATAATACAGGTATTTTGGTAGAAAATAAGGTTGGTCATTGGTATTGATTACAATTTGATTAGTTGGTAATATTATTTATTGAAGTTATACATCTTTTGCCGAGGGAAAATGATAAGAGTAAATTTTTAACTAAATTATTTTAGAAAGAAAGAAATTCTTTTCAGCATTATGCTGGCTGATTATTTTCAGCCAGCGCTGGTCTCCCGAAGGATCCGAATGGTGAAGTCACGTCTGGTCAAGAACAGTACAATCAATCAATATATAATATAAACAGAAAATTATTAAATGACACAAATGTATATAAATGATGATAAAAACTAAAAAATAAAAACTATAACAAATAATTATAATTATTATAATAATAATAATTGTAAATAACTATTTATAATTTATATGCTCTTATTTATATTATTTTAATTTATTTTTTTATTTATGAGATGAGAGTAAGACGTATGTATACATAAGTACACACACATTTTCTTTTTTGTGTTAATTACGAAAATACCTCTGGTTTCCTTGGTTTTCTTTTTTATAATATTGAAGTTTGCTACATATGTAATTTTTACTGCCGAAAATAGTTTTAAAGCCCGAAAGTTTATTTATTTTATTTATAAGTTATTTGTACACAAATAATACATAACAACAGACATTATAAACTTACAAAGGACTATTATTAAGATTTACTTTGTAACGTGTTTTTTTTTTACTTTTCCGGAAGCGTTTAGCTTTTTTTATCTGACTGAATTAGCAAACGAACATGCCGTCCGCCTGATGGTAAGTGGTCACTGCCGCCCATGGAACATATGTATATGTATAACAATTTCATATAGAATTTATCTGAAGCCAATCACAGATGCGTTGCTACTTCCGAGGACTATGATGGTTGCCTCATACAAAATTGTGCCGGCAACCACATCCTTCCATCGACGCAACGCAAGAAATGCTTCACGCCAGAAATAGGTGTGGCGGTGGTACTTCCCCGGTCGAACTCCACTCGTTCTACCACCTTTCAACATACTTTATTTAAAAGCATGACATATTTTATTTAAAACGTAATACCCGACTGCAAATTCTAGTTTTAGACGGGCTTGGCTATACTCTTAAGGATTTTATTATAATTTTCATCATTACCATTTACTTTAACGGAAAATTACGAAAACTTGATGTAATGTAACGTAAAATTTAATGCACTGAATATATAACTAGGCCATAAGAAAGTCTAGACGTAGTGCTTGAGACAAAGGAGATCTGAATTATTTCAGGCGAAAATGATAGCGTGGGTCTAGACTAGAGTAATGCACTGGAAATGTAATGGCTTAGTTCGTTTAACGCCATAATCATAAGTTAAAACGATAGGAATCTACTGTTATAAGTAACACTAAGAAAAGTAACTGTAACTTAAAGTATTGTTGTAATATACAAACTTACAATTGTGTGACGCAAGAAAAAAAAGGTTATGTCATTATTCGTATTCGACAATGTTGGTGAAAAAATGGTATTAAGTGACCACAACAATTAGGCGCATGAAACAAAAGCGGTTACGAGCCCCGCACCTCGATTATATCCCCGCGCATCCCCTAGTGACGTGCTGTCATATAGTTTACGTTAGCCAGCACGTGTTATGTTGCGTTTTGAAATTATATAATTTCGATTCATTGTTATATGTTTTTCGTTATAATGTTAGTTTAATAAGTGATTGTTGAATTTTTCAAGTATTAAATTAGTTGATTATTCGTCAATGAACCTCAAAATGGGTAGGAAAAAGACTATTCGTGTAGGAGAAAGAACTCTTATATTATAACATAGTAAAGTACGTATGTATTATATATAGTAATTTCGTGTATTTATTATAGCACTACTGAACATACGCCACTATAGCGTATGTTTAATAATGGTATACCTACATACTCTTGGTAATTGGTTATAATATACTTTATATCGGGATGGAAAATCCCTAGTTCTAATGTGGTTTCAACTGTCATGCGACTAATTGTTTTGATCGAGTAGTATATGGTGCAATGTTGGTCTAGCTATAATTATATATGAAATAAATAGTGTTAGTTATAAAGTTCACGAGTTTTACTTTATTTCCAACAAGTATAATGAAATGTAATAAAAAAAGTTAAGTTGATACAGCCGCTATTTAGATTTATAATTATCTAAATCATAATGGCGGCTGTACCAAATGAACTTTTTTTAACTGATTGAAGTAGATAACGAGTTTGCAGTCTGCCTGATGGCAAGTGGACACTGCCGCCCATGGGCTTACAGATAAAGCAACTTCATATAGAACATAGGTCATCTGACGACCCGCCTGGCGGAGAGGTTACCATACCGGTCTGACGCGCAATGGGTCCCGGGTTTGATTCCCGGCCAGATAGGTATTTGAATGATGAGTGTAGATTCATGTTCTGGGTCTGGGTGTTTGTATCTAGTGTGGGGCTAAGAGCGTAGAAAGCGTGTTTTCTTTTATATATCTGTAGTCAATCACAGATGCGTTGCTACTCCCGAGGACTATTGTCGCCTCATAAAAAACTGTGCCGGCAACTACGCCCTTCCACCGAAACGCAAAAAATGCTTAACGCTACAAATAGGTGTAGCGGTGGTACCTCCCCGGTCGAACTACACTGGTTCTACCTGGAAACCACCCTGAAACTATGTACAATAACACTATTTTATTTTTTAACTTTTTACTACTGACTTTTTATTCTCAGTCGTGTTTATGTTTAAGTATCGCACAGTGAAGAACTTTAACATAAACACGACTGACTTCTATATAAAAAGGGACCAAATTCTAATACAACTTTATTTTTACACGCAAAAAATACAGGTCGCATTTCGCTGAAATTGAGCACGAATATGTAGTTTATTGAGAGTAATGATAGCCTAATCACCAATTCGCACTTGGCCAGCGCGGTGGACTATGGCCTAAACTCTCTCATTCCGTGAGAAGACCCGTACCCAGCAGTGGGACAGTAATGGGTTGACGACGAATGATAGCCTAATGGTTGAAACTTGCCCTCTCTATCGGGAGGTTCGAGGTTCAAACCCAGGCACGCACCACTGATTGATGTGCGTATTAGAAATTAATTATCACTGCTTTTGGCGAAGGAAAACAACGCGAGGAAACCTACACACCCGAGAGTTCTTTAAAAAAAAGTTCTTGGAGTTGTGTGAAGTCCACCAATTTGTACTTGGCCAGCGCGGTGGACTATGGCCTAAAAATCTCTCATTCTGAGAGAAGACCGTGACCAGCAGTGGGACAGTAATAGGTGGTACCCCCATGTAGTTTATGACCTGGATATGGCGTGAGCGAAGCGGGTAGAACCGCAGACATTACCTAGATTAGTAGTAGCGTTAAATATAAAAAGATTTAATCGTACTTAATCATCATACTATCATACTAACATTATAAAGGCAAAAGTTTGGTGAGTGTGTATGTTTGTTACTTCTTCATGTCTATACGGCTGGAGCGATTTTCATAAAATTTGGTAGGGAGTCAGCTGACACCCTGGATTAACATGTAGGCTACTTTTTACTGTGGAAAAATATCTTATTCCTACGGTACAATCGATACATCGGTTTTTTAACGCGGGCGAAGCTGCGGGATTCAGCTAGCGTTAAATATAAATGAGATTTAATACTAGCATCAAATATAAAAATATTTAATATTAATACTAGTAATTAATTTAAAAAAGATTTCGAATTTATAAAATGTTCAAACTCAATGTACTCGTAAATTTTCTGTCGTATAATATTTCATACAAATTTAATGAGTCATTAATTTTTAACTTTATTTTTTTACAGGTAAGCGCGTTTTAATACCTACGGCATTAGTCATTAAGGGTGTTTCGGTGAGTAAAACAAAACAGTATATCTTAAACATAAAAAAATGTGTGCGTGTACTAGCGTACACTCGTAAGAAGTGAAACTTCTATAAGACGTTATTTTTCAAAAAATAATTTACTATATGCAACTTTACAGAAATTGGTTAAATAAAGTTAAATTAGATGAAGTTTAATAAAAGGCTTTTATTAAACTTTATCTAATAATCTAATCTATAACAATCTATCTAATATCACGCGTGGTAGGTATAAGAAAAAGATGGCGCGTAACGGAAAAAAAAGATGGCGCGTAACAGAAAAAGATGGCGCGTAACGAAAAAATGTTACACTAAATTTTTTTCCAGCCCCGATAAAGAAGTTTCACTTCAACCAACCCCGATAAAGAAGTTTCACTTCAATAATAATGGCGTGATAATAATTAGACAAATGCAATGACTACAGAGAATTTAGTTAGAAAGACAGTTTGATTTAATAATGTGTAATTTAATAAGTAATCTAATATACGCGATAAGCAGCAGATAAAATTCATTAATAAAAACACTGAAAGATTATAGATAGTTGAAGGTTTTGAACTTGTCGGTCGATTCAGGAATTACAACCCCTATTTCTGTCTAACAACAGCATTGTTACGCGCCCCTGAGTTTTGATGTGAAAAGGGTGTAGTAAGAAACACCTTTCCTTTCAACTTGATCTTAAGAAGTAGCAACGCATCTGTGGCTTACCTCAGATAAGATAAGATTCATTTAAGGTAAATAAAATGAAATGTCTTTATTTTGCATAGGCCTTCGGGGGCGCTTACAAGTTGTCAGTTATTGTTGTAAGTATTTATATATCGTCGTGTCGTGTGTTGTGGTCGTGTTCCGATCCGGTGGTAGTGTAAAAAAAATTACACTACCACCGGATCGGAACACGACCTCAACTGAGAAGATCCGGCAAGAAACTCAATGGGTTTGTCTTTTTTCTTTGTATATCTTTTTTTAATTTTTTTATTTGCCATCTTGTTTTTACATGGGTAACAAAAGTTAGCTCCAGTATCCAGTAAATTTATTGACGTCCATGGGTGGCAGTGGCCACTTACCATAAGATGAACTTCGGGCTCTTTTCATACTTAAATATTAGAGAAAAAGGCTAACCCGGGAAGTTTATTGTATGTCTTTTTAGTTAAGGTCGTGTTCCCGTCTATTAAGTTTTAGATTTCCCTAGGTCTTCCCAAATTCAATAGATACTCGATATCCGTGATGGATACATAGTATAAAGCAAAGTCGCTTCCCGCTGTCTGTCCCTATGTATGCTTAGATCTTTAAAACTAAGCTACGGATTTTAATGCAGCTTTTTAAATAGATATAGTGATTCGAGAGGAAGGTTTTTGTGTATAATACATGAATAATATAGTGGAGGGACAATGATAATTTTAGATTTTTGACTTTTAGGCGGAACGCAGTTCGGCGGGTCAACTAGTATTATAATATATCACTAAGTTTGACTTGACTTCAGATAGAATTCGTGTCCTGTGTGAAGTTCCTTACAGCTGTCCATGGGCGGCGATTACCATCAGATGGATTTCATGCTTATTTAATACTTCAATCTTATATAAAAAAATAAACTTGATACACCATTAAGGAATTTTCCAAAACATTACATCTTTAGAGAATAATCCGCTTCCTTCCACGAACATTTTTATTTAAATAGCCCGCAAAGGCTGTTAATTAGGGCCCTCGCAAAACGAGATGATAAGTAAAGCCTCAAAAATGCAGAGGTCTGATTAAAAGGGACATTCTTTCCGGCTCTATGGTTTAAATTTTTGACGGGCGATCTCTTTTACCTTTGCACAATTGTGAAATAAAAGAGGAATAAGTAAACGCACCACTGATTTATGTGCGTATTAGAAATTAATTATCACTGCTTTTCGGTGAAGGAAAACATCGTGAGGAAACCTACACACCCGAGAGTTCTTAAAAAAAAAATTCTCGGAGGTGTGTGAAGTCCACCAATCCGCACTTGGCCAGCGCGGTGGACTATGGCCAAACCTCTCTCATTCTGAGAGGAGACCCGTGCCCAGCAGTGGGCCAATAATGGGTTGATGAGAAGTAATGTTTAGTTACGATTTAAATAACTATTAAGGAATCAAATATTAGTAAAAAAACAAACAATGTCATGTAAAGATGTATTTTAATTTTACCTAATGTCAAACAATTAACACTATATTTTTATAACCACACAGTTATACATAATGTATACGGGACGGCCTTAGTGTTTAATACAAATAAGTTAATTTAAATAATTAAAATTCGTGTACATACGGTGCAAGCATATAGCAATTAACTATATAAAATAGGGTATTATACCTTACTCAATTAGCTTGTAACGTGTTCCTGGTTCGATTCCCGGTGAAGCATACGCTTAATAACCTAAGTTAAGGATTAGGTTACAAATGATACATAGATATTTCTTAACTAAGATATACAAATCGAAATAAAGTGTTATTCATTAAAAATAAAGGAAGTTGGTATTGCACAGACAAATTAAAAGTAGTAATACTATTTTTCCAAATGCTTACACACATAAAGACACTTATTTTACAAATTCTTAATAAAGTTTTTAAGCATGATTATATTTGAAGAGAAATGAGTCCTAATATATTTGAAAGAGTTACTTCGAAAAGACATTAGTATTGAATTGTTGATATTTACATAGTACAGGAATATTTTTGTATTCTCTAGGTATACAATGAAAAAAGAATTGTAGAATATTAATGTCTAACAGCACGTTTTAAAAATGTACGATAATATTTGAAACGTTTAAGTCTAATTAACAACAAATAAATTAAATGTATTGTGACGCGTAAAAGCTAACTTTTATTCAGAAAAATACGAATTTATTTTATATACATTAAATCTGTTACATTTATATTAGAATAGTTTCGTACATATAATAGTTTTTTTTTAGTTCAGGATTCGATTTTTATCAAAAAATTAAAAGGAACCCCTACGTTAAAAAGAAAATACATAGTTAAAAAATTCAAAAGTCATACCTATTGATGAGCAATCAAAATCGATAGAGTTAAATTTATATTTTAATTATAAAATATAACATTTGCTCTTAGCCAACTTATATTTTGGCTCTGGATATAAAGTAGCATTTTTCGACATACGACATCATATACCTATACATAAATTGCTTTTTGGCTTCGATTACATTTTTTCAAGAGTAATATGTTATACTTAAGAAAAAAGTTCACTAAATTATAGGTAACTAATAGGACTAAAACTACAAAAAAGTTCAATTAAATACTCTTGGTGGCCACTCTTATGTCTTACTAACAAATAGGGTCTCTACAGCTATTGTAGTGCCTGGAAGATACTGTACCATGCTGCTGTATCCCGGATTTCGAGAGAATATGCCGACTAGCGACCAAGATATTGGATGATTACAAACTAAGTCAACTACCACTTTCATAGGCAATCATGTTGGTCCTCGGGAATAGCAACACATTTTGATTGAGTTCATATAGAACCCGATTTCTATATGAAATGAAATATCTTTATTTTGTATAGGTCAACGTTCGCACTTACAGATTGACAGTTATTTTTTTTATCTGACTGAAGTAGCAAACGAGCATGCAGTCCACCTGATGGTAAGTGGTCACTGCAGCTCATGGACATCTGAGAATAGAATAGAATAGAATATATCTATTTGCAATAATTGTGGTGTAACATGGTCTCAGGTCACTATATACACAACTAGCCATATACTTTCATGGCGTGCAACTTTTCCAGTATTAAAATTATTTACAATGTCAAATTACGTAATTTATTAATATACAATAATCTACTGTAATCTACTTCATACAGAACTTGGGTTCTATCTGAAGTCAAGCACAGATGCGTTGCTACTCCCGAGGACTATGGTCGCAAGAAATGCTTCACGCTGGAAATAGGTGTTTTTCTTACACTAGCACTGGATCGAAGTTATTTATCAATGGGCAGAAGTTACTACTTAATATCAGGTAAACTGCCTGCTCCTTTGCTACTCCAGTTTTATAAATGTCTTATAGGTGGTTTAACCATTGCTGTCCCGTGTTAAAAACCGCTTAACTTGTAGTTAAAGTGCGTAAATGCTAATACAAAGTTACGCTAAATTAATACCTAAATACTTTGGAACTTTTGAGCGTGTCTCTACTTTCTTCGTCTAAAACAAAATATATTAATCAACAGTGTATCTAATAATATTAACATTATCATTGAAATAAGTATAAAAACAGGCTGACACTACAATTTACTTTATGAAGGTAACTATTTGTCTGGACGAATAGAAATACTAACGCATACCCATAGGCAATGTTTTAAATGCCAATTTTTTGTAAGGTGAGTTGGGGTATTATCGGACATGGGGTAAAACCATAAAATTGCAACTGTAGGCTAATGTAGCCATTTTTATCTAATTGACAACATCATTCACATACATCATTTTCATGGCATGGTAGATGAAGTCACAAACGAAAAGAAAATGGGTGACTTAAGTCTAAAATTTTAATCGTATGGTTTTACCCGATATTACGCCAACTCATCTTACCTTCAAAGCGGTTTCATATACTTTTAGAAACAAATTCGGTCCAATAGTAGCCATTTTATTTGATATCTATTAATACTTCAAAGTATTAGAAGCGAAATTAATCGCGCATCATAATGATATAGCTATTCTGTCTCAGATATTAATATATAATATCCGTTATATCATATCTGTTAAATCAGTTTTAGTAATTTAAGTATTTTTCATATTTTATGGCATCTTTAATTACATACTACAATGGCAATTGATAACAAATAATACAAAAATTTCGTGGTATGTTATATCTAATACGTTCATGTCAAATCTATACTTTTAGAGATTTTAAATGCACACTATTTTTTATAAATATTTTACAAACTTTACCGAAATCTAAAACAAACTAAGAAAGAACTGGCTGATTAAAATTATAAACGTAAAGCAGGCAATTTTTCCAGCAGAAGATACTGGTCTTGGTGGTACATAGAATCTGTCGTTCAGCGCGTTCCAGAAGTTCATTTCCTCTTGGTTAAGATTTATCCTCAGTTCTTCTTTAAAGATAGTTTGACCTGGAGCTACCTCTTCTCCGCTGATGTACAGGACATGGGGTGTTGCAGTCACTGGAATCCAAGTGGTTAGCCCTTCGGGGGTTGGGTTCCTGGAATAAGAGGATTGCTATAAGAGTAATTATTTTTACAAAATTGCAGTAGTATATGAGGGCGTAGACCATAGGCAGGCATGCTACATCTTCGACCGCATCATCACCTACCATCAGGTTGCGATCAAATGTCTGCCTATAAATTATAAAAAAATGCAGTCTATTAATATGGGACGCCCTAAAATGTATGCTTTCCTTACCAATCACCAATCTGTACAGAACAATGCTTAACATAGTTATTATCCCGAAATCGAAGTAGGTGGTAGAACCAGTGTAGTTCGCTCAGGGAAGTACCACCGCCACACCTACTCGTATTTCTAGCGCGAAGCAGTTTTTGCGTTTCGATGGAAAGGTGTGGTTGCCGACACACTTTTATATGAGGCGACCATCTTAGTGCTCGGGAATAGTGACGCATTTGTGATTAATTTTGTTAGAACCTCATGTTCTATATGAAGTTGTTTACAGACTGATGTCCATGGGCGGCAGTGACTTACCATCAGGTGGACTGCATGCTCGTTTGCTACCTCAGTCAGATAAAAAAACAGACATCAAAAGAAAAAGGTGTATTGGAGGAGTCTTGTATATTTTTTTAGTAGTGGCAGCGAATTTGTTAGTCGGTTAAGTTAGTATATAGTAGTCTTTACAAAGCTATTAGGTACGGGTGACAATAAAATGTTATACTAACTATAAAACTATGTTGAATTTACCTATTAATATAGATATTGAAAATAAGGCAAACGAATAAAAAACACTTAAAGTCAAATCAAAGTAAACTCATTTCATTTATCGGAAAAAACACATAATCGTTCGTGGAGTTTTCAGTACGTGAGTTACATCACAATTGGTTATGGTTACGTAAATCCATTGTTAAATCACCTGTTTCTGTATGTATGTTATGTACATTAGAATAGCTCATTCCTATGGTTCCACCTCCTTTGGTGACAGTTACCACAGTGAAGGATATTTTTTTTATCATCTTCTATTTACGATCATGTAGTCCACCTGATGGTAAGTGGTCACTGCCGCTCATGGGTCTGTAATCAACTTCATACAGAACATGGGTTCCACCTGAAGTCAATCACAGATGCGTTGCTACTCTCAAGGACTATGATGGTCGCCTAATGTAAAAGTGTGCCGGCAACCACTCCCTGATGTATATTAGAATAGCTCATTTCTATGGTTCCACCTCCATTGGTGACATTTACCACAGTAAAGGATATATGTACAGAGGCCACTGACTATCAGGATAGCATGATCATTTGATACTTTATCTTCTATATATTAATACGTGAAGTAAAAACTTGTGAAGCATTTTAAGTAATATGCCGCGGACGGATTAGTATGAAATTTTGCACGGTTATAGTGGACGTAGAGAAGGAGTGCAGAATGTAAATATTTTTTTCAAATAATGCATTTATCATACATAAAATCAGAATACAGAATATTCAATGTCTTACTATGAAAACACATAACTTCAGAAATGTCAATGTCTTTGTCAAAATACCCGCTATTGCTTTTTAAAAATTCAAAATTGCCGCTTAGCTAATTAATCCTTTTTTTTATATTTAACGGGTGCGTTCAAAATAACTTGAAAATTATTGCAATTTATTTAAATTACAGAAACATTGGTGCTACTTTGGACAATATGAAGTTAAGTTTATAATTTTAAATTACGGTCGAATTTCGACCGTTATGACGGGTGACTAGTATTATTTAAAACACGCTTTGTACCCACAATAGGATTTTCTCCTGTGTCGTGGGTACCATGGACACACACAAGACGAATACACAAACACCCAGACCCAGAACACGAATCTAAACTCATCATTCAGATACCTGTCTGCCCGGGAATCGAACCCGGGACCCATTGCGCGTCAGACCGGTATGGTAACCGCTCCGCCACGCAGATCGTCAAATTTAAAAGGATTTCAATTGAATAAAATTATATTAACAGTAGTTATTTATGATGATTCAGGACTATATCGAAGACCCACTTAGACAAATAATTGTAGTGATTTTAACGTGAGATAATAAAACATTTCCTGAACGATAGATTAGATAGATAGATTCAAGTGGTTACCACGTGTACCTACCTACATTGTAATACATTATTAAATACCTCGGACTATTGTTCTTGGAGACAGACTTGAATATTGTTTGTTAACAATCCGTTATTGTCGATTCCTAGGTCTCTGATCTCTCAAACTCAAACGAATGTCTCAAAATTACGTGAAGTTAGACCATAATTCACAATCGTGGTTTAATTACAACGTTCGATATTTTGCCGGAGAATTGAACCTTAATAGACTATATACTATACAAATACTTTAATGTATAATGAGTTATTTTTATTATATGGATCTTAAATGAAGCTAAATAAAGTTCCAAAACATATGGATGTTCTATGTATATCGACAGAATTGTGGTTACTATATTTAATGGACGCACAAAATCAACCATAAACGCTTTCACCATAACTAATTAATTACCTATTTAAACTATGTTATACAAAATTGCGATAAGAACTTACCCAGTGTAGGCGAATGCTGTAATTCTTCTGATAAGTGTATCTCTCACAATATTATCGGAGGGCTTAAGGTCAAAATCAAAGATGTAGTTAAGGATCCCACCGTGCTTAACACCTTTTAGGGGTATTTGTGGGAAGGGCCAATCAGAATTGAGCGTGCCTCGGTATGCGAATTCAAATAACCTCACTTCAGATCGGGACCTTAATCCTCTTTCCCTCGCGTGTCTTATGACTGGCACAAGTATAGTCGTGTCTCCTATGTAATTCAAGTAATCTTCAATAGTTTCCATATTAATTGGCCTCTGAGCAAAGTAAAATTGTCTGATCGAATTGACAATGCTCGTCGCATTATCTGCCGATCCGAAATTTAAGTCCAATTGAATAAATTCTGTGAAATTAGCTTGCATCCTCTCCAACCATTGTCGGAAGGCGGCCTGCTCCGCTCTTATGGAACCTTCCCTGTTTGTGTTAGCTCCAATGTACGGGATATCACTGAAATTACCCGCACGGATTAAGTTTATGGGGACATCAGCAAGGAATGTGTCATTTGGATTCAAATTAATGTCCTCGATGCACGGTCCGAACAACACAGTGTTATTAGGAAATTCGAAGTCATGTAGCGCACTTTCTAGAACAGTCAAATCCGTCGTGCTGAGTAGTTTAGCCAAGTCTGCTCTATCCTTATCAGCATAGCCGAGTTTATCGCCCACAGCTCTCGCATGACCGATAGGGTCGTACGCGATCGCCCAAGGTGCTAATCCCGACCCACTTAACGCCATGGCCTTATCTACTAGACCTGTTGCAAGCGGTGACAGAGTGATTAAATCGACCATCGCCGCTCCTGAGCCGTGCCCCAAAAGCATCACGTTCTCGGGGTTCCCGCCAAATCCTGCGATATTCTGTCTGATCCATCTCAATCCTTGAACAATGTCTTTCAGACCAGCGTTACCGGGCGCTTCATTCACCCCTAAGCAAAGGAATCCAAAGATCGAAAGTCGATAGTTCATTGTAACGACCACCAAATCGGACTGTACTAGTTTTTCGTAGGAATAAGTCCCAGTGTTATATGTAGTAAAATCTTCTCCTTGGATCCAAACTAATACTGGTTTAGTTGTTGTGAGATTGTTCGTATGGATGTCGAGTTTTAGGCAGTCTTCTATGCCGATGAGGCCTCGGGGAGTCGGCTGGGCACATATTACGTTCTCCTGGATGGCATGGAAGTTTCCTGGGTAATTAGGAGCTGGTGTAGGTGCCTGGAAACGAAATTTGATTATGTTATGCCAGAAATAAGTATTAAAATAGAATATTAAAATTAAATAACACTCTTTTTTTGTTTTGTCTCCAAGTTTTGTTGAATAAATTATGAAATATTCAATTTACGGTAAGAGTTTACTCGTTTTTTTTTGTTTGACTGAAGTAGCAAACGAGCATGCAGTCCACCTGATGTAAGTGGTCACTGCCGTTCATGGACATCTGTAATCAACTTCGTACAGAACATGGGTTCTATCTCAAGTTAATCACAGATGCGTTGCTACTTCCGAGAACTATGATGTTCGCCTCATATAAAAGTGTGCCGGCAACCACACCCTTCCATCGAAACGCAAGAAATGCTTTACGCTAGAAATAGGTGTGGCGGTGGTACTACCCCAGTCGGACTACACAGATTCTACCACCTTATTTATTGACGTACTAGGTTCTATACGAGGCTTTGCCCTCTTCAGCCACGTTTGTCACAGTAATGAGTATCCTATATTTTATTCAAGGTCATAAACTCTATGTATGTCAGATTTCAGCGAAATCCGCCCAAGTGGCTATTGCGTAAAAAAACACAAAAGGTAAAATACGTATAAAATTTTGCTCTATTGAGGTAAAGAACCGACGTACCCTTATATGTATAGTCATCTCTCTTCAAAATCAAATTTAAGCCTTTTTTTCTTAGACATAAGGAAAATGTAAAAGATTTTTTGTATGAAGTACACACTGAGAATAATATCAATATTCATGTACAAATACTCAGATACATATAATTGTATATAATTCGAATAGGTATATGCAGACTTATTTGCTATCCTGTTTACATCTTATTTCCTCTTACATATATTTTTTCTATTATATTTCTTTAAGTATTTTTCCACGCTAGCTTATTAGCACCTAGCACATTGAATTACTGATATTAACATTAGTTATTCAACTTATAACTCGATATAATAAAAAAATATCATTTAAAATGACGGCATTTACTCGAACCTCTCACTCATTTTTCATATGTGATATATATAATGTTTTCCGTATATTATTTACTTATATTGCAATAGTGAAGCCTTTGTATAATAGACAAATATAGAACATCTCAGAATCTTTCAATAGTTGTTTAATTTTGTTTTTACTGTGATTATTAGTTAAGTATTTTTATAAGTGTAATTACAGTAGCGAACGAACATGCAGTCTACCTGACGGTAAGTAGTCGCTGCCACCCATGAACATCTGTAACTTCATACAAAGAGGTTTCTATCTGTCAATCATACATGCATTGCTACTCCCAAGGATAAAAACGGTCGCCTCATATAAAAGTGAGTAGGCAACCACACTTTTCCACCACCCAAAATTTGATTAAGGCCAAATTTCGATCACAAGGCGAATATTGGTTGCCATATAAAAGCGTACAAAATTTGATCGTCAATAACATTTAAAAAGATCTATATCGCTTGTAGTGGACAAGGTACCTTATGGTCCCGAATCAGAGATGTCGTTTCGATCCATATCGTCTGTCAATAAGTTTGCTCGGGTCGTTGTTATTAGCATAATCGTATCGTACATATTAAAGGTCATTTCAGATAACCATAGTATAAATAAATAAAGTGCCATTTCATACTAACATCTTTTTTTCTATGTGTCATTTTATAATAACATCTATTTTCTAATATCCATGTTGATTGCGGTCTACTGCTCCATAATTACAAGTTTATTACGTCTCTACAATACAATAATTGTTTACGTTTACGCCCATATGTTGCACGGTAACGTTTTTTTTATTCGATAGAAGGAGCAGACCGGCATGCAGTCCATTTGATGGTAAGTGGTCACTGACGCCCATGGACATCCGTAGGCAACTGCATATAGAACACCAAAATTTGAATATGATTAAGGCCGAATTTCGATCACAAGGCGAATATTAGTTGCCATATAAAAGCGTACAAAATTTGATAATCAATAACATTTAAAATGAACTTCTCCAAATATCGCTTGTAGTGGACAACGTACCTTATGGTCCCGATTCAGAGATGTCGTTTCGATCCATATCGTCTGTCAATAAGTTTGCTCAGGTCGTTGTTATTAACATAATCGTATCGTACATAGTAAAGGTCATTTCAGATAATCATAGTATAAATAAATAAAGTGTCATTTCGGGATTCCATACCCATAACATTTCATTTCATTTTTTTTCTATGTGTAATTTTATAATAACATCTATTTTCTAAGATCCATGTTTGCTGCGGTCTACTTCTCCTTAATTACAAGTTTATTACGTCTCTACAATATAATGATTTTAGAATAATATTATCGCGGAATAAACACATTTTAATACTTAACGGGTACTCACGATATGCGGTTTTTTAATTCTTTTCGATTTTTTTTGGATCTACCCTTAGGTTAATCTATCACTAGTGCTTGTCAACGGTTTCTCCCCGCAACCGCAGTTTCGCCACCACGATCCATGCAACTCGGTCGAAATATCGGCAAAAAGAATTCGAAAAGAATTCAAAAAGTGCATATCATGATACCCCATAAGTATTAAAAATACAATTATTGTTTACGTTTACGCCAATATGTTGCACGATAACGTGTTTTTATTCGATAGGAGCAAACCCGCAAAACAAAAAAAAAATGTGTGCGTGTACTAGCGTACACTCGTAAGAAGTGAAATCTCTATAAGACGTTATTTTTCAAAAAATAATTTACTATATGCAACTTTACAGAAATTGGTTAAATAAAGTTAAATTAGATAAAGTTTAATAAAAGGCTTTTATTAAACTTTATCTAATAATCTAATCTATAATAATCTATCTAATATTACGCGTGGTAGGGATAAGAAAAAGATGGCGCGTAACGGAAAAAAAAGATGGCGCGTAACAGAAAAAGATGGCGCGTAACGAAAAAATGTTACACTAAATTTTTTTCCAACCCCGATAAAGAAGTTTCACTTCAAAAGTTATTTTATTTATAAATATCTGTTATTACTATCTTTTTGGAAAATATTCCACTATGGTGCCGCGCTGTCGCTCGTTTCTGTTATGTCTAACACGGTAATGAGTAACCTATGTTTTATATCACTACATAGTATGAAACAAGGTCGCTTCTCTCTGTCTGGCCCTATGTATGCTTAGATCTTTAAAACTACGCTACGGATTGTAATGCAGTTTTTTTTAATAGATAGAGTGATTCAAGAGGAAGGTTCTTATGTATCATACATGTATAATACAATAGAGAAACACAGTCAATTTTAAATTTTTGGCTTTTAGGCGGAACGAAGTTCCCCGGGCAACTAGCAGGTCATAAACAATGTAGGTATGTGCCAAATTCACACACACATCTTCACCAACTTTCGCATTTAATATTTTTAAGATAAGATATGATTAATAGACACGGATTTTTATTTTATTCATAGATAAGGATTAAAAAATAAATAAGAACTACTTTATAGATTACTCAAAACTGTTTGTATCTTGCAAATAACAATTTTATGCTAGATACAAACACTGTTTAATAAATTCATAACTTTTTTAATAAATGGTCTAGACTGGTAGTATCTTATTGTCTATAGTATCTGTAAAAACTATTCCCCATATCTTATCTTTGGAACCATTCTAATATCAGTGTAATTGATTTTATGTGTATGTGTGTGTATGATTATAGATACGACTAGTTTACTTTACCGTGTCAATATATACAATATCGCAATCATGGGCGTTGTCGTGGGGGGAGGGGTTGGCGTTTCATCTCCCCTCCTTCTAAAAGTCAAAATATTAACATTTGTAATATTAAAATATCGAATTCAATATATTTCAAGGTGGTAGAACCAGTGTAGTTCGACCGGGAAGTACCACCGCCACACCTATTTCCAACGTGAATCATTTCTTGCGTTTCGATAGAAGGGTGTGGTCGCCGGCACACTTTCACATGAGGCGACCATCATAGTCCTCGAGAGTAGCAACGTATCTGTTATTGACTTCAGGTAGAACCCATGTTCTGTATGAAGTTTACTACAGATGTCGCAGGGCAGTGACCACTTACCATTAGGTGGATTGCATGCTCGTTTGCTACTTCAGTCAGATAAAAAAAATGATCTGTTACACTAAAATATGTGGTTTGAATTTGTTCTCATGAACTGCTCCTAATTTATTTAGTTTAGGCTGTAAAATGTAAAATTAGCTTCCATGCTGTCAAGGTGGTGGTGGCGAATATCTAAAAACATGCGAATATTCGCATGTTTTTAGATATTCGCATTCGCATTCGCAAGATTTGTGCCAATGTAGAGTTGCAGTGCATTGCAAAAAATATCTCCAAATCAAAACAGATTTATGAACTGCAGATTGTCGACCATAAAAAAGGTCACCAAATCGCAACCCTACACTAAGAACTTAAAAAAACAACAACGAACGCATTCGCATTCGTGAATGTCGGTAACCATTATTCGCATTTGCATTCGCAAATGTCGAATAAAAACTTTCGTTATTGTTGGAAATAAAGTAAAACTCGTGAACTTTACAACTAACACTATTTTCATATAATTATAGCTAGACCAACATTGCACCATATACCATTATTTCATGAAACATTGACAATGTTTACATGTCAATACAATACAAATATGATAGAATATTTATTTTTCTAGCGACACACAATTAATCCTACTTATGCAAAACAGAATCAACCCACACAACGACAGTTTTGAGAAAAAGCCATTTTTGACAAAATTTTGTATACTGTATAATATTAGGTTATTTTCAATAAAATCTATTAACAATATTGCACAAAGTAATTTGCTCTATGCATACAAATACGATATTATTGAAAATCATCTACATTTTTAATAATAACAGGAGGAAAACTCGTTCCTTTTTACAACAGTTACATCAATAATATGGTTCGCTCAGGGAGCTACCAAAACCATACGTATTTTATT
Source organism: Spicauda simplicius (assembly GCA_949699795.1). Taxonomy (NCBI): domain Eukaryota; kingdom Metazoa; phylum Arthropoda; class Insecta; order Lepidoptera; family Hesperiidae; genus Spicauda; species Spicauda simplicius. The sequence continues at coordinate 16,019,050 of OX453071.1, read as the reverse complement.
TTTCTGAAACCCAAAACCAAAAACTCGCCTACGTCCGTGGTCGCAGTGTTGTCAGTTAATTATTGTGAAATAAACACATGAACAATAAAGTTAATTAAAGGTTATACGTTACAGTCATGCATCGAGGTACCTTATAAATACCTATACAGTTCTGAGTAGTGACATCATTATGTAATACACCAGGTGTTCTCAAACTGTCGTTGCGTTTGCGACGTAACAAGACAATCCTAGGCTACACTGGACCCATAACGGTCCTCAACGGTTCAGTTTGCGTGGTTTTTCCTGTCACAAACGTGCCAGATGTGGAATTAGCTTCCTCCGGAGATATTCCCGGAGCGCTATGATATGGGTCTCTTTAAGAAACGCGCAAAAAGAGCTCTTTGGTGTTGCAAATGTCCATAGGCGACGGTGACAACTTTCCATCAGATGGCCCGTCTGCCTTATCGTTAGTTACAAACATAAAAAAAGGCTTAGGCGTGATTACAATTAGCCTAATCGCGCCAAAAATTAACGCGTTAACAAATTGACGTAAATTAGCGAAAATATTGTCACAAAACAAATTCTAATATTTTCTTACGAAACGGTGGTTCTGAAACACTTATTATTTAAATAAGTTATTCTAGCGTCTCATAATGCATATAAGTCGCAAAATAGCAATTTACAAGTCGAGTGGCAGTGAAATTGGTTTAGAATCAGTGACCTATGCGATAAGAAAGTCACATTGTGCGTAACGAAATGCAAATCGAGTCCTTTTAATTCAACAAGGCCAATGCCAGGTGGAATGTTTGCCAAAAGTTATATAACCGTGCTCTATGAATCATGCTAATCGTGTTTTTGCCCGCGGCTCTCCTGTATGGGTGTCATTTACGGTAAAGATTATCCGATACAAATGCTTTGTGATTATATCTAATATATAAAATTCTCGTGTCACAGTTTTTGATGCCAAACTCCTTGACCGGCTCCTGAAACGGCTAGACCGATTTTTACCAAATTTTATATGCTTATTCAGTAGGTCTGAGAATCGGTCAACATCTATTTTTCATACCCCTTAAGGGTTGTCCACCCTTAACATTTTTTTTATTTTTTATATGGCAAAACAACGTTTGTCGGAACAGCTAGTCTTAATTTTAAATTTTTTCATTGCAATAATTTTAAAGTTTTTTTTATTTTTTATTATTTTGTTATATTTTATCCACTTTATATATTAATTTAATTTGTTATCATTTTACACCATTGTTTTTGCTTGCTAGTTATTAATTGCATGTCGATTACCTGTAAGTAGAATAACACTTACTCCTAGTCTATACGCAATATTGTAATTAAATGTGTATACCAGTGATTACTCTGTTGGTACACCTTTAAATAAATAAATAAATACAATAGATCAGGTTATAAAGTATCTGTGTGCCAAGTTTCATACAAATCTTAACTCTACTTTTTGCGAGAAAGAGTGCATTTACATTCTTGTAAACTTTCGCGTTTGTAAGATAAGATAATAAATAAGATAATATAAGATTAGTCGTCCGTACATTATTTGGTTAGGAATAGTTCCCGTGGGAACTTCGGGATAACGCGTAAAAAAACCGTTAACAGAAATGCAACCTTGTTTAAAAACTTGAACTTAGAGATAGATACTTTATAGAAATGCAATTTTAATTAGAATTTTGAGTCAATTCATCGGCTTTTAAGTTTTAATGACATAAACATACCGACAGATTCTTTTATATATAGTGAAGAGCGAATATTAAAACCGGTTTAACCATGACCTACCTTAAAGCGATTTTCCCCCGACGTGGAGCCAGCGTATGGGATCCCATAAAACGCTATATAGTTCTCCTTCACCACATTCCCGATGACCACACCTTGCGTCGTGTTCACCGACGGCCCGTCCTGCGCACGCGCAATGCACGCACACAGCAGCAACAACACACGCACACTAGCGTACATTTTATCACACGTGCGTCTCTCACGACGCTCCGAGTGTAAATGAGTGGGTTCTCACTGAGTAGTGCACTGTTTTTATCATAGATATATTATCAATGAGGTCATCACTAGTGCTATGCCCAAGTAACGTTTGTTCTTCATGTCTTCTTTATTACATAACATGGTTTCGTAGTTTTGTGTAAATATTGAAATTTTGTTAACAGTGTAAATAAAGTTGTATATTTTTTTTTGATGAAGGAACTTTTAGATGACCCGCGTGACCGAGTGGTTACCATGCCGGTTTGACGCGCAATGGGTTCAGGGTTCGATTCCCGGCTAGAAAAGAATCTGAACGATGAGTTTAAATTCCTGTTCTGGGTCTGGGTGATTGTGTATTCGTCTTTGTGTGTGTGTCCATGGTACCCACGACACAGAAGAAAATCCTAGTGTGGGGCTATGAGTGTAGAAAGCGTGTTTTTTTTATGAAGTTAAAGATGATTATTTGAGAGTTTAAAAGACTCTATGGTATGGTCTCTCTTAGCAACAATTTACTGTCATATGTGGTGATAGTTGTCGTCGACCCATTATTGTCCCACTGCTGGGCACGGGTCTTCTCTCAGTATGAGAGAGTTTAGGCCATAGTCCACCGCGCTGGCCAAGTGCGAATTGGTGGACTTACCACACCTCCGAGACCTTTTTTTTTAAAGAACTCTCGGGTTTCCTCACGATGTTTTCCTTCACCGAAATAGGTGATAGTAATAGTGATTATGTATAATGCATATTGTTTTTCAGTATCGTACTGTAAGCTATCATACTATTCGTTCGTTTCGTTCTACGTTTCGGACGTTCCGGTATACTTGGAATATCGGGTTCGGACGGATTTTATGCAATAAATGAGTGAGCAGGTAACTAATTCATTGAGTTTATGCCTTATAGAGTTTGACAGTTAATTCATAAGTTATTAATGGAAATTTTGATGGTGGTAAAATAGCTTCAAGGTGGTAGAACTAATGTAGTTCGACCGCGGCAGTACCACCACCACACCTATTTCTAGCGTGAAGCATTTATTGCGTTTCTATAGAAGGGTGTGGATGCCGGCAAACTTTCACAAGAGGCGATCATCATAATCCTCGGGAGTAGCAACACATCTGTTATTGACATCAGAAGAAAACCCATGTTCTGTATGTAGTTGATTACAGATGTCCACGGGCGGCAGTGACCACTTTCCATCAGGTGGACTACAAGCTCGTTTGCTACTTCAGTCAGATAAAAAAAGCTAAACTCTTTCGGAAATGTAAAAAAATCACGTTACAAAATAGACTTTCTGGCTCTAAAAGCATTTTCAGCAGTAAAAATAATATATGTAGCATGCCTACCCTTGCAAGAGCAGTGATAGCCTAATGGTTGCAACTTGCCCTCTCGATCGGGAGGTCCGAGGTTCAAACCCAGGCACGCACCACTGATTCATGTGCGTATTAGAAATTAATTATCACTGCTTTTCGGTGAAGGAAAACATCGTGAGGAAACCTACACACCCGAGAGTTCTTAAAAAAAAGGATTCTCGGAGGTGTGTGAAGTCCACTAATTCGCTCTTGGCCAGCGCGGTGGACTATGACCTAAACTCTCTCATTCTGAGAGAAGACCCGTGCCCAGCAGTGGGACAATAATGGGTTGACGAGAGATGCCTACCCTTATAAGGCAGCTTTTCCATTTGATATTTAAGTATTACCTTCATACATACATAGTAGTACCTTTATAGCAATGTGGGTGACATTGCTATCAATATCTATGTAATTATAGGTTAGAAGTTTCTGTTTCGTGATGACATGAAATATAGTTTCCGAGGTAAATCAGTGGTTTCCAACTTATTTTGAATACCGCTCAAATATTATATTTGGGCGCACCTTAAAAAAATAATCGGTTATTTTAGACAGACCAAACAAACAGAGCATAAGATTATTATAATAGATGGAGTGTAATTGATAGGTTTTAATTGAATAAGGAATTAAAAAAACAAATCGTCCTTTAAACTATTTTTGCTCCCAATTATCATTGAGCCTTTTAGCGCCCCTGTTAGCCTCCAGTGCCCACAATGAACGTTAAAAGTTTAGAATCTTTGAAAATCACTGATTTACATCGTTTATACCGTGTGTCATGATATATCAATATATTATTAGAATGTGTTATTAGGGTCAGGGGCAAAATATAGAAAGAAAACATGCGAAGAACAAACATATGTATTTACCTTAATATATAATACTAAACTATATACTTGAACTTTGAGTATACTTTTCCTTATTGTGAGAGAAGACTCATGCCTGAAGAAGTTTAGAAAAGTGTTCTTAATTAGTCTTTTAAATAATGAAGTAGATATATAACTTTTTTTTTTATTTTTTTTTATTTATTTACAAAATGTACATATATACAAAAAAGAAAAACAAAAACATGTATATAACTTATATTGTTATTAATATGAGTCAATCTAAGTATGTAGGTATCTGCTTAATTAAGTAATTAAAATATGTATCCTTAAGTACTACGCATACATTACTCCTTACTAAAGATTGATCAGTTAACTACCATCGACTCTTTGTACCTTCGATAATTTATTAATTAAGTTCTGTCCTGCAGTTTCAATTTTTGATAGAATTAATTTTAATGAAACAATGATTAAAAATTTAATTAGGATGCAGACTATAGATATATTCCATGTTTCTGAAACAAAATAATTAGTTTAGAATCTTGATTCGGATTTGGATTTTTCAAGTGATGGAACCTGTATAGTTTGACCAGGGAGGTATTTCTAGAATGATGCGGGAAGCCGGCGCACTTATATATGAGGCGACCATGTTGCTACCTCTTACCTACGTGAGTCGGTAACAGCGTTGCCAGATATTTTTTAGGAAATCGGGATTTAATAACTTTTTGAGTGAAAAAAGCGGGATTCCATAGTCAAAAGCAGGACAGTAGCCCTCGCGGTACAAAGGGCCTCGCTCCTCACAGACCCACAAATTCTCTTTGGTGTAGGGGGCCGGAGGATTTGCGACCTTTTTTGTCTCGACGACTGGAGATCAGCTTAAATTGGTATAGATTTGGCGACCTTTTTTTGGTCGACTAACCGCAGTTCCACTTTTATTTGCAATTCGCGACCTTTTTTTGCAAAAGTCCAGTCCTTCTAAAAAAGCGGGACTGAGCCTGTCCCCCACGGAACATTTGATTTTGATTAAAAATCGGGACGGTCCCGCCAAAAGCGGGACGTCTGGCAACCGTGGTCAGCAACCACACCATACCACGAAACGCAATTGCTTCACGCTAGAAATAGGTGTGCTTAGTCGACGTTAATGCGCATACGGTCAGTTAGTAGTTATCGATTTACGTATTAGTTATCTCGTTCCCCTATTGACCGGCCCATTGGCCGGTCAATATGGGAACGACGGACTATTCATTAGTCCCATAACGATTGTTTAGTCGAGGCAAAACCCACTGGACTGTCGATGGATTGTTGTATAACAATTTACTGTACAAAACGCGCTCTATATTTTTTCTGCACGTCTCACACGCTTCAGCATGTGTAAGTCACATGCTGAAGCGACTTCTACTATGCCGCTATATGCCGATTTTGCGTCAAGTTGCGTTTTTAACATACCTAATATGTATGTAACAAAAATGTAATAAAAAAAACGTGCAGCACTCGGGTAGTGCCGCGGTTGGTTGGTTGGTTGGAGGGCAGTGAGTCCAGTGACATACGCCCTTTATGTATATTATTCCTTATAGGTCTCGAGGGGACTTCCTTTTAAGCCTTTTGAATGTTGAAGATGAATTCATTAGGTGCGTAGTCAGCCTGTTAGAATGGGATTGTAGTCTATTCCTGTATGATTTAACGCAGTGCTTGATTTCTTCATATGTAACAATTGGTTCGCTAAATAATTTGAAAGCAAAACAACCTTATCATTACCAATTTTTTTGGACCTTGGTTTAACTTTCCAACAGTATCTGGACTCTACTCAACACTATTTTGTGCAGATCTATATTCATACCCATATGCTAAAACGTCGCCTAGATATAGAACTAAATGTGTAAATATGCGCCAGTCCTTATCTCATAAACTAATCGCATCTAGCGTTCCGCAGATCGATAAATTAGCTAACAACGACTCTTTGTAATTAGTTTCGCTTAACAGTTTCTACACGTTTCATATTAATCGGCTTACTGGTATGAATAATAGCGCTTGATTACTACGCCGCTCATTAGGGCACATATGTTATATACCTACATAATTTTCTTTTTAAAAAGAGCGGTGTTATACGTTTGACTGCTATGTCTGTATGTCTGTCTATAGACACGTAGCTACTATACGGGTGAACCGGTGAATTTGGATGCGATTTTAACCGACTTCCAAAAAGCAAAGAGGTTATCTATTCGTCGTGTATTTTTTTTTTATGTATGTTCAGGCGTTTTGGCCAGACGCCGTCGATCTACCGATACGATTCATACGCCATTGTATGCGGCTAGTTTCACAGGGGGTCCCATATTAAGGAAATTGTTTTTTTTTTGCAGTTTTCCCGGAAAATTGGAAAATGAAACTTTCATAACACCTTAAATAATTTGAGTGTTTCTGGACCGATTTACTTTTTTTTTCTTTTGTTTAATAGAAAATTTCATTACGCGAATTTAAATTATTTTTTACTTTTATGTGGCATGAAAGTCGGTTGTATTTTTTGTTTAAATTTTTTTTGAAGATATACTTCTTTTGGTGCGTTAATAAAAAAATATGAAAGTAAATTTATACGGTGCGCGCGCACACCGTCACGAAAAACTGACACCCTGAAGCTATAATCAAAATTTTAGTTTTTTCTATTGTTAGTCTCGTTTTTTCTACAATCTAATATTGAACAAGCTTTTATCTATATATTGTATATATTGTATTGAAGCAAAAACTTGTGACGCATTTTTAAGTAATATGCGGACGGATTAGTATGAGATTTTGCACAGTTATAGTGGACGTAGAGAAGGAGTGTAGAATGTTAATATGTCTTGCATATAGTGCATGTATCATACATAAAAACAACTAAAAACACATTACACACACTACGTACTACTTTGGACAATATGAAGTTTAGTTTTTAATTTTAATTACGGTCGAATTTAGATTGATGCAAAGGTGACTAGTAAATAGAAATTTATGACAGTGTTACAACCTGAATTGTACCAACCAGTATTCAACGACCAATACAATTTTGCCATTTAAATTATACACGCATTATACAATTCTAATGGCAAAATACAAACAGAAAAATACCAGAATACTTTTCCAAAAAATTTATATTTAAGTTTTATGGTATACTTTTACCTACTTTTCAAATTGCCGTGTATAACTCTCGTAAACGGACCTAAAAGTAATTTGTGTCACATAAATTTTAATAAAAAATGAATTGTTAAAAAATAAAGCCCTTGATTTTAAACCACGATACGTCTAACTGATTAATGTAACTAACCAAAGGTTAAACGAAACTTGTAATAATACAAACATGTTCATGAAACCCGGGGAGGTACCATCGCTACCTATTTCCAACGTGAAGCATTTCTTGCGTTTCAATAGAAGGGTGTAGGTTCCCGGCACACTTTATATGAGGCGACTATCCTAGTCGGGAGTAGCAACGCGTGTGTAATTGACTTCTGATAGAACCCATGTTCTATTTGAAGTTGCTCACAGATGTCCACCGTCCCTATAGTTCCGGGATCAGAATAGGGCTACGGCATCCCCTGCCTGTCGTAAGAGGCGACTAAAAGGGGCTTCCGGGGTTGCAGGCGGCTAGAGTGGGACCCTGCGTCGCTCCCACGGCGTTGGGTACCTTTTGAAGGTTTCCCCCTCGAAAACAAAAATAAAATGTCCATGGGCGGAATGACAACTTGCCATTAGGTGGACTGCATGCTCGTTTGCTACTTCAATCAGATAAAAGAAAAAACGAGTTTTAGATCACAATTACTCTAAAGCATTAATTTCGAAATCTTAAGCAAAATAAATTAAAAATTTAAACTTAAAACGCTTTCTACACTCATAGCCCCACAGTAGAATTTTCTCTTGTGTCGTGGGTGCCATGGACACACAAAGACGAATACTCAAACACCCAGACCCAGTACAAGAATCTAAACTCATCATTTACCGATACCTTTTAGATACAATTTTAAAGATTTTTCTGTCTGGCCGGGAATCGAACCCGGGATCCACTGCCTGTCAGACCGGTATGGTAACCGCTACGCCACGCGCGTCGACAATTATTAAGGAAAAGTATTACTCATCAGTACTCACGATTATTAGCTATATTTTCTAAGTAAACATTACTAACTTAGAATGATGTACCGACATATCGTTATCAATCATGATAAATTCCCAGGAAATATTCCAAATATTCTAGATTAGATAAAACTTAGGCGTAAAAATATTTTTAGCGTATTCAAGTTTTTTCTAAGCATGATTATATGTATTTGTAAATTTTTGATGTGAACACGTAATTAGGCGCGTTGAAAGATTTTTGGTTGAAGAAAAACGCATGGGTTGGCGTCACCGACATGCTCAGAAGTACGATCCATCCGTGACTGTAGTTGGTTTAGTATAAATCATTTATACTAATATAAAGGCGAAAGTTTGTGAGTGTGTATGTTTGTTACTTCTTCACGTCTAAACGGCTGGAGCGATTTTCAAAAAATTTGGTAGGGAGACACTCTGGATAAACATATAGGCTACTTTTCACTGTGAGAAAATATCTCCCCTATTCCCACGGGACGATTGATACATAGATTTTTTTTAACGCGGGTAAAGCTGCGGGGTTCAGCATCCAATAATTTAGTATCCAATAATTGTATTCAAATCAATGTTATAACTAGTCATCGGATTATTTGCATATGCAAACATGCAGTTTCATAGCGTTATTGCATATTTTGTCACTTTCATTAGTTTTGGACAAAATAGTTCGCAGTTTCTTCTTTTAGTTGGTTAATTCATCATCATCATCATTCTATCATAGTAAGAGAAGGTCATCAAATCGATACCACTTTTGGTTGTGAAACTGAATCTGACCATATTTGATATTTTTCACGACTCTGTTTTTATCCTCAAAAATAAGTTCAATAATCATTTTTTATATATGAAATCAATGTAACCTAAATTATTATAACTAAATTATTCCAGCCCTTTCTTTTGTTAATATAGTTTTTTTTCTTTATGTTAGAGCACGTATGACAGCGATTGATGTACACACTAGTAATTGGCGTTCATACTAGACTATTGTTTAGAATTAAGATTTTTACATAAATTTTAGTATGATATGCAGTCGCTGTGTCAATAAATAAATATGTTGGGTATATTTACCATTTTTCTGCATATTTCGCCCTTTTATAATGCATATTTGCATGCATATTTTGGCATTTCGATAGTGCAATTCGATGTCTAGTTATAACATACTGGCTTCCTCTCTGAGGCTGCCAAACTACCCATCAGTTATATTTAAGTCTAATAACAGTGTAAGGTAAATATGTAGTAAGGTGAGAGTGTAGAGGTGACCTATTCACCGTGTGTCAAAACGTGTCTTTTTCTGAATAATGTTATAAAATAAACATTTTAGAAGTTTTGATGCTATTTTTTTTAAGTTTACACTTCTGTCGGCTACCACTATGACTGACCTAAGTATGAGTATGCATCCCTCCATCCATTTAGCCATCCATACCTGATGGTAAGTGAAATCTCATGTTGGCCACAGATGCGATGCCACCCATTTTTAGTGAGAGCTTGTATATAAGTACATAATTATATATTTTAAACAAAGGTAACAGGTGTTGGAGTGACGGATGTTTCTTGCTCTCGTAATGAATTTCTATAATTAATTACAACAAACCCCATAGAAGGGTTTCACCCAAGGCCCGGTAGATGGATAGCTAAACTTATTGCTGTGTATTTCTGACTACCATTTATTAATTTTGACATAAATTTAGGCTGATATTATCGTGAAACTAATGCTTTTGAATTTTGTCAGGTAATTGTGACTTTTATATTTTAGAATAATATTATCGTGTTGAATTTAAATAATAAAAAACGTGCGGCACTCGGTGATTGCCGCGGTAAAGCTATGCAAATATAATTATTTATGCAGATTTTTTTCTTTGATATTAATTCAAGTTTTTGTCTTTGATGCTATATGCTTGCTCACAAACAGCTGCTTACATATTCTTCCGATTTCCGAGCAGCTCGTCTTGATCCGTGCGAGCTTCGTCCTGTCGTACCTTATACCTACGTTGAGCGAATGCTCGGCTGCGCTACATGGTAGGCGGAGTGGGGGGTATTAGGTTTTTTCGTTACGGAATTTCTTCATTCGGTCGCCGTGGTCAAGCTATGCAATAGCTTAAAAGTCTTTCTTAGTATTTATCACATAAAGAAATCCAGCGCATGTGAGCTTTCATTCTCTTTAGCCTCCTTTGGGGATGAATTCTTAAAAATAGTTTTTATTCCGGATGAAATTATTTAATAACTTGCCTGACGACCTAAGATTAATAGAGACAGAAACAGATTTTTCAAAAAAATTAAAAGAATATTTAATTAAAAAAGGCTACTATAAGCTATCAGAATATTTACAAACAGTAATATAAAATAGATCGGTCAGCTCGCACCATAACTCAAATTGCCACACCCTGACGGGCTTATAATGTAATGTCTTAATGTAAATATATATATTATGTACAACATTATGCAATAAATGACTATGACTATGACTATGAAAATAATCTCCTGTATGAAATTCTAGCCCCACACTTAAGTTGAGCTTTACCTACCAGTCAGTTTTTATGTTGAAAGAGCTAAAGAGCATGGAGTTTACATAATGGTATGAGATGACTGCTACCCGGGAAGACCTGTTGAGCAACTTTATATAAAACTAGGTCACCTGGCAAACGTTGTTTTGACATATAAAAATTAAAAAAAAAGTGGTGGGCAACTCTTATCACTAAGGGGTATGAAAAATAGATGTTGGCCGATTCTCAGAACTATTCAATATGCTCACAAAATTTCATGAGAATCGGTCAAGCCGTTTCAGAGGAGTACGGGAACGAACATTGTGACTCGACAATTTTATATATTAGATCATTCTGAACTTATCACAGATGCACTACTCACGAGGACTAAGATGGTCACATCATACGCAAATATATTAGTTCTAAGGCAGATGATTTGATTTGATGATATTCGAAACGCGTACCTTACGGCCTGTTGCCAATTATTAGCCAATTTACCTATTTTATCGTACTTAATCGTTGAAAAAGGGGGCGACGCTACAGTCGAGTCGGCGTTTTTTGGTTTATTACAAACTAGCTGACCCGGCGAACTTAGTTCCGCCTAAAAGTCAAATATCAAAAATTGTCAGTGTTCCTCCACTATATTATGCATGTATTGTACATAAAAACCTTCCTCTTGAATCACTCTATCTATTAAAAAAACTGCATTAAAATCCGTAGCATAGTTTTAAAGATCTAAGCATACATATGAGCAGACAGCGGGAAGGACTTTGTTTTATACTATGTAGTGGTCCAAGGACGCAATGGCCACATTCCATCACCTGATGAATGCTCGTTTGTTACTTTTATATTATAAATCAAAAGTAAACAAAAAACGGCATCAAAGAATTTTGTATTCAAATACCCAATTATATTTATTCCGTCCGTAATAAAGTTACTCGCCTGATTGTTAGGGTTCCCTACCCAAATGATAAAAACCCTTTTACTAACCCTGTCCGTCCGTCTGTCTGTCACCGAGCTGTATCTCATGAACTGTGATAGCTAGAAAGTTGGAATTTTAACAGATGATGTATTTCTATTGCCACTATAATAACAAATACTAAAAACAGAATAAAAAAATATACAAGGGGTCCCCCGTACAACAAACGTAGTTCCTTTGCCATTTGTATAGATAACTAGCTATTACCCGCGGGTTCGCTTGCGTTGAAGCCTAGAATTTTCCATTTTTTGACAAACAATCATGTCTGAAAATGTTTTTTTGAAAAATATGTATACTATAATCTTTTTTTTTCTCGAGGGGGAAACCTTCAAAAGGTACACGCAGGGTTATGTGGGATTTTTACCACACTAAAACCCCGCCGGTGGCCGTCCTCGGCGCTACAAAGAGGACTCCGAGATCTCAAAACTAATTGCAACCGGAGTCCTCTGAGCGCGTTGCCCCAACGGGCTTCTGCCAGATGGGCGGCTGAGCCCACCGCTCCGTCTAGTCTTTACGGCGGTATGCGACCACACATACCGCCGTCCTTCCCGGGATCGCCTGGCGGGACGGTTCAAGCTCCCACTCTAGCCGACCGCAATCCCGGAAGCCCCTTTTAGTCGCCCCTAAGGACAGCCAGGGGATACCGTAGCAATATTCTGATCCCGAAACTACAGGGACGATATACTATAGTGTATATATATTTTTTTAAATATTTATGTTTTCATTATTCCTTAAGAATATGTGTACAAAGCGTGATGATAATCGGTTTAGTAGGTTTGGCTTGAAAGCGTAACAAACAATCATTCACATTTATAATATTAGTAGAGATGGTACGGAACCCTTCATGCGCGAGTCCGCCTCGCACTTAGCCGGTTTCATTCCAAAGGTTGTCACGGATTAACAAAACACATGCAAACAATGAAATATTTACGTGTTACGAATGAGGTCGAATCGATAACCCTGTTAAACCTATTACTGAGCCGTGGTAATAAAAAAGGTTTAAAACAAGTAACATGTTAAAGTTATTAAAACAAAAAACTCGGCTGCTTAAAGTCGCGTCTTTTTTGTATAATAAAAAAAATGTGTGCGTGTACTAGCGTACACTCGTAAGAAGTGAAACTTCTTTATGACGTTATTTTTTCAAAAAATAATTTACTATATGCAACTTTACAGAAATTGGTTAAATAAAGTTTAATAAAAGGCTTTTATTAAACTTTATCTAATAATCTAATCTATAATAATCTATCTAATATCACGCGTGGTAGGGATAAGAAAAAGATGGCGCGTAACAGAAAAAGATGGCGCGTAACGAAAAAATGTTACACAATTTTTTTTCCAACCCCGATAAAGAAGTTTCACTTTTGTTTTCCAACCCCGATAAAGAAGTTTCACTTCAATAATTTATTTTAGAGAGCAGTGATAGCCTAATAGTTGAAACTTGCCCTTTCAACCGGGAGGTCCGAAGTCCAAACCCAGGCACCCACCGCTGATTTATGTGCGTATTAGAAATTAATTATCACTGCTTTTCGATGAAGGACAACATCGTGAAGAAACCTACACACCCGAGAGTTCTTTAAAAAAAGTTTCTCGGAGGTGTGTGAAGTCCACCAATTCGCAGTTTGGTCAGCGCGGTGGACTAAGGCCTAAAACTCTCTCATCCTGAGAGAAGACCCCTGCCCAGCAGTGGGACAATAATAGGTTGTACCCCAATTTATTTTATGTAACGCTTTTTTGGATTATTTGTCATAAATGTGACGTAAAAATGTTTTATTATATTTATATATTCTTGTTTTTTTTTTTAATAAGCATGCAGTCCACCTGAATTCAATCATAAACGCGTTGCTACTCCCGAGGAAAAAAAGGGTCTTCTCATTTAAAAATGTGCTGGCAACCACACCCTTCCATTGAAACGTAAGAACTGCTTCCAACTAGAAACAGATGTAGCGAACTACAAAGGTTCTACATATATTTTTATGTGATGGTGTATTAAAGTATCACATGATACCTGTACTTTTATGTAATTTTCATCTCGCTGTTTTGTGATCGCAGGCCCTATATTTAACATAAATAGCCTAAAACACAGACATCTTTGTCAAGAAAATCACTCCATACATTCATACGTTCAAAAATCGTTGCCCTCCGTTTACTGCAGTCGAGTAATTACTTACACTACACTATACTCTTTATTGTACCAAAAAGTAAAGATAACATAGAACACAAAATTTAAATAACAATACAAAAGGCGGTCTTATCGCTAAACAGCGATTTCTTCCAGACGATCTAAAGGTATGGAGTTATAGTAAGTGATAAATATAGAAAGGTGAGGTGCAATAAGAAAAGTTTAGGTAGATAAATAACAAAACAGAGCTAAAGAATAAATAAACGGTCAATGATAGCAATGAACTGATAGGAGAGAGACATAAGATGAAGAAACAGGATACTATAGAAGCAAAATTATTAAATAAGAGTAAAAAGTGAGTTAGAGTTCAAGGTAGTAAGATTTTACGAGATAATTATTGCTTGTAATTATATTTTAGCACAAAACACATACATACCTTGAAATACACACATGCATACATAATTAGATATGCCTGTACCGCTTGCGCGCAAGCGAAGAATATTGGCTCAACAGAATACCAGCGCTGCAGATGACCTCGATTGCCTGCAGCAATAAGCTGAGTGGAGACACTTTCGGTCAATGTAATGTAACTAACATCTTTAATAATTAGTTAATAATAATAACACATGTTTGCTATTAGATGTATCTGTTTTGTATAACTTTATTTTGTACCGAATAAAGTATTTTCTTTCTTTGTTTCTTTCTAATTAAATTCAATTTTATAATGAGCATTCTAACTTTTTCACCTTTTGCAAATAACTTAAACAAATATCAGTTACATTTTAACATGCCACTACAACATTTTCTCGCTTTTATTTAAACAGGTCCTTACCTGGGATAATCCTAAAGATTTACAAAATACCCGTATTTCGTTTATTTGCAAATCGTAAGCTGAACTCAAGTAATTTGCCGTAAAAATAGCGTGGCTTATTTCAGCGTCTACTTTATGTACGAAAATATATTACTATCTTTTTTGTAGTGATATTATTTTAATATTTTTTTTATTCTATTTTACTTCTTTGGCAACACACCTGGGAACATCGGTCAGGACTTTCTGACTAAGTATAATGCGGTGTTAGACTTTAGTCATAACGTAATGACATTATCAGTTCGTAATAATAAGTTTTACTTGCCTATTATTACAAGTAGTAATTATTTAGAGATTCCACCAAGATGTGAATCCGTTCAATACATTTCGACAGATATTAAAGATGAATGCTTAGTTTGCGCGTCGGATATCAGTGATGGAGTTTATTTAGCGAGTTCGTTAGTAAAACCAGTATGCGGTAAAATACCCGTAAAGATATTAAATACGACTGAGGATTATGTTACAATTGAAGATATAAAACCGACTATACATAGCGTTAGCGATTACCATTTTTGTTCGTTTTCGCAAAGTGAATCGAACGCAGAGCGGGTTAAGAAATTATTTTCTCTTTTAGAATTAAAACAGTTAAACAACTTAAAACAGTAAAACAGTTAAACAACAATGTATAATATTAAACAATTGTATTTGTGATACGGAACACATCACAAAACAAGCGACGTTTTCTGCTTAACAACTATTCCTGTCTAATATCAAGTGTTGATCGCCCCTCTGTTCTTGCTTGAAGGGTGTGGTAAGGGGAAAATAACCATCCGAAGCGTTCGAACTTAGTCCTGAACGGTCGCTACAGTGGCCTCAGCTTAAAGTCTAATCTTAGTTTAATTATCTGGGGTTGGCTACAGATGTGATAGAAGTCTCTTAAATCTCTTAGATCAGGTTTGCTATTTTTTAAATATAAAAAAGGTATATAATTAATTAGTCTTCAAAAAAATAAGTCATTAATCAGATGCGTAACGTATCCGTTGGGGTACGTCATCTTTCGTAGCAGTTTTTTTGGGAGTTTTGGGTTAAAGTGTACTACGCATTTTACCCTTAGTGAGGAAGTCTATGTTCAGCAAGGCTTACTAATAATTGTCATGAAGTTAATGATGAAGATGATCATCGCAATGCTGCTGGTGATGAATGCGGCATTTTGTAATGCAACATATACCCGAGTTTAGTTTTTGGGTAGATATTCTTGTCTGCAACCTTATTTATTCTTATCGATATTATAAAGGTGAAAGTCTGTGTGTATGTTTGTTACTTCTTCACGTCTAAACTGCTGAAGCGATTTTCATAAACTGTGGTAGGGAGTTAGCTGATATTGTAGATTAACATATAAGATACTTTTTACCGTGGGAAAATATCACAGTCCCACGGGACAATGGATACATAGATTTTTTAACGCGGGCGTAACTGCGGGGTTCAGTTAGTTAAGAATAATGATTGTGATAAGTGTTGATTTGTATCCGTGTCGGTATTCAACAGAATACAATCACACGAGTGCAGCATTAATAAACAAAATGCATAATACATCCGTCTTCGCTGCGATAATGATATAGGTACAGCATCAACATGAGATTAAAATCCAAGGTCACTGGGTCTGTAAGTTAGATATATGATCTGGGTGTTGGTAGTGTGTTTATGTAAAGGCCTTTGGGGATCATGTTTGTGTAATAAAACATACTAGTCACCCGTCGCAACGGTCGAAATTCGACCGTAATTTAAATTAAAAACTAAACTTCATATTGTCCAAAGTATTCAAGTTCTTTTGAACGCACCCGTTAAAGAAATTAGCTGAGCTGCATTTAAAAGGCAATGGCGGTTATTTTGACAAAGACATCTGACATTTTTGACGTTACGTTTTTTTATAGTAAGTCATTGAATGTTCTATTTCATTTATTACGTGTTTGTGTCAAATGCAAATCAGTGTGTGTAATGTGTTTTTGTTGATTTTATGTATGTTGTATGCATTATTAGAAAAAAATATTACCATTGCGTAATCCTTTTCTACGTCAACTATAACCGTGCGTAATTTCGTACACCTCCGTTAACGGCAAGTATCTTAAAAACGCACAAGTTTTTGCTTCACGTATTAATATGTTGATCTTCTTCATCATTACACATTTATTTCTCTTTACATTATCATTATATATTTATTTCACATCACATTATCACTACATATTCGTAAATTATATTGAGGATACATAATTATACTTGTACGGCGTCCATCTTAATTATCAATGACCACTCTTTGGTTTTTAATCTACACGTCATTGACATCTATTCAGCCAGATACTTTACAAAGGAGGTTTGTTGTAAAATAATTATTTTAATCCGAAAATCATAACATTTGTGTGTTACTACACGAAATCATACTATGGAATTAGTCACGTAGGAACATTTTGTTTGTGGCGAACGTGCATGCGTTCTACCTAATAAATACAGTCACAAGTTCCTTATTAACGGTTTACACATTCGCGTTTTCGGTATGTATTCGGTACAGTTAAAGAGATACAGCGTCTTCTGTTTACTTTCAGCTTTCTTTGAAGACTGGAACATCCCGAGGCGGTTTTTTCGAACTGTTTCATATTCACGGTTTCTATATTTGCCTTATGTGAACGGAACATAACATCCGCGAATAAGAAACTTTTCATGTATGTATCAACTCTCTTTTATGATCATTAGACAATTTCTTGTGGCTACGAATGTGCAGGTCGCCTGTTGATAAGTAATATCTCTTTTATGAACGCTTGATATATAGTCAACCCATTATAGTCCCACTGCTGGGCTACACTACAGGTCTTCTCTCGGAATGAGTTTTAGGCCATAGGCTGGCCAAGTGGGAATTGGTGGACTTCACACACCTCCGAGAACCTTTTTTTTTAAAGAACTCTCGGGTGCGTAGGTTTCCTCACTATGTTTTCCTTCACCGGAAAGCACTGATAATTAATTTCTAATACGCACATAAATCAGTGGTGCGTGCCTGGGTTTGAACCTCGGACCTCTCGTTTGAAAGGGCAAGTTTCAACCATTAGGCTATCACTGCTCGATATCGAACGCTTGATGGTAAGTGTTAACTCTGTAACCCCAGATAGGATTAAAATGATTGAAATCTGCCACAGATGCGTTGCTACCTTTGAGAATTAAGATTTAACCTCGCGAAAATTTCTCGCCTCACAATATAGATTTCAGGGCGCTCTATCATTTCTACCTTATATTAGGTGAGTTTGCAACAGTTATATCATATACATTTTGAAATATTATATAACGATGTCTATCACAAAGTAACTTAAACTTCGGGATTAACTAATGCTAATTAGTTTAAGTTAATTAAATACGTACGACGTATAATGTTATGATAAAAAAGTTCAAAGTTAAGAGGTATACATCAGAAAGAAATTCATCGATATGTCTTCTGATAATAACTTTCCGTTCAAAAATACACGCTTTCTACACTCATAGCCCTACACTAGGATTTTCATCCGTCTCTTGGGTACCATGGACACACACAAAGACACACAAACACCCAGACTCAGAACAGGAATCTAAACTCATCATTCAGATACCTTTCTAGCCGGGAATCGAACCCGGGACCCATTGCGCGTCAGACCAGTATGGTAACCGCTCGGCCACGTGGGTCATCAAAAATAGTGCTATTTCACACGTAGATATAAATATCCCGCAAACTAACATTAAGATAAGCGACAGGTTGCTGGAGATTGATCACACTATCCGTCTTATAACCAATTCGGTGAGATGACTTTGAAAATACAGATGGCCTAAGTAAGCCTAGGCCTAGGCTTGAAATATCACTTCGTATTGGGAGAAAGAGTAATATGGAGAAATAATTTATCATCCGCCGAAAGTAAATCCGAGTAAAGGTCAGAGTTGATTAAGGTTTTACTTCTATATATAATATATAGCTTGTTTGTTAAAAGTAACAATACACACTTATTTTAGCGTGGAGCGGTTCTTGCGTTGCGATGGATAGGTGGCGTTGCTAGCACACTTTTATATCACGTCAATCACAGATGCGTTGCTACTCCCGAGGACTATGATGGTCGCCTCATGTGAAAGTACGCCGGCAACCACACTCTTCTGTCAAAACGCAAGAAATGCTTCACGCTAGAAATAGGTGTGGCGGTGGTACTTCTCCCGTCGAACTACAATGGTTCGATCACCTTGAAACTAATCATTTAAATCGAATAATTAGATTTTGACGTGAAAGTAGTAAACGTACACGTTAATAATGTTAGCATGGCATGTTTAGCTGTTAGATACGGATGCAGCACATATCTATTCGTGGGCGACTTTACCTATAGTGCAGGGCGCGCAATGCACACGGGCGGCCGCGGCGCTTCCTGATACGGGTTTCTGGACAGATAAGACCTGTTGTACATGGCACGTTTTTGAGTCGTACGGCGTCTTTACCTTACCATGAAAAAAACGTGCTAGCATGTACATGGCACGGCAAAGATCAGTGCACGGCAGTGATCCATACAACAATGACAACCGTGCCTACACACGGCGAATTAACCGTAGATTATTACGCCGAAAAAACGTGTGTCTACAAGAGGCTTAAGCATAGATGAAGTAGAAAAATCAATCAAGAAGACCTTTTTGATTAAATGATTTTAAAATAATACTGTCGCGGATTTATACTTCATATGTAACGGGTACTCACAATATGCGGTTTTTTAATTTCTCTCGCCGATATTTCGACCCAGTTGCATGACACGTGGTCACGGCTACACATTTTGATGTAGTCTGCAAATTTTCAGTCCACTTATTTCGGCAATTTTTCCTGTGAAGGCTAGTGGCTGAAAAAACTTTCAAACATTAGCCGACCTTTTGCCACCCACTCCTTGACCCTTAACAAAGCTAGGTCCACAATAGTACCACAGAGCAACGAACGCAAAGATGAAATTAAAGGGTTAATTACTAATTGTGACGTCACGATCCTTGAGATAACCTGAATCAGTCCTTTGGTATGACACTGTCAGAGATAATGTCAGCGGTTTGACAGAAATGTAATTAATGTTTGTAGTAGTTTGTAAAGGGCGTCAGATTTATATTGTTTTGGGAGTTGTTTAAAACATTTTGTTCGAACTTTTTAGGAAATTACTTATTCCATCGATAATAAGTAGGTAAATATCACAATCACAATGTAATTTAGGTATTATTGATGCTAGTTGACCCGGTAAACTTTGTTCCGCCTAAAAGTGCAAAATGTAATATTATCCGTGTTTCTCTACTACATTATACATGTATTATACATAAAATCTTCCTTTTGAATAACTCTATGTATTAAAAGAAAATGCATTAAAATCCGTACCGTAGTTTTTAAGATCTAAGCATACATAGGGACAGACAGCGAGAAGCAACTTTGTTTTATACTATCTAGCGATCATGTATAGTATAATATTTGCCAATCTTGTAATTGAAATGACCGTCTTAGTCTTGGAATACCAACGTATTTGTGTTTGATTTCATATAGAACTGCTTGTTCTATATGAATTTGCTTGCAGAAGTCCATACAGGGCGGAGAACATCATGTGCACTGAAAGCTTGTTTGTTATTTCAGTCTTATAAACAAAATCGGTTGTCTGTAAAGTCGCTTTACTGACGACAGTTGAACGTGACAATGTCATAAGAAAATACTGATGGAATGGTTGCATTTTTAAAAGAAAATTTTCATTTTATTTTTGTGATAGATATGGATATAGAGGAGATAATGGAAATCACAATGGAGTTGATCAAGTTACATTAATTTGTACGCATAAATACAATTGTTTCAATTTTTACGTAATTGTATTTACACCCAAATGATTTGAACGATAAAATCCGTAGACGAACGAAGGTTACCAGCCTGGCGGCCACATCGCTCGAAGGACCGATAACCAATGGGGAAGAAAGGTCCACGAGTAGCGACCACGTTTAGGCAAAAGGAGTACAGGTGCCCCCCCCCCCCCCCCAACAGATAGAATAATGACCTGAAGAAGACAGGGGAAAACCGTGGATTCAGAGGACACAGGACCGGTTAGAGTGGCGTTATTTAGGGGTGGCTGACGTCCAGCAGTGACATAAAAGGGCTGATTGATACATGGATGGTCTAAATGTCTGCCGACTTATATATAGGGCTATTATCGATACGCAGAACTGTTACTTGCTAGAAACACGAGTATATGAACGTCGTTGCCTCTAGTCCAAACACATTTAATTAAACACCTTTCAGACATAGTGTAGGTACCTACTACGTTTAAAATCATAAACTGGTACAATTCTGTGTTAAAAAAAGGTATGGAATGGTTTTTTTTCTGGGATAAAAACGGTATATTATAAAATCACTTTTATTGTGAAGAAGACTTTCCAGTCGACTACATTTCAAACGGAGCGTATAATAGGCGTGTAAATTTTCTCTATTTAAGGAAGCGATTCTTTGGAAGTGAGCCAAGGTTCATATGTGCCTAAACTGCTTATGATAGCTGCTGTCTCTTCGTTTTTTATGACTTGTGAAATATGTGTTAGTTTAAAAGAAAATTCTCTCAGAATGAGAGAGTTTAGGCAATAGTCCACCGCACTGGCCAAGTGCGAATTGGTGGACTTCACAAATCTCCGAGAACTTTTTTTTTTAAGAACTCTCGGGTGTGTAGGTTTCCTCACGATGTTTTCCTTCACCGAAAATCAGTGATAATTTATTTCTAATACGCACATAAATCAGTGGTGCGTTTCTGTCCTGTCTGTGCGTATCCTGGGTTTGAACCTAGGACCTCCCGATCGAGAGGGCACGTTTCAACCATTAGGCTATCACTGCTAAAAAGCATGAACTATTTGTTGAACTATATAGCTAGCGTGAGTTTTTTTAAAGGTAATTGTCAGACGCGTTTGAAATGTGGTGCTGGTGTTGCTTACTGAGAATTTTCTGGACTGCCCGCCGTACCAATGTATCGGTCCTCAAAGATCTTAAGATCTTGTATTCTTCCAGGCTCTCCACCATTTGCCTGCACCGTATCCTCAATCATTTTGGGCACATTGCCAGAAGACCTCCCGACAATATGGAGAAACTGACAGGCAAAATTGAGGGTAAAAGACCTAGAGGTCGCAGTCCCAGGAGATGGACTGATCAGGCATATAAACATCTGGAGATACTCGTCAGCACGGCACTCCACCAAACTGCCAATCGCTATAAGTAAGGACAGGAAATAGAAAAGGCATCGCGTTCAAATCACGATCGTCAGTAATGAGGCACGACTGAAGAGAGAAAGAAAAACTTAACGAAAAATGCGGTTGCGCTGTATTAGCTGATGTTTTTTTTAAATTTAATGCAGTAAATCTCATTTATAAGAATAATATGCAGCATTTACGTCTCTCTACAAAATATGGATCGGGTTATCAAACCAGACAAATGTTTATATCCATATCAGCGAGGTGAAGTAGAGATGAGAGGTAAACACTTCAACGCGTTTATCTCAAAATTATTCTTTTGCACTACTGTTTTTGTCCATATGTATGGTAGTATGGAAGTCTATAATTTATAACAGCTATATCCTCCTATCGTCGCCGTCTCAATTGGCTCCCTATTCGTGAACGTAGACAGCTCCACTTGCTTAATTCTCTTTTTTCTATTCTTTTTGATCCAGTTACTCCCGAGTATCTGAAATATAAATTTCAGTATCTCTGTGATTTTCACCAACGAGATCTCCGTTCCTCAGACTCTCGTGTTCTGTCTCTTCCTCCTCATCGCTCTGGATTTCTCACTAATTCTTTCACGATCCAATCGGCACGACTTTGGAACGCTCTTCCTGAGAAACTAAGAAAGATGTGCTCCAAATGCTCCAAGTATTCCTTTAAAAAAAAGTTTGTGCTCACTATCTCAAACTTATTTATTGTTAATGCCATTATGAATGTATCACTTTGTATTTATTCAATGTTCATTCAAAGTACTTACTTCATTCGTTAATATAATAGTAATTTATATATCTGCTATTTATGTATCTATGTATATCTACTTTTCATCTACATATTTATATATCCTTTTTTTTTCTCTTTCTTTCTTACGTATTCTTATCTTTTATATTAATTTCCTTCTTTTTTATTTTGTACCGCCTTCAATATTCTCTGCACTTCCCTAAGGTTGACTGGCAGAAAATGCTATTAAGCATTAAGTCCGCCTTTTGTACATTGTTTTCTGTGGTCAATAAAGTTTTAATAAATAAATTTAGTCCTTGTCAACAATCGACCACGTTACTATTCTGGAGGACTAAGTTGGAACTTGCTTTCAATTTGTATAAATTAAATATAATAAAAGTACACAATTACATTAACGTGACAATTTATATAGCAAATTTGCACGCCGATATGGCAAAATAAGAGGATTATTTCTTAAACGACATACCTTTGTACCTTAGTTAGCATATATATATTTTTTTGATTTGTTTTGATTTTGATTTGATTTGAACGCCTCCTGTAAATGTCTCTGCCTTTCAACACTCTTGAAACCAAAACATTGCAACGCTTAAAAGTTTGGCGATGGTGCCTTTGCAATAAACTATTAAGGGCTATTAAGTCTTTCTACAAATCGCTTTACGAATTCCCACAAAATAATTTTGGTTTCATGTACTTTTTTAATTTGGTAGTTTTCGCATGATGATCAAAAATTCGATCAAACTACCCTTTTAGAATATATGAGGATATTTAAGTACTAGATATATACTAAAGCCCGTTTACAGTTACCGATCTAAAAGGATATGTCAATCGATGTCGTGTACAACGTAACGTAGCAACGTAACTATGATTGACTTATTATAGAAGACCCTGTTCTGTATGAAGTTGCTTACAAATATCTACAAGCGGCAGTGGCCAATTACCATAAGGTGTATGCAAAGTTTTTATGTATAATTCATGTATAATATAGTAGAGAAACGCTGATAATTTAAGATTTTTTCGCCGAGCCAACTAGTATGCATTTAGAAAAATATCTATTTTATCGATACAAATACATATTTATTTATTTAATATCTTCTATTTTCAATTTTATTAAAAAGAAGACACTTATAAGTTTATGATTTACACATATGTAACACTACATTTTACGTTGAAATAATTTATAAAATTGAAATAGTGTTTCCACAGCAATTTGCTGGGTCCTTGGTTTAGGCCGGAATGGCGGAGGTCAGGGCTCCGGAAGTTAGCCTATTTGCCCACCCCCAACCGCCTGGGGTAGCACGCAATGCATGTTAAGTGTTTTAAAATTTAATTATTTTAATACTAGCTTAATGACGCGGCTCGCCGCTTGGAACGTTTACGTTTTAATAAGTACTACTCACCCGTCGAATCGGTCGAAATTCGACCGTAATTTAAATTTAAAAAATTAAACTTCATATCATCCAAAGTAGCGCCAATATTTCTGAAATTCATCTAAATTGTAATATTTTTTAAGTTACTTTGAACACATCCGTTATAGGTAAGAAGAAGTTTAATTAAGTAAGCTGCATTTAAAAACAATAGCGGGTATTTTGATTCAGACATCTGACATTTTTGACGTTGTGTTTTCATAGTAAGACATTGAATGTTCTGTTTCGTTTATTATGTGTTTCTGACAAATGCCATGTAGTGTGTGTAATGTTTTTAGTTGATTTTATGTATGATATATGCATTATTTAAAAAAAATATTAACGTTCTGCACTCTTTCTCTACTATTATAACCGTGCAACATTTCATACTAATCCGTAAGCAGCAGATTACTTAAAAATGCGTCACAAGTTTTTGCTTCACGTATTAATATATAGAAGATTCTGTTGTTTAATCTAGGCTTTAAGCTATGTGTGAGTTAAATTTCAACGAAATCCAACGAGTACTTCGAGATAAGTTATAAGTTATAGGAGAGAACTCATAAGTTCTCTCCTTTGCAAATCTAATAAGATAACCTTCACACCTATGTAACATAACTTCGATATTTTTAAGAGTAAACATTAAACTAGCGGAACACCGCAGCTTCGCCCGAAAAAAAAATCGATGTGTCGATTGTCCCGTGGGAACAAGATATTTTCTCAATGTAAAAAGTAGCCTATATGTCAATCCAGAGTGTCAGCTAACTCCCTACCAAATTTTATGAAAATCGCTCGCTGTCGTTTAGACGTGAAGACGTAACAAACATACACACTCACAAAGTTTTGCCTTTATAATATGATAGTATGATTACTCTATTTTAGTTCTAGTAGCAGATACCTTTACAGTTCAGCTCTGGAAGCATACTCGCCATGCCTATTTCTGCCTAATGATATTAGTGTTAATCATTGTCTTTGTATTAAGGGTGTGATTATCACTCTGTTGTTACAAATGATTATATATGGCGGTAGTGTCATTCATGTTAAAACACGAAATGTTTTTTTTTTTTTTATTTGACTGAAGTAGCAAACGAACATGCAGCCCACCTGATGGTAAGTGGTCCCTGCCGCTCATGAACATCTGTAATCAACTTCATACAGAACATGGGTTATATCTGAAGTCAAACACAGATGCGTTGCTACTCCCGAGGACTATGATGGTCGCCTCTTGTAAAAGTGTGCCGGCAACCACACCCTTCTATCGAAACGCAAGAAATGCTTCACGCTAGAAATAGGTGTGGCGGTGGTACTTCCCCGGTCGAACTACACTGGTTCTACCACCTTCAAGTATCTTTAGCGTAAAGTATTTTTCAGGTTTCGAAGGGTGTGGTTGCCGGCACACTTTTATATTAGGCGACAATCTTAGTCATCGGAAGTAGGAACACTTCTGTGATTGACCTCAGATAAAACCAATGTTCTATATGAAGTTACTCACAGATGTCCATAAGGGCAGTGACCACTTACCATCAGGTGGACTGCATGTTGGTTGCTACTTCAATCAGTTAAAAAACAGGCGTTTAGAAATATAAAGTTCGTCTCTTACCGTTATTGTTGGAATATGTACAATTAAACCGACCGATTTTGGAAGCATTCATAATGCTGGGCATACCCAATGCACCCCAATACAAATGTGTTCAATTCAACTGTTACGTTTTAATTGTTATACTGAGCTAAAACGAGACAGCTATATATAGAACTGTACAGACATGTGCGAAAAGAGACAAATAGAGGTTGTCGACTTTCGTTCATTTGTTTAGTAATCGGTAGAACATGCGCGCGCGCACGCAACACGTGGCTTGATTGTCAAATAAATGTGATTTTCGTATGATTTTAATGCAGATATGGCTTTTGTTTGTTTTATTCCAGTTTTAAGATAGTGTTTGGTTATTTGTGAGTAAAAAAATACAATGTTATGTATGAGGTCACGATTTTTTGGGATAAATTAAGTGTTTGAGTGTTTTTTAACGACGATCTACAAGAGGATGTGTACGTTATATTTTGATTGAAATCCCAGTTTTTAAAAGTTTTCGGTGTTTGAAATGTGAAGTTGTGTATTAAAGAGGGATTTTTTGACTAAAATTTAAGTGAATGTGTAAAATATGTATGTATACTGTTAGAAAAATGTGCGCGGTGTTAATACAATTTCTGAAGGTATGTTAATCTATATTTTTACAGAAATAAAATGCTTAACGTAGCGTGTCTTAATAAATTATGACACAGTATGTATTTATAGACTGGATGCTGCTATACATATGATGTTTAGTATAGCAATATGATATAAGAAAGTGTAGGTATATTACTATATGAAGTTTTCTTCGTTTATTTTATCACGTAAACCAGGTCCGATATCTATTAATGAATTGAAAAGAGAAAAAACGTACTAGGATGAAACCTATTGGAAAAGAAAGAGAATATGAAAAATGAAGGGAAACATAAATTACCCGACCTCAGATCGCCCATCTAAGGTCAGGAAGTGGGAGGGCGGAGGTTTTGAGGGTAAATGGTTTCCTATGTCCTATGAAAAAATATTGAATGGCAAAGTTATAGGTAATAAAAGGATCTAAAACTTTTTTACACTTTTTTCACATAACTTCAAAATTTATGTGAAAAATTCTAAAAACCAAGTTTTTAGTTTTTTATTTTTATCTTTTACAAAAATATATTGTTTAAAAACTTACCTTTTAAAATTTCAAATACAATGTATTTTTTTGGAATATTATTTTTTCTACCTTATATTGACAGAATATCCAAAATCTAACCTCATTATCTATCGAAAATTTACGTGTCAAAATAGCTGTTTTTTTTTTTAAATCGGTGGGTAATTTATTTGACGATATCTCTACTTTATAATGACGTAGAAAAAATATCCGTTACTATGGGAAATGTTCTCAGAAGTAGCGAAAAACGACAAGACAAAATCAAATTGATAATGTCTTTACACTGTTATCATGAGCATAACTAAATTTATTTCTGCACATCCACTATGACACACTATGACAAATCCACAATACGGGTTGTCATATTAAGTGAATGCTTCCAAAACGCGTGTCATTCGGTCACGTCAGTGTCACAACCTACTCATGATTGGCCTACTATTGTGCCCATCCCCAGCTCGCAGCGTCCTTTCATAATGAAAATCGATATTCTTTACATATACTTCTCACAAATAAAAAAAAATCAAAACACTGGCGTGTAGGTTTTCATACTGCGTTATGCTTTTGCCTTGAAGTAGTGTTGATCAAATTCAGATACGGATGTAACTTCAAAAAATTTCAAGGTATTCGGACCTCGGAAAACTTTTAAAAAAGATCAATCTGTAACTAACTACACAACACAGTTTCTATTTGAACCCAATTACTGATGTTGCCACTCCTGAGGACTTGAGATGGTCACCTTAAATTTTGGTCGGCCTGCAACCAACCAAATGCATGATTCATACGTTAAAAATACTTACTGATTCTACCTTGCCATAATCCGATTCAGATACTTTTTCGCAGACGCTACAAAATTTATTCGACATATTCTGTAGAGAAAAGTTCTTGAAGATTTTCTTCCAGAACTACTGTTATTGGCAACTTTTGTATAACTTTTAATAGGGTCTCGGTATACTCGTATATGACATAGGTGTTTCTAAGTTGTAAGAATGGATGGTAGTTTTTTAACTTAACTACGGTACTAGTGACTATATCTTTACCTCACGACCACGTTTAGGCAAAATGAGTACAGGTCATCCCTCCACCAGGTGGGCCGATGACTCGAAGAAGAGCGGGAAACCGTTGGATTCAGAGGGCACAGGACCGGTTGGAGTGGCGCCATTTAGGGGAGGCCTACGTCCAGCAGTGCATATCACAAAGGGCTGATGGATGGATGGATGGATATATATCTTTACGTTTATATGGTTAAAGTAGCAAATGAGCATGCAATCCCAAATTAATTCTCAGAGGTAGCAACGGTTCCCGGGAAGGTCGGTGGCAAAATAAACAATAGAGAATAAATAATAACAATGAAAAAGTCAAATCAACTGTCAAAAATAAATCAATAGAATGTCCATAATAATCAAAATAAAATTGCAATAAGAACATAACATAATTATATCAATTAAATTCATTAATAAATACACATAATTCGAAAATAAAATAAAAAAAAACATGTCAAAAGTAATAATAAGAATCATAAAAATATATTAGAATTTTATTATGCGCTACTATGTCCTGGTCTAAAGAGTAAGAGCTAAGAAACACATACTTATCCGAGGCTTTTCAACGTAGACCTTAAGGATAGTAATGATTCTGGGACTGAACTGAGATAAGGCTCTGACCTTATCTGGGGTCGACTACCAATGTCTATAGCCAACAGTGGCCACTTACCATCAGGTGGACTGCACGCTCGTTTTACTTTCATATTAAAACATGTATATAACGTGCGATGCATTACATTGTAATTAAAACTTTAATTATAAAACCCCTAGCGTATTAATGCATTTTAAATTTAAATTTAAATTTTAAATGTATAGTAAATTTAACATATTCTCTATACTTTAATTAAAACTTTAAGCCATTTCGCCCGCCCCATGCAGGTGTTGGGAACTTATTTTTACAGCAACATGGTATATTTTTGCATAATTGATGCGGACACCTGTTGCTTTATGAGGCTTTCTTTTATGTTCGTCAAAGTTCCTTTGTTTCAGTTTTTGTTGAGGCTTTGAAAGCTCGTGTTAACGATTTCTTTTGTGTATCTGAATTTCAGAGTAAAAATTTAGACTTATAATAGAAATATATTACAGTCTACCGATTTGCCTTGTAAGCTTAAATTATCACTACATAGTATAAAACAAAGTTTATTCCCGCTGTCTGTCGCAGTGTATGCTTAGATCTTTAAAATTACGCTACGGACGTTAATGCAGTTTTTTTAATAGATAGAGTGATTCAAGAGGTAGGTTTTTATGTATAATACATGCATAATATAGTGGACAAACACTGATAATTTTAGGTTTTGACTTTTACCAATTTCACACGCTCGTAGGACCAATAACCGATGGGGAAGAAAGGTCCTCGAGTGGCGACCACGTTTAGGCAAAAGGAATACCGGAAGGAATAAGGTCACCCTCCAACCATGTGGACCGATGCCCTGAAGAAGACAGCGGAAAACCGTTGTATTTAGAGGGCACAGGACCGGTTGGAGTGGCGCCATTTAGGGGAGGCCTGTTTAGCAGTGGACATCAAAAGGCTGATGGATGAATGGAAGGTAATATTAGAAGTTAAGACAATTCTATCAAAAAGTTTGACTCGGATTGGTCTATAACTTGCTAATATTATAAAGTCGAAAATTTGTTACACACAATATACCTTGATTTAAGCCCTTATAAAACGCGCAAAAGAATTACATAAAAGGTGAAAAAAAAATTTTTGTAGGAAGCAGCGTAACAAAAGCCATAAGGCTCCATACCAATATGGCCGACTACTATTGTCATATTTGGCCACTAGAGAAGGTGGTTACTATTTCCTAAGCCGAGATTTAGCCGAGTTACGATTAACGCGCAAGTACGAATTAAGTTTCCCTTACGTACAAACTATGCGAAGTTAAGTCTCGGTAAAAGTCTAAAATTTGCACCGCCTCGTCGAAATGTAGGTCAGCTTTTTCAGTTAAAACGTAAATTTGCGCAGGAAAGTTGTAGACCGGATGGTAGCGGTATATTGTTAACTCTTGAATAGCTAAACTTTTTCGAAAACCGGCATGCCTGTCTATTTAGTAATTTACAGTTATTTTTTTTATCTAACTGCAGTAGCAAACGAGCGTGCAGTCCACCTGATGGTAAGTGGTCACTGCCGCCCATAGACAAGTAGACCTGTAAGCACGGCCCTGTAGCCTCGGGGTCAGAATAGGGCTACGGTATCCCCTGCCTGTCGTAAGAGGCGACTAAAAGGGGCTTCCGGGGTTGCAGACGGCTAGAGTGGGAGCTCGAACCGTTCGGTCAGGCAATCCCGGGAAGGACGGCGGTATGTGTGGTCGCATACCGTCGTAAAGACTAGACGGAGCGGTGGGCCCGGCCGCCCATCTGGGAGGAGCCTGATGGGGCAGCGCGCTCGGAGGATTCCGGTTGAAGTCGTTTCGAGATCCCGGAGTCCTCCTTTTCAGCGCCGAGGACGGCCACCGGGGGTTTCCCCCTCGAAAACAAAAAAACAAAAGACCTGTAAGCAACTTCATACTTCATATATAAAATTATCAGTGTCTCTACTTTTTTATATATATATCTGACGGAAGTAGCAGGCGAGCATTGAGTCCATCCGATTGTAGGTAAGTGGTCATTGCCGTCATGGACATCTGTAATCAACTTCATATAGAACATGGATTCTATCTGAAGTCAATCACAGATGCGTTGCTACTCACGAGTATGATGGTCGCCTTACATAAAAGTGTACCGGCAACCACACCCTTCCAACGAAACGCAAGAACTGCTTCACGTTACAAATAGGTGTGGCGGTGGTACCCCCCCGGTCGAACTACACTGGTTCTGCCTGCAAGCAAGCTGTCTATTAAGTAATTCACAGTAAAATACGAGGAAATTAAGTAAAAAGTGTTATTTTCGGCTAATTAATTACTGGACACTTTTATCTCAGCTTTTGCTGGCTTTAGTTCATAAAACATTCTAAAAGAACGGTAAGTAAAGTTTTTGATCAAAAAGAATTTTGTGTCTCAGTACTTCTGTCCTAATGAAAAATTCTGTATTTACAAAATGGTAGTTTGGAGAAACGTGTTTAAATGTTTTTTTTCTACCTAAACCACCTCATTGATGTTGATAATACTGATTTAATAGAGCAGTGATGGCCTAATGCTTGAAATTTGAACGGGAGGTCCGAGGTTCAAACCCAGGCACGCACTAATGATTTATGTGAGTATTAGGAATTAATTATCACTGATATTTGGTGAAGGAAAACATCGTGAGGCGGACCTACACACCCGAGAGTTCTTTAAAAAAAAAATCGGAGGTGTGTGAAGTCCACCAATTCGTGTTTGGCCAGCGCGGTGGTCTAAACTCTCTCATTCTGAGAAGACCCGTGCCCAGCAGTGGTACAATAATGGGTTGTACCTCACTGATTTAATAACCGTTTATGCTTATAAATGAGATTTATTGCATTTAATGGGTGGTCAGTTGGTTACGGTGGACGAACCATTGTGATTGGTGTATTTAGTGTTTTTACTGATTGACTAATTGAAAAAAACATTGCATAATAAATTGCATTATAGATTCGTTAATGAGACACTTATTGATTTTGGGACTGTCAAGTATTTGGTAAAGAGATTTAATTTTTAGTTATACGTTAATTCAAATTGAATATACAATTATTTAATCCACTGCAACTTGAAACGTATATATGACATTCACACACATCCACATTGTATATATGATATTTAATTATCATTATTTCGTTTTCAGGTAAGTCGAGCTAAACTATGAATTACAATTCCGGTAAGTTGTATCATGTGCCGTGTGGTGGTTTGAACTAACTTCTCTCCACGTGGACATTGTAGCAAACGACTGAGAGACAACATCCATCTTCCTGTATAATATCACATTTTACGTACGCAGTGCCTATAGGCGAAAACCCCGCCCAGGGAATGTCTTTGGGACGAGAAAAGGCTTATGGATTTGATAGATCAAATCAAATCAAATCAGTTAATAAGTTTAAGTGTTGTTTAATAATCTGTGGACACAATATCAAGTGACATTTATTACTAAGTATTATTACTAATCCATAAAAATTACAACTTTAATTATTATATTGTATATTTGTAAGCCACTCAGTGGTAGAATAAACGATTAAACAAAATGTTTGAATACCAACTGTACCTATGTTACGTTATTCACAAATAAATTGATTTGATTTGGGATAGATCATAAATCAATGAATCGCTTTAAGCCTTTATAGTGTAAGAGAATTTACGCTTTCATACCTACCATGGTATTAGACCTGTATGTGAAGGTTATGAGTTTTATTGTATCATTATTCCTACCTAGTTATAATTTGATGAGAATTAAATATTATTGTAACGAACGCTCAGTAACCGTTCCCGTGACCAAAATTGTGACTTCAATAATTTTTCCTTGTCGTGGCTCGCGTAAAGAACTAAATACTTCATTATATTAATTCATTATATTATAACAAAGAAAAAAAATGTCCACAAATTCGCACTTGGCTAGCGCGGTGGTCTATGGCCTAAAACTCTTTCATTCTAAGAGAAGACCCGTGACCAGTAGCGGGACAATAATGGTTTGTACCCCAAAGAAAAAAAATGTGTGCGTGTACTAGCGTACACTCGTAAGAAGTGAAACTTCTTTATGACGTTATTTTTCAAAAAATAATTTACTATATGCAACTTTACAGAAATTGGTTAAATAAAATTAAATTAGATAAAATTTAATAAATGGCTTTTATTAAACTTTATCTAATAATCTAATCTATAATAATCTATCTAATATCACGCGTGGTAGGGATAACGTAACGTAACGGATAATGGCGCGTAACAGAAAAAGATGGCGCGTAACGAAAAAATGTTACACTAAATTTTTTTCCAACCCCTATAAAGAAGTTTCACTTCAAAAATACTTCATTCTATTATAAACTAAACTTCATTCATTCTCCTATATTCTAAACTTAAGATTAAAAGTCATAAGTAACTTAAAAGGTATATAAATTCAAATAACCTCTTGCAAATACAGCGCATTGCCCATTTAATAAGAATAGACTCGACAAAACTTTTTCAACTACTTTTCAAACAAAAACTAGAGCCGTTCTTGCGAAGATGCCGGAGTTGTTTAAAAACACAAATATTTTGAACTCTGCCATTTCGGAGTGAACTTTTGCAAAGTTTTCCTTTGAATTTCCAATGCAGTTTTCCATTACTGCTCGCTTGAGCCTCTATAATAATTCTTACTCCGAGTATTAGGGACACTATGATGTGAGTTTTGCTAGGAAAGTCTTTTATTCGGCAGAAGTAACTAATCATTATTATTTATGAATTTGATTAAGTGAGTGTGCCGTGTACTTGGTCACT
This sequence comes from Spicauda simplicius, assembly GCA_949699795.1. NCBI lineage: Eukaryota > Metazoa > Arthropoda > Insecta > Lepidoptera > Hesperiidae > Spicauda > Spicauda simplicius. The sequence continues at coordinate 15,985,940 of OX453071.1, read as the reverse complement.
GTTACTAAACATATATGTATCTACAATTATAGATTATAATCTATGTTAAAAGAATAGAAAATCTAATTTAAAAAACTATAATTAACCCCTCTCTCTAGTGCAAGGTGGCCAGTGCTGCCAAGAAACTTCAAAAATATTGTATTTTTTGTATATGTATATTGTATATGGCTCGCCTTCGCCATTTTACAGTTTTTTGCACTTGCTACAAATTTTATTAACAAGCAAATAAGCTTTTTAGGACATGTATTCTGAATTCAAAATTACATTGGCGTTGTAATAGTTAATCAGTTAATCCTAGTCTTATTTTCCTACTCCGGACTCACTGAGAAAATGGGAAAATGTTCAGTAATGCTCCACTAGGGATAATGAAGCGCTACCCACTAATGGGAAATTCAGAAACTTAGTAGCATTGTGTAGACAGGACCCATATTTCTAACACAGAAATATTAAGAGGGAGAAAAACAATTTTAATTTTTCATCTCTCTGACTGTATCCTTTTTGTGTCCCATTGCTGGAAACAGGGCTAAAAAGGGCTCGTTGCTGAGTTTAGTCGATGAACCTCCTTTTTTTTAAAACCATGTTTACACATGTCCCGATTTTGTTCATTTTTATGGTGTTTCTATCGGTTCCAAGTGAGAAAATGGGCAAGCGTTGAGTAATGCTCGAGCTGGAATGACGAAGCGCCACTCACTAATGGGAAACTCTGTACCATTATGTGGACAGTACGATATTTCAAAAAGATGTATTAATAGGAAGAAAATCAATTTTAAATTCACTGGCTGTAACCTTCTTATGTCTCATACTGGGAACAGTTCTATCTCCAAAATACAGCCCGTTGCTGCGTGTAGTCGAAAATCTTCTTGTGAGAAAAACAAGTGGTAACACATGTCCACACTTTATTCATTTTTATGGTGTTCCTATCCGGGACTGTATGAGAAAATGGGGAAGTGTTGAGGACCTTTTTTTTTTTTTTTTTTTTTTTTTTTTTTTTTTTTTTTTTTTTTTTTTTTTTTGTTTTCGAGGGGGAAACTTTCAAAAAGTACCCGACGTCGTGGGAGCGACGCGGGTTATGTGGGATTCTTACCGCACTAAAACCCCCCCGGTGGCCGACGTCGACGCTGCGAAGAGGACTCCGGGAACTCCACTTGACCGCCGCCGGTGTCCTCAGCGTATGCCCCATCGGGCTCTTCCCTGGTGGGCGTGAACTGCTCACCGCACCTGCTGGTTTTTACGGCAGCATGCAACCACACATGCCACCGTCCTTCCCGGGGTCGCTTGGCCGGACGGGTCGAGCTCCCACTCTTCCCGCCCGCAACCCCGGAAGCCTCTTTTAGTCGCCTCTTACGACAGGCAGAGGGTACCGTAGTCCTATTCTGGTCCCGGAACTACAGGGACAGTCTGGACAGGACCTATATTTCAAAAAGAGATATATTAAGAGGATGAAAATCAATTTTAATTTTACGAGTCTAACTTGACTTTTTTATGTTTCACACTGCTGCGTACATATATATCTCCTGAGTACAAGTTCGTCGGGTCGTCCCGCATGGCGCAGCGGTTACCGTACCGGTCTGACACGTAGTGGGTCCCGGGTTCGATTCCCGGCCAGATAGGTATCTGAACGATGAGTTTAGATTCTTTTTCTGGGTCTGGGTGTTTGTGTATTCGTCTTTGTGTGTATCCATGGCACCCACGACACAGGAGAAAATCCTACGGTGGGGCTATGAGTGTAGAAAGCGTATTTTTAAATAATAATAAAAAAAAAAGTTGTTATCTGGCTACATTCATTTCGTATCGATATGTTGGACTTTGTTTTTCTGGCGTAGTCCAGTTTTGTTAAGTGGTTCGGTGGAAAAGGGGCTAGTTTAGAGAAGGCTTCGTCAAAAGCCGTACCTAAATTCCCTGATTTACTGTAAACTGACCGGGACAGGGTTAACCTGATAAAAGACCTGATATCCTGTGTAAAAATATGTTGATAAGCCGGAGAGATAGCTTTACGTGTCCATCAAAATAAGTGTCTACTTTTAGACACTTGAGGGCATCCATCAATCTGTTGACTGCTCCCGAAGTTACTTTGTCGGGTTTAAACACGTCTTATTTCTCCTCTTACAATCCTTATAGAATGAAAGGAAACGAAATTATTTATTATGATAATAACTTTCAAAGGTAAACTCTTAGACATACGTACGTAGGTTGTGAAATTTGAGGTAGGGATCCACCCATCTATCCAACCATCAGCCTTTTGAGGTCCAATACTGGACATACTATTGTCCACCAATTCGCACTTGGCCAGCGCAGTGGGCTATGGCCTAAAACTCTCTCATTATGAGAGAAGACGTGACCCGTGACAAGTGGGACAATAATGGGTTGTACCACTTGTACCCTTCTGGACATAAGCCTCTCCTAAATGGCGCCAGTCCTGTGCCCTTTGCATCTGACATCTAACGGTTTCCTCCTGGCTTTTTCAGGTCATCTGCGATTGCTAATTTTGAGATATTTGTCGGTAAGCTTCGTACGGCTAGGGATTGCGAATCCTGCCTCGTAGCAAAATTCCAAGCATAGCCCCCTCTATAGCACGCTGAGAGAATCTGGGTCTTCGAATATGGCCAACAGTGTTTTCATGTTTCAAGGACACAAGCTTCGAATCTCTGTTCTAGTCTATTAGTGGTTCTAAGCCGGCACACCGTCGTTTCAAGCTAAAAATAGGCAGTGGAACCGCCCCCGTTAGTCCACGTAGTTCCGGGACCAGAATAGAGCTACGGTATCCCCTGCCTGTCCTACAAGGCGACTAAAAGTGGCTTCCGGGGTTGCGAGCGGCTAGAGTGGAAGCTTGAACCGTCCAGCCAGGCGATCCCGGGAAGGATGATGGTATGTATAGTCACATACCGTCGTAAAGACTAGACGGAGTGGTGGGTCTAGCCGCCCACCTGGGAGGAACCCGATGGGGCAACGCGCTCAGAGGATTCCGGTTGCGTTCATTTGGAGATCCCGGAGTCCTTTTTGTAGCGCCGAGGACGGCCAGGTTGTTAGTGCGGTAAAAATCCCACATAACCCTCCGTCGCTCCCATGGCGTCGAGTACCTGTAGAAGGTTTCCCCCTCGAGATTAAAAAAAACCTTCCCCTTATTTTTTACCATCTTGCAATGATGGAAGTCATCCATCATTCAAGTTTATTTAGTGTTCACAATCAATTCAATTTATATTAAAGTTCCGCGCCATTTGCCATAGACCCTAAATCAAAATTCCCGTTATAACAAATTGAGGGCATTTCGCAAAGGGACTGATTAAATCGCTATGATAAATATTCATGCAGTATTAATTTTGTTGAAGTATCTCGCATTTACTAGTGACGTAATCATGATTAATTAAATACTTTTAAGAGAGATTTATTGTTCATTTAAAGTTTATTAATTTCGAATTACAAAACTAGTTGAACCCGCGACTTCGTATAATTCATAATATGTTCTATCCAATACACATTTAAGATCAACTGTTCGAAATTATCACTGATCCTCGTTTTGTTAGTAGTTATAGTCAACAATATGTTGAAACGCAACGCCAAATACTAGTTAAATTAAATATCTATGAAATAAAAAATAAAAAAAAAATCTTTCGAAAACTGAAATCGTTCCACAACGCCAAAAACTAAGTTAAACTAAATATCTATGAAATAAAAAAAAAATCTTTTGAAATCTGCAATAATTCTCCATCAGTATTTTCTTATGACCTAGTCACGATAAACAATCGTCAATAAACCGACTGTACAGACAACAGATTTTTTTATAATTTATAAGTAGCAAACGAGTTTGCTATCCACCTGATGGCAAGTGAACATTCACCACTATCGCCCGTGGAAATCTGTAAGCAACTTCAAATAGAGAACAAGGGTTCCATCTGAAGTTGATCACAGGTGTACTGCTCGAAAACTAAGTAGGTCGCTTTGTATATAAGTAAGCCAGCAAACAGATCCTTCCATCGAAACACAAAAACTGGTTCATGCTAAAAATAGGTGTGACGATGGTACCATCTCGGTGAAATACAATGGTTCTACCATTTGGATGATTAATAAGTATACTTACATTTCAGTTTCGCATTCACCCAGACACTCATAAGGTAATTTCAAAATTGGATGAATAATTTAATGTTTTTTTTTTTATTTTATTTTATTTATATTATTTTATTTTAGTCACAAAATCCACACCTCTTAGTTTAATAGGTCACAAATCATACGTTACAAGTCTTACAGCCAACAACGGATTTACATTTTATACACTAAACTTGTAATTAAAACGGCAGTCACGAAGTTAGGCATACATTCAAATTCTTAATATAATGTACCTAATTTAGCTTTAAATCTAAATGTGCGTGTGTGTAAGTGTGTGTGTGTGTGTATGTGTAAGAGATTATTATTTATTATTATTTTTTTACTATTAAGTTATAAGATGCTATACTACATATGTTTTCCCGATCGTTTTGTGTACTTCTGTTTTAAACTTTCTTTTGCATGAGTGAAATATATCGATTGCGTTGATTGATGAATGAATAAATTTGCCATTAATGCAATTAATGAACAAATGACTCCGTGATCAATTAATGAATATTTGAACAATATGATTTGATCATAAAAAAAAAACTGATCAAATGATTAGAAACGAAATTAGTGAATTAGATTCCTTTTATTTCTTGCCAAATTGGAAATCAGTGGAGTGGACATTAAACACTCCATTTGAGCAGTTTAAATCATTTTCAGAGCAATAAAAGCCTAATGGTTGGTACCCTTACAATCGAGGGCCCAAGATTCCAATCACGGCACGCACCATTGATTGTTCTAAATTATGTGTTCACTAGCTGTACCCGCGGCTTCGCGCTTGCAAATCAGTGCATCGCAAAGTTTTTCCCGTGCAAATCAAGACCTCGTGGAAATTATATGATAAAAAAATGTGTGCGTGTACTAGCGTACACTTGTAAGAAGTGACACTTCTTTATGACGTTATTTTTCAAAAAATTGTTTACTATATGCAACTTTACAGAAATTGGTTAAATAAAGTTAAATTAGATAAAGTTTAATAAAAGGCTTTTATTACACTTTATCTAATAATCTAATCTATAATAATCTATCTAATATCACGCGTGGTAGGGATAAGAAAAAGATGGCGCGTAACGGAAAAAAAAGATGGCGCGTAACAGAAAAAGATGGCGCGTAACGAAAAAATGTTACACTAATTTTTTTTCCAACCCCGATAAAGAAGTTTCACTTCAAAAACCTATATGTTGTTCCATAACCCTTTCTATTTGATTATTTGGGGTGAAGATTCTGTGCTTTCTGCTTTATAAAGTTCAGGGCCCTACTCCATGTGCGTAAAAATTAATCATAAAACTAGATGAACCCCGCAGCTTCGCCCGCGTTAAAAAAATCGATGTATCGATTGTCCCGTGGGAATAAGATATTTTCCTACAGTAAAAAGTAGCCTATATGTTAATCCAGAGTGTCAGCTAACTCCCTACCAAATTTTACGGATATTGCTCCAGCCGTTTAGACGCGAAAAAGTAACAAACATACACACTCACAAACTTTCGCCTTTATAATATTAGTATGGAAAAAGTAGTTTACCTATATGTTGTTCCATAACCCTACTTGATTATTTGGGATGAAGATTTTGTGCTTTCTGCTTTACAAAGAACAATGCGCTATGTATAGTTCAGGGCCCTACTCCATGTGCGTATAAAATTATAATAAAATTCCAAAAGATATTCAAAATGAAAACCTGTTACAATTTAAAAATAAACTTAAATAACTATTACACCAAATGTTACTATTCCCTGCAAGAATTGTTAAAATACTTCCTTTAAAAGATCCAATTTGACTTTTAAAATTTATATTATTGACATAAGACATTAGATTTGTGACATATACAAATTATTATGATTATTTTTATTACTATTTCTAGACTGCAAATACATAAATTTTTTAATGATCGACATTGTTTAACCAATTATTTTAACTGTGCAACGATCATCCCTATTATTATTCATAATATATGTTTGAGCTATCGTGTAATAATGACAATTAACCACTCTAAATATTAAGTACACATTATATTGCAATACCGTTACAGGGTGCATGCTTATACCAAAATCTATTTGTAAGACCCGACTTAGAGCATAAGCAATAAAGAATTAGACTTTGTATTTTCAAGGTAGAACCAGTGTAGTTCGTCCGGGGAAGTACCACCGCCACACCTATGTCTAGCGTGAAGCATTTCTTGCGTTTCGATGGAAAGGTGTGGTTATCGGCACACGTTTATATGAGGCGACCATCATAGTCCTCGGGAGTAGCAACGCATCTGTGATTGACTTCAGATGGAACCCATGTTCTGTATGAAGTTGATTAAAGATGTCCATGGGCGGCAGTGACCACTTACCATCAGGTGGACTGAATGCTCGTTTGCTACTTCAGTCATAAAAAAGATAGAAACTGTGTAACGACCATCTCTATTATTATTCATATGTTAAAGTTAATAGCAATTAATCTCTCTAAATATTATGTACACATAATATTGCGATACCCTTACAGGGTGCATGCTTGTACCAAAATTTATTTGTAAGACCCGAGTTAAAAAGTAAGCATAAGCAATAAAGAATTACAATTTGTATTAACGTCTTATTTTCCCACAACGCAGTAAGATTCCTTCGACCTTTATAATCTCGGTATAATATTATTCGTTTTGATAATACTCCAGAACTTTTGAAACTGGAAATGTATTCAATGAAAGAAAAGAAAATATTTGTATCCGAGTCGGAGTTGTTTGGATTTAATAAATTATATTCAAATTTAAATAGCAAATGTATAATGAGTGTTTGTACTGTGGATGAAAACACAATTATAGTGGAAACACTACTTTTATTGAAACTAGAACAAATAGTATTGTTAAATTATTAAAAAAAAATGTGTGCGTGTACTAGCGTACACTCGTAAGAAGTGAAACTTCTTCATGACGTTATTTTTCAAAAAATAATTTACTATATGCAACTTTACAGAAATTGGTTAAATAAAGTTAAATTAGATAAAGTTTAATAAAAGGCTTTTATTAAACTTTATCTAATAATCTAATCTATAATAATCTATCTAATATCACGCATGGTAGGGATAAGAAAAAGATGGCGCGTAACAGAAAAAAGATGGCGCGTAACGGAAAAAAAAGATGGCGCGTAACAGAAAAGGTTGGCGCGTAACGAAAAAATGTTACACTAAATTTTTTTCCAACCCCGATAAAGAAGTTTCACTTCAACAAATAAACCTCACCGCCTTAAGACTCATACTTTAGTTACTATAGACTTTAGTTTCAGTAAATTATTTTTAAGGGGCGGTTTTATTTATAATTTTAGATTTTGCAATAAAATTTTCTTTTTCTTCATTTTATATATAAAAATGAATGTTTGTCTGTATGTCTTCTATAGAATCGTAAACTATTCAGTTGATCATGAGATGATCTTTCGCAAAGTTGATATTCATAAGATCGCGAAGGTTTCTGGCGTATTTTTATTGTGATTGCGTAGCAACGCGCGCAGGGTACAGCTAGTAGTAACGTAAAAATGTTAATAAATAAATTCGTAGTGGTCTATCCTTTCGATCTCCTTTTTCTGATCGCATATGCCATTTTTAAAAAATATATGACCTTTAACAACTGAATGGATTCCAATGATATTTCATATGATACCATCCGTCCATCCGTTTGCTGTCCGTCAAACTAAGGCTATTTTTTGCCTTATTGACGACCCGCGTGACGGTGCAGTTACCATTCCGGTCTGAAACGCAGTGGATGCCGGATTCGATTCCCGGCCGGACAGTTATCTGAATATGAGTTTAGATTCTTGTTCTGGTTTTGGGTATTTGCGTATTCGTCTTTGTGTGTATTCATGGCACCCACGACACAGGATAAAACTCTACTGTAAGGATATGAGTGTAGAAAGCGTTTCTTTATTGCATGTTTATGGAATAACCAAAAATTCATACACAAATAAAAATATTTCGGTAAGCTTTGTAACATGCAATCTCCAGAGTAATTTCGGATTTTGTATCTATCTAAAATGAAATGTTGGAATTGAAATTCTAAATCATATATGTACCTATTACTTTCTATCCCGATCCTTATTCATAACGTTGCCAGTCCAACTAGCCACCAGTAATTAAAAATCTATGTGAAATGAATTCTATATGAAATACACACATATATGTATATACATATATATACTTTCATCGAACATATTTTCACTATATTGGTACTATTTTTCTCCGATTGAACTATCTGATGGTGGTCACTGCCGCCCATGAATATCCGTAAGAACAGAGGTTCTATCTGAAATAAATCACAGATGCGTTGCTTCGACGACCCGCGTCGCGGAGCGGTTGCCATACCGGTCTGACGAGCAATGGGTCCCGGGTTCGATTACCGGCCAGACAGGTATCTGAATGATGAGTTTAGATTCATGTTCTGGATCTGGGTTTTTGTCTTGTGTGTGTCCACATGGTACCATGAGAAAATCCTAGTGTGGGGCTATGAGCGTAGAAAGCGTGTTCTCCTAAGGACTAAGATGATTGACTGATATAAAAGTGAGCTGGCAACCACACCCTTTTTTGTTTTTTTATGTTTTCGAGGGGGAAACCTTTAAAAGGTACCCAACGCCGTGGGACCAACGCTGGGTTATGTGGGATTTCACTAACCCCCCCCCCCCTCCCCTCGGTGGCCGTCCTCAGCGCTATAAAGAGGACTCTGGGATCTCAAAACGACCTCAACCGGAGTCCTCCAAGCGCAATGCCCCTTTTGGGCCCTTCCCCGGTGACCGATTGATGCTCACCGTGTCTCTCGGTGTTTACGTAGCCCTATTCTGATCCCGGAACTACAGGGACAACACCCTTTCACCTATGCGCAAGTACTGTTTTACACTAGGAATAGGTGAATACCACCTGATAATATAGAATCTGAAATTCACGTACCGATTAAATGTTTCATCTTTCAACATCACTAACATTTCCAGTCACAATATTGCAAGTCCCTTCATAAATCCGCAGTAATTAAATTGAGAATCTTCATTAACTGAGGTCCATTTAACTAAAAGCATTGAAGCGTAATTTGTTACTCGAATTTATGGCGACGAAGTTGTAATGGTCGAAAATATATTGAGTATAATTTCTGTACCTCTAAAACTTCTTTAAGTCAACGACATCCTAATCTGTTTGTCCAGTACAAGTTTGAATTGATGTTCTTCTGCACTAATTCTTGTCTAGTTCTTAATGTAATGTAGCCATAACTTCGTTTGCTGCCTTTGCGTCTTTTAAAAATGTTATTTGGATTGCTCCCATTCTTTCCGGGAATTGTCACGAGAAAGTTTGTAAACATGGATGTTAATCTTTATGTTTACCCTTGTCAGTGACTGTTGTAATAATGGTTGGTGGTCATATAGGTCTTTCTTTTTGTTCTCGAGAGGGAAACCTTCAATAGGTACCCGATGCCGTGGGAGCGACGCAGGGTTTGAGGTTATGTGGAAAGGGTGGCCGTCTTTGGCGCTACGAAGAGGACTCCTGTATTTTCAAAGGAATGCCCCGGAGTCCTTTGAGCGCGTTACCTCATTGGGCTCCTCCCAAGTGAGCAGCTGGTTCCACCGCTCTTTCTGGTCTTTACGACGGTATGCGACCACACATATCGCCGTCCGGGGTGGCCTTACCGGTCGATTCGAGCTCCCACTTTATCCGCCCCTTCACCCCGGAAGCCCCTTTTAGTCGCCTCTTACGACAGGCATCCCCTGCCTGTACCGTACCCTATTCTGATCCCGGAACTACAGAGACGTAGTCATATGGGTCTACTTACTTAATACTCCTATCACGATTTTAAAATGTATTCATATACAATATTTTAATTTTTATTGGGACTCTCCTTGTTATGTGCACAGTTTAGTTTAGGTAAGTGGCATAGATATGAAAGGATTTCTGAGCAGGCTTAACGCCTAGTAAAAAAAAAGACATGTATAATCGTCGAAATATTATGTTTGTCATTACAATCAAATATTGTTTTACAGAATTTTCTTTAACCGAATTATTGTGTACGAATTTCACTTATCACTTTTCGCGGCACACAATTTAACTTTTTAATTTTTTAAGCAACCAAGGTAATGCCATTTTCCATCCGCTTCTTAATGTGATTATCTTTCGCAGATTATTTATCTGTCAGTCTCTTTTATTGTTCCATTATAAAAGTAATATATCATATGAATGACCATTATTTGCGATGTCAATAATCATTGTTTCTGTACCTAATGTGCAGAGCAGTGATAGCCAAATGGTTAAAACTTGCCCTCTGAATCGGGAGGTCCGAGGTTCAAGCCCGCACGCACGCAAAAGGTACGCATTACTGATATATGTCCCACTGCTGGGCACAGGTCTTCTCTCAGAATGAGAGAGTTTTAGACCATAGTCCACCGTGCTGGCCAAGTGCAAATTGGTGGACTTCACGCACCTCCGAGAACTTGTTTCTTTTTTAAAGACATCTCGGGTGTGTAGGTTTCCTCACGATGTTTTCCTTCACCGAAAGCAGTGGTAATTAATTTCTAATACACACAAATCAGTGGTGCGTACCTGGCTTTGAACCTTCGACCTCCCGATTGAGAGGGCAAGTTTCAACCATTAGGCTATCACGGCTACGTCCTCTCTTGATTAATATCAAATGTTGAATCCTCTTTCACATCGACTTTTATACTTCTGAAATTGATTTACCGCGCATTAATTTTCACCTCACATCGCAAAATCCGTAAGCGAATTCCCATCCCACTAACACAATCTTCAGATGACATCTCGTTCCCCGTGATATCGTTATCCTTCAGCTCCGTAATTTGTTGTACGTTGCCTGAATACTTATGTTTTTCCAAATTCGTTTCTGACTTTGAGATTAATTGTCTACGGAAATATTTGCATTTATTTTCACCTATGTCCGTGGAACTTTAGTAAGTTTTGGTTTTTGTTTTCATCTGACTGAATCAGCAAACGAGCATGCAATCCACCTGATGGTAAGTGGTCACTGTCGCCTATGGACATTTGTAATCAACTTCATACAGAACATGGGTTTCATCTGAAGTCAATCACAGATGCGTTCCTACTCCCGAGGACTATGATGGCCACCTCATATGAAAGTGTACCGGCAAAACAACCTTCTATCGAAACGCATGAAATGCTTCACGCTAGAAATAGGTGTGGCGGTGGTACTTCCCCGGTCGAACTACACTGGTTCTAGCTTGGAGGTGGGTCTATGACTATATTTTTGGAATCGTTTTCTTATATTTAATATGATCCCTTCCTGTTGTTAAGTTGATTGCTTTTCACACGAGCAACCAATATTACACAAATTTAATTAAATTTTGTGATATAAATGTATCAACTTAAAGAAACATTTGATCAGAACTCAACTTATGGAAGCTAACGATTCAGTCTTAGAAGATATTTACCTATAATAATTTATATTTGTATTCGTTATTATAATTATTTGTATAGGTTATATATATTAGTTTAAGTTAGGTTATTTTTTATTTAAATATAAAATATTTTGTCTTAATTTAGATATTTATGTTGATCTGACGCCCAATGGGTCCCGGGTTCGATTCCCGGCCAGACAGGTATCTGAATGATGAGTTTAGATTCCTGTTCTGGGTCTGGGCGTTTGTGTATTCGTCTTGTGTGTCCATGGTACCCACGACACAGGAGAAAATCCTACTGTGGGGCTATGAGTGTAGAAAGCGTGTATGAGTGTAGAAAGCGTGTTAATAAATAAGTTAATTGTATAAAGCCTATTTACCTACTCATAAAACTTCCTGATCATGAACTATACAAGTATCGTAAAAACCTACGGAAGATAAGATTTTACGACATCCAAAAAGACATTACTTTAATGGCTTACTTGATGTCTAAACTTAGTTTCACATGCTCCGAAATTCTTCGTCCCCAGTATTGTAATTTTGTACGATCGAAGTTTTTTCGCCCACGCAATTAAAGTTTAATGAGACATTACGTGACAAACAAATTAAAAGGATACAAAATGCTATTTGATATCGCAGCTTATGGACGTCAAAATTCTGTCGTGCCTTGTGGTGCAAAAGGTGGATGGTAGTCCCTCAAAATGTTCTATTGGAGCTTTTTTTCATTGTATTTTGTTATAATATAATAGCTTTACACACCTATTATGGCTTCTCGTGAGACTAATATCGCGCATTTAATCCGATTTACTATCGTAGTCAAGTCAATACTGTTTTGACCACTTATTTGTGGTAGGATTTGAGAATAAATCTCTTTTGACTTGTTAATTTGAAATTTTTTGAGGTCTGCTCTATCTATTACTTATTTAATTTTTGATGCAATGGCTGCAAACGACCGTAAAGTCTACTTACTGGTTATCATGGACATCAGTAAGAAACTTTATATAGACCAGAACTTCGATTTGAAGTCAGTCTCAGATGTTTTGCTACTCCCGAGAATTAAGATGGTCTTATTTGAAAGTGAGTCGTCCACTACCAACAGTAGTAAAACTGTATATGGTACTAATCCGTTGCCGTCGTCTTGACTAATGCTGCCTGAACAGCTGTGTAAATATGTTGTGATTTAGTTTAGAGGGTGTAGTAAAACTGGGATACTGAAATGAGATATTTCAAACAAGCTGTAACATCAAAACTTACTAACTTATTAATTACTAGCTGTTGCCCGCGACTTCGTCCGCGTTTCCGTTGTTTTTCGTAAAAAAAAGTAGCCTATGTCCTTCCTCACGGTTCAGTGGTTTTGATGTAACAAACAGATTAACTTTCGTATTTTAGTAGGGAAATATAATATGTCATATCTACAATACTGTTGAAAAATATCGCAATACGGAACCGCACAATATTATTGTTAATAGCTTTGCCCGCGACTCCGCCAGCGAGTAACTCCTTGTGTGTTATTGAGTTAATGTATTGGTAATATTGTTTAGATCACGTTCACATGAGGCTTAAGAACCTTTTTTATTTTTGTTTTCGAGGGGGAAACCTTCAAAAGGTACCCGACGCCGTGGGAGCGACGCAGAGTTATGTGGAATTTTTACCGCACTAAAACCCCCCCGGTGGCCGTCTTCGGTGCTATAAAGAGGACTCGGGCTCCTCCCAGATGGGCGGATGGGCCCACCACCCAATCTAGTCTTTACGGCGGTATGCGACCACACATATCGCCACCTTCCCGGTATCGCCTGGCTGGACGGTTCAAGCTCCCACTCTAGCCGCCCGCAACCCCGGAAGCCCCTTTTAGTCGCCTCTTACGACAGGCAGGGATACCGTAGCCCTATTCCGATCCTGCCGAAGGCTTAAGTACTTATATAACGAAAATACTTCAATGCAAAGCTTCCGGGTAAACTATGTTGAATGTTGATCCATCCGGCACGTGAACGTAAAGATTTTTGGAACTACTGACCCGGGAAAGAGCGACGTACAACTGACCATGCGAGAAACAACTGACACCGAGATCTACTCCAGCAACACGAAAAGTCTGCCCTTGAGCCTTATTAATTGTCATTGCATAACACACCGATACTGGGAATTGCGTTCTTTTAAATTGGAATGGAAAATTATTAGGTACTAAGGGAATTCTGGGAATAAAGACGGTTTCTCCTGTACCGCAACCTGTTAAAATTTGAGCCTCGATAATATTTTGTTGCAACCGGGTTACTTTTAGCCGAGTTCCATTGCAAAGTTGTGGTGGTCTTAAATTTCGGAGCAGAATAATCGGAATGCCAATTTTTAAACAAATTTCATGAGAAGGAAGTCCGGGCATATTTAAAGAATTTAAAAAATCTATCGGGTAGTTAGTGGCGTCTTGTTCATCGACCATTCTATTTATTGAACTATAAATTTTGTTTTCCCCTTGTATATTCGACAGTATTTTATTATTAATCTCAAATGCCTGGTCATTGCGAGGAGTTAAGATGGATCTTTCGCATAGCCAAGAATTGTCCCTATTTAATATATTTGTTACGTCACCGTGACACTATTCACTGTTCACTGTTCACTGTTCACTGTTCACTGTTCACTGTTCACTGTTTACTGTTCACTGTTCACTGTTCACTGTTCATTTTTCATTTTTCATTTTTCATTTTCTTTTTCATTTTTCATTTTTCATTTTTCATTTTTCATTTTTCATTTTTCATTTTTCAATTTTCAATTTTCAATTTTCAATTTTCAATTTTCAATTTTCATTTTTCATTTTTCATTTTTCATTTTTCATTTTCATGTTCATTTTCGTACAGATAGATGACTGAGTTATAAACGTAAGAGTAGACAAATATAATCAGAAAGCTTTGAACTGCTAAGCTATCGGGAGTTACACGTGTTATTGTGAGTCAACCATAAAAGATGGACATATGCTGTCGTAGGATATTTTTTAGATAATTTTAAGGAAAATATTTCCCTCATACATGATTTCTGTGTAGCTTTAACCATTAAGGTTGCACACGCGACAGAAGCTTAAAAAAGTAACTTCTCCCGTTTTCCCAACATTTCCCTTTACTGCTCTGCTCCTATTGATTGTAGCGGGATGAAAAGTATACTATAACCAGCCCAGGAGTATAAAGAATAATCGTACCAAGTTTCGTTAAAATCCACTGAGTAGTTTTTGTTTCTATAACGGTTATACAGACAGACAGACAGACAGACAGACAGACAGACAGACAAAAATTTTACTGATTGCATTTTTAGCATCAGTATCGATCCCTAATCACGCCCTGATAGTTATTTTGGAAAAATATTTCATGTACAGAATTGACCTCTCTACAACTTTATTATAAGTATAGATTACTTTCTTAGAACTATGAGAGCTATAAATCATTTCGTTACCGAGCATTGGATAAAATACTTAAGCAGCCTATACAGTCAAAGTCTCTTGAAATACTTCTACTCCAGTATATCTATACTAATATTATAAAATTGAAGAGTTTGTTTGTTTGTTTGAACGCGCTCATCTCAGGAACTACTGGTTCGAATTGAAAAGTTTTTTTTATGTTGAATAGACCATTTATCGAGGAAGGCTCTAGGCTATATATGTTTGTATATATATTTTTAAACGCGAGTGAAACTGCGGGAACTGCTAGTTGTAGGTAATGGTGATAGCAATTCAACCTATGCCGTATTTTGTGAAAATAATTTCACAAGACAAACCTCAGAAATTTTAACGACACTCAAATGATATTTAAAAAAGTGGTCCAACCATTAAGGCGCTCCCCGTTTAAAATATTTTGTTCCGTTCATAAATGCTTTCAGTCTTATTTTAGTACAAATTTCAACGGATTTTTGTAAGCTATTTTACTTTGTGTTTTATTGTATGTGCCATGTAGTATTTAATAGCACCACATCCTCTACTTCCATGAGTATCGTAGAAGAGGATTAAAGGACGATTTTCAGGAAACAGGCAGAAGCGTCTTCCCATGTTCTTTTTTATCTGGCTGAAGTAGCAAACGAGCACGCAGTCCGCTTGATGGTAAGTGGTCACTGTTGCCTATGGACATCTGTAATCAACTACATACGGAACATGGGTTTCATCTGAAGTCAATCACAGATGCGTTGCTACTCCCGGATTATGACGATCGCCTCATGTGAAAGTGTGCAGGCTTCTATCGAAACGCAAGAAACTCTTCACGAGAAATAGGTGTGGCAGTGGTACTTCCCCGGTCGAACTACGCCAGTTCTACCTTGAAAATTAAAATGTAACATTAAAACTCATTACGGTCATACAAACGTATGCCAAGTCTGATGAGTATAGGCAAAAACCTCTATCAGGGGAGATCTATGTCTAGTAGACCTTTAGCCATTAATTGATGGATTGTATGATATGTATGTTATAAAGTTAGGTAAACGAGACGCTCAATTGAAACCACTTGTTTTTTTACCTGGTCGTTAATTGGATGCATATCGTTGGACAGAATTCCTCTTCACTTTTAATTGGATTTTGGTTGAGCTGATGCTTTCCTAATAGACCTTTCACATTCCAATCAATGAGGCGGTTAACTAGTTCCCTTCTTTTGTAAATGGCTTAATTATACTTAGGTATATAGCTTATATAGCTTATACTTATACTTATAATATTCTAAAGGCGAAGGTTTGTGAGTGAATGTTTTATACTTCTTCACGTGTAGACGGCTGGAGCGATTTTCATAAAATTTGGTAGGGATGGTAGCTGACACTCTGGATTAACATATAGGCTACCTACTGCGGCTTTTTACTGTGGGAAAATATGTTGTTCCCACGGGACAATCGATTTTTGTTAACGCGGGCGAAGCTGTGGGATTCAACTAGCTTAATATAAGGCGAATAACGTAGTACTCGGGTGCACCTTATCTGTGTTTGGCTTTGCGTAGAATCCGTGGAGTATGAATTTATAAGTGGAATGGGTGGTAGTGACTCATTATACACAAACCCGCACGCACATCCACACAACCACACACACATCAATAATTAACCCCTGATACAATCAGCTTACATGAAGTTGGTCACAGATACAATGCTTCCCCATACGACGAAACTACTTGGATAAGTATGCTCCCTTACACTCTTCAACCCAGAAGAGTGCTTTAAACTGGTGCTAGGCAGAAATAATTCTTAGAGTGGGAGCTCGAACCGTTCGGTCAGGCGATCCCGGGAAGGGCAGCGGTATGTGTGGCATACCGTCGTAAAGACTAGACGGAGCGGTGCGCCCAGCCGCCCATCTGAGATGAGCCCGGTGGGCAACGCGCTCAGAGGATTCCGAATTCGTTGCTTTGGATATCCCGGAGTCCTGTTTGTAGCGCTGAGGACGGCTACCGGGGAGGTTTTACTGCGGTAAAAATCCCACATAACCCTGCGCCGCCCCCACGGCGTCGGGTACCTTTTGAAGGTTTCCCTATCGAGAACAAAGAAAACAGAAATAATTCTAGTGATAAGTATGCTCAAAATCTCGTATAATATTTGAATAGATAAAGCTCTGTTGCAAAGCTCAGCAGATGCGGGTCTAAATCGAATTTCAATCCTAAGGCGCAGCGAAGACAAATATTTGTAGTGATCAAGTGTTACGTTCCGTTTGTATAGCAGATTGTGCTGTGATACCACTAGATAAATACGTGTTACGTAACTCAAATACGAAGAAGGTGGGGGGGGAGGGTTACAAGTCCTTTTTTGAAGTGAAACTTCTTTATCGGGGTTGGAAAAAAATTTAGTGTAACATTTTTTCGTTACGCGCCATCTTTTTCTGTTACGCGCCATCTTTTTCTGTTACGCGCCATCTTTTTCTTATTCCTACCACGCGTGATATTAGATAGATTATTATAGATTAGATTATTTGATAAAGTTTAATAAAAGCCTTTTATTAAACTTTATCTAATTTAACTTTATTTAACCAATTTCTGTAAAGTTGCATATAGTAAATTATTTTTTGAAAAATAACGCCATAAATAAGTTTCACTTCTTACGAGTGTACGCTAGTACACGCACACATATTTTTTTTTTCGAGGGGGGAACTTTCTAAAAGTACCCGACGTCGTGGGAGCGACGCGGGTTATGTGGAATTCTTACCGCACTAATACCTCCCCGGTGGCCGAGGGTTACAAGTCCTATTGCAGACAAATCTCACTACATTTCATTAATAGTTTTAGACTAGTGTTATCGCGGAATTGATACATTTTAATACTTAACACCCGTTAAGTATGAATTTAAACTTCAGTTTGGCCGTGACCACGATCCATGCAACTGAGTCGAAATATTGGCAAAAAGAATTCATAAACCGCATATCGTGAGTACCCGTTAAGTATTAAAGAAAATCATTAATGGATTTAAAAAATCGCAATAAATACTTCACGTCACTAACAGAGGCCTCCTAAAATATACATATATTCTCTTGAATCATGCTTTTAAAGATAGGTGCAATTTATATTTAATAATTATATATGTTATGACGGTAAGCAAAACTTTCGAGGAAAGCTATACAACTAAAAATGTTGGAAAAAAGGTTCTCAATTATGTGAAGTCTATCAATTCGTAATCGGCATTGTGTTAGTGTATATAATAGAGCAGTGATAGCCTAATGGTTAAAACTTGCCCTCTCGATCGGGAGGTCCGAGGTTCAAACCCAGGCACGCACCAATGATTTATGTGCGTATTAGAAATTAATTATCACTGCTTTTCGGCGAAGGAAAACATCGTGAGGAAACCTACACACCCGAGAGTTCTTAAAAAAAAAAAGTTCTCGGAGGTGGGTGAAGTCCACCAATTCGCACTTGGCCAGCGCGGTGGACTATGGCCTAAACTCTCTCATTCTGAGAGAAGACCCGTGCCCAGCAGTGGGCCAATAATGGGTTGATGCGATATAATAACACTTTCCAGACTCATAGCATCACACTAGAATTTTCTTTTGTGTCGTGGGTGCCATAGACATACACAAAGACGAATTCAGAAACACCTGGGTTCAGACCCAGGTGTTTGCGGGTACAAAGATCTTAATTCGAATGTCTCACCGGAGATGGTTAGGCCGGTGGATGGTGGTGGTGATGATGGTGGTTGTCAGATCGGTATGGTGACCGCTTCGTCAGCGAGCCGTCAACTATGGTCTCAACCCATTCGTAGGTAAATGTAACGTGTTCGTAACCAGTGTATATCGACCGGAGAAGTACCACCGCCACACCTATTTCTAGCGTGAAACAGTTCTTGCGTTTCGATGGAAGGGTGTGGTTGCCGGCACACTTTACATGAGGTGACCATCCTAGTCCTCAGGAGTAGCAACGCATCTGTGATTGATTTCAGATAAAACCTATGTTCTATATGAAGTTGCTAACAAATGTCCATGGACAGCAGGCGATTTCGCTTATAAATGTCCATGGGCGGGTCCACTTACTAACAGGTGAACTGTATTCTCATTTGCTACTTCATTGATATTATATAAAAAAAAAACATTTTAAAATCAATCAAAATCATATTATTAATACGTGAAGCAAAAACTTGTGAAGCATTTTTAAGTAACTTACCGCGGATGGAGGAGTATAAAATTTTGCACGGTTATAGTTGACATAGAGAAGGAGTGCAGAATGTTAATATTTTTTTTCAAATAATGCATTTTTCATACATAAAATCAACTAAAAACACATTACACACACTACCGTGCATTTATCACAAACACATACATAGTAAACGAAATAGAACATTCAATGTCTTACTATGAAAAGACACAACGTCAAGAATGTCAGATGACATTTGATTTGATATGAAGTTTAGTTTTTTAATTTAAATTACGGTCGATTTTCGGCCGATGCTACGGGTGACTAGTTTACTCAAATGTCTCTCATGGTGGAAATTCAGCTATATACGTCCATTACAATCTAGTTTTTTAAGGTTATTGATCGCCTAACTTCTACATCTAAAATGGATACGCAACACCTGCAAGGTCGGTGAGGCTATTCTGCCCAACTAAGCGCAAAAGCGGTAACTCAAAGAAAGCGAGTTTTGAGATAATTGAAGTTATGTAAAAATAGTTATATATATACTTTATGTATAGTTCTTTTATTTGTTAAATATTATTTATATATTATATAGGGTGTATTTGTTATCACATTAGTTAAATTATCAAAAATGTATAATAATGTACTTTATTCATGAGATACGGTTACACCGCTTAGTAAACTATAGAATTAAAATTGAGATACCGCTTTTTCGTTAGGTCTTCTCAATCATGTGTGTATACAAAAAGGAATGTATTTTCTATCGAATAAAATATGTATTATTTGAAAAAAAAAACAATTAAAGTATATATATATAACGTTTTTTTATTATTAAAATTTGAAATTACATAAAAAAATATTTAAAAACAAACGGTTTTTGGAAGGAATTTTAGTAGTCAAAAGTAGGGAGTTCTCTCCAAAAGGACATTCTATTTTGTGGTATTATATTTTGAAAAGATTTCAAAATATTTTCTTTTTTGTTTCTTGAAATTCCTTCCGGAGCAGTTTTCTTTTTTGGTGGAGGCAAGACATGACTTTTTAAATTTTTTTTTCCTATAATGCTAGCAGTAATTGCATTTTGATCGAATCCTGTTTTGTAGGTGATATCAAAACTGCCTCTTTTAACTTCAACTTCAACCATTTCGCTGACATATGGACGCGGTTTAATTCGAGACAGTGCATATTGTGTGGTATAATCATCCCAGTCATAAAAGTCTTGCATGTTCATCTCTTTAAGTTTTACATTTTTTCCTGCAGTGCTAACTGCCTGAGAAAAATCTGCGAAATCATAAATTTTGTTTTTCATGCGTTTTATGGACAGCTCTACCCTATGATGGAAACTATCAGCTGACATAAAGGTGTGGCCGGATTCAAAATATTTGATGACAATCTTGTCGGCGTTGATATCCTTAGAATTTATAATATAAATTAAGAAAGAAAAAAACGTCCAGTTTTTGTTCTGGGAGGAACAATTATCAACCCATAGTATGATATTTTTTTTATCCCGATGAAAAATAAAAAATTGATAGTATGCACTTATAATTTCGGCTTTGGAACGTCCAAACAACCCTTCATACCATAGTACAGGAAAAACACTCAAATCTTTTCGGCCTTGACCAGTTGGCACGAAACTTTCGTTGTAAACCACTATCCTATGAGTAAAAATAGCAGTTTTGAACATGTCTATCCTGGGCAGCATGATAACTTTTTGTAAATCAGCAGAATATACAACAGTATCAGTTTCATTTAGCTCACTGTCTAATTTATACTGCTCTCTGGACATGTATGCCCGTTTGTTATGACTTTTCCACTTCGTGCAACCTAGACAGTCTTCTTTAAGGTTTTCTTTGGTATGTGTATCATCGTGTAAACGGAACTCTTCACAGTCCTCACACTCTTCGTGGCCAAGCTTTACAAAAGAAATATTTAATTCTGCGACTACTTCTCGATATTTATCGTAAGATACTTTGCAAGACGGATTTTTTTCTAAAAAGTCTTTATGCATCGCACTGATTGTCAAATCACTGGGTAAGTATAAGCGATTGGGAGCGTGTTCACGCCTGTAATGAGATATACTCGGCTCAAAGCTCATTATGTGTTCCTTAATAGGAGTAGATTCAATTTTATTGTGAGGAGTAGCTCCCAGTCTTTTGTCTACTGGTGGTGCAACCGTGTCGTTAGAATTGGCCAAAGCCGTATGTAAAGGTTTGTCATTAGATGATTTGTAGCCCAAAGTTGTCAAAAAGAAGGTTTTACATACTCCATACTTTGTACCGAGCACGTCCTTAAGTGAATAACTGTAGCTTACTTTTTTTCTGTACTCCTCTGATTCAAATCTTGTTACTGTTCTTTGTTTCACAGATTTAGCTGAGGTGTGATGCAGCATATAAGCCTTCCTCTCTTTGTCATTCAAACTCCAGAAGCTCTCATTTATAATTTTTCGCTGCTCTTCCGATATATTTTGGATACACTGCTTTTTGCATGAAGCAGGACAGGGTGGTTTAACGTTATGTTTCTCTCTAATCTCACTTTTTTTCACTTCATTTCTGACTTTGAGAGGTTGGTCGTGTTTTTTTCTTTTCCTAATTGTACCGGCCTTAGTATAAGTTGTAAGATTATGTGTATTTCCATCAGCTATCTCGTTTTGTGTCAGATTCTCGGTGTCCCTAAGATTATCATTTGGTGTCACTTCGTGTCCTTGATATGAATTCTCAACAGATTTTTCGTATTGAACACTTATCACATTTGAATTATTCCTAAGAGATTCAGAAGTGCAAATAGTATTATCGGAAGCAGTTATCAATATTTTTTCTGTATCATCTTGAAAAATACAGGATCTTTGTTGATCTTCAATAGTATCTGTGATCAAAGGTTCTGGATTACCGCAATTAAAAACATTGTGTATGTTGTGTGTATTAAAACAAAAGCCTGGCGATGATATGTCACTTAAATCATTATGTTCAATAATTGGCACAGTTGTCAATGTGATCAACGAGTTAGGGGCTTTGTTGTTATTCCCGATTTCTGTGTTTTGATGACCCGATAAAAAATGTGAATCTTCAAAGTCGAAACCATTTGAGGAAGGAAGAATCGGAGCTAGTA
Organism: Spicauda simplicius; assembly: GCA_949699795.1. Classification (NCBI taxonomy): domain Eukaryota; kingdom Metazoa; phylum Arthropoda; class Insecta; order Lepidoptera; family Hesperiidae; genus Spicauda; species Spicauda simplicius. The sequence goes on along the minus strand of OX453071.1, from coordinate 15,963,829 downwards.
ATTGATCAGCACTGTTGAATCTTGAAAATGCGGGATCATCATCTGAATCACTAGTAGGAAAAAAGTCGGGATCGATCGTTTTAATATTACGTTGTAATTGTTTGGATTCCTTAAACTTTTCCCTCAACGCCTTATTTTTTTGTGCTAAAAGCATCATCATTTTCGTATTTCTTTGCGACATGGTTTATCTGTAACAATATTTAATAAGTATAACTGAATTATTTTATTCATCAAAAACGTTTAGTTATCTTTAACAAACATAATACAAATTATATATTTGGGAAATAAATTAAAATATTGCACTTACGTAATGTAAAGTGCAAATCAACTTATTATCATCGGAACAACAATAACCGTATGGCTGGGAAAATATGATTAAAAATAATGTACTTTATGTTCTGGTAGATCAAGGTCAATTTTGCTAAGTACGAATGCGTACGAGGGCGCGCACGCCAACCGCAAGAAAGTTTAACACAAAATTTCTAATTTTGCAATGATTATGGTTACAAAATGCTAAAATAATATTTAATAGGACTTACCTGAATGTCAATGTATGAAGTTACCCCATTAAGCACCTTAATTTACAGTTTTTTTCTTAATTTTGCACAAATATCATGACCTCTTCACAACAAAAACAAACAAGTTATGACACGAATTTGCGAACGAATTTGCCAAGGGCAGGGATAAATCACTGTAAAATGTATTAGAAATTCGATCTTATCCAGTAAAACCATAAGGGCTAATTTAATTTTGCTATTGCAACCGTATCTCACTAATTCAAAACAATTTGCGTATTATGCAAGCATTAAAATACTAAGCATTATAGCGGTAACTCATTACTGATTTTACTCATCCTACTTACCGCTTATCGGCTAAGCAAAAGTTGTGTATTTATTTAAGAATTTTAGCGATATTTAAATTTGCGGCTGGTTGCCTACGTAATATTAATATACCTCTAACACCCTTAGTGATATATGGTAAAACTGAGATAGAAAAATCTTTCTTAAGGTTTTTTCATACGTTTTGAACAAGATAGTGCTAAATGGCTTAGTCCAGTAGATGCGTATTTTTTAAAGCTATCCGATGGCATAAAAATCAATTTTACGATTTTTTTTGAGATACCGCTTTTGCGCTTAGCAGGGCAGTATTCGCGGGTTAAGTTTGAACCACGCGAACGCCTATTTAACCCATTAACCCGCAATTTGGTAAAATTAGACCCACTAATTATGTTGGACACATAATCATCATGAACACTTCAGTATTTTTTCACTTTTTACAAACATCCAGACTCAAAACTTTTTTTTTTATTCAACCCTCCGATGTCTATCTGACCGGTGGATGTCAGACCATACCAGGTTACCGCTCCGTCACGCGAGTTGTCTTGTCCATGTCTAAATGCCTTTTGAGATTAATCTAAATTCATCCCAATTTCTCTAATATCCATCCAACCATTAAAATCTAGTTTTGAAGGGTATTGATCTAACTTCAACATCTAAAAGATACGCAATGCCTAGCGTGCAAGGTTGGTGAATGTATTCGCGGGTTAATTTTGAACCACGCGAACGCCTATTTAACCCATTAACCCTCAATTTGGTAAAATTAGACCCACTCATTATGTTAGACACATTGCTTGATTAATCATCATCTTTTCATTATTTTTGTCACTTTACATTGGTAATGCTGTTAAACATTTATTTTACTTATTAATTAATTAGAATGCTACAAATATATGCAAAAGAATAAAAAGAAGTAAAAGTAAAATTTTTTGTTAAAGTTGTTATTTATATGTGAATAATTAATAACTTATTTCGATTATTTTGGTTTAAATTAAAAATAAATCAAATAAATTATAGTTTTTGGTTACTGGCAATTATTTTACGAGGCGACAAGCCAATGAAAAAACCTAAGTAGTTGATGTTCGTTTGTTTTCTGTTCATTCGAAATTCGAAAATAATTGCGAAAAATTGTATTTTGTTATGTCGATTTTTGTGTTTGTCTGAAAATACAAATAACATGTGAAAAACAATAATTTATACACAATTGTTAAACTTAAATTGTGTAGTTGGTATTTGTTTTAGAAAAGTGACTATAAATGTGAGGGTAAGCAACATGCAATTGCAGTTTCAATTAGTTAATCTCAATCTGAATTTATATTAAAGTTTGCTCAGAATACAACACTTTATACAGAACATGGGTTCCATCTGAAGTCAATCACAGATGCGTTGCTACTCCCGAGGACTATGATGGTCGCGTTATGTGAAAGTGTGCCGGCAACCACACCCTTCCATCGAAACGCAAGAAATGCTTTACGCTAGAAATAGGTCTGGCGGTGGTACTTCCCCGGTCGAACTGCACTGGTTCTACCACCTTGAAAAGCTATTTATGCTTTGGGGTCTGCTAAAGAGATTGATTACGGATAGGTGCGGCAAAAACTATTTACTATATATCCATACTAATATTATAAAAGAGAAAGTGGGTTTGTTTGTTCCTCTTTCACGTCGTCACACAGTTATTTTATGATATAGTTTATATGCTGGGAGATAGTTATTATGGTGGAGAATGACGGAGGCTACTTTTTACCGCGCTCTCTCATTTCCATAAGAATATCGATGTTTTGTTAGTTGCTAGATATTTAGTAGTTCCAGACGTTATTAATAGATGGCGTTAGTAAAATTAATTTTCAAGTTCTGAATCACGCTATCAAATGCTACGTGTGATTTGCTTAAGTCAAAGGGAACTAACAAATCAACTGAATGTTGAATTCGTGCTGGATAAATTGCGGTACTGTCTCTTATTTATCCACCAGTAACGTGTCATGTATGATATACAACTCTTTGTTAATTCTCTTTGACCATGCAGGCGTAGCCGCGGGTAACAGCTAGTTTAGTATTTGTACTAGCAACATTTTTCTACGATATAAATACTCTAGTCTATTTTCCCAAAATTGCCAAAAGAAATCTCAAGATATTTACATATAGAGAGAAATGCGTTAAAAAAATCTTGACGAAGCCTTAAAAGGTCTAGAACAAAAGATAAGAAAAACCTGTTAACACCAAGTTGCAAGGTCGCTAAGCCTTTTAGTGGTTACGCTAAAGTGGATGAAACTTTGTTTGTTCTTCAAGATTGGCTCGGGTGGTTTTATCTACACTAAACTTTTTATATCTATTTACTTGTTATTAGATAATGAATTTATACTACACTTATAGTTTTTTTGATAAAGCAGTGATAGACTAATGTTTGACACTTGTCCTCTCAATCGGGAGGTCCGAGTTTCAAACCCAGGCAAGCCACTGATTTATGTGTGTATTAGAAACTAATTATCACTGCTACACACCCGAGAGTTCTTTAAAAAAAGTTGTAGGAGATGTGTGGAGTCCACCAATTCGCACTTGGCCAGCGCGGTCGACTATGGCCTAAAAAACTCTTATTCTGAGAGAAGACCCGTGCCCAGCAGTGGGACAATAATGGGTTGTACCCCCCATTAGTTATTGTAATTATTTGTTTATATATATATTAGTCCAAGTTTGGTTACATTCTACTGAAATATAAAATATTTTGTGATATAGTGTCAGTAATATAGAAATAAAATATACACAAATACGCTCAAAAAACCTTTACCCTTCGTCTTACGCAGTAGATATAAATTTGTACGTCAGCGATGACCAAAAAAAAATTTGTAATATTTGATGTTAACTGTAAAACAATTAATATTAACCATTTTTTTACAAATAAATATTATTATTATTATTATAGTCATAATAATGTCAAAACAAGCTCCATTCCACCCTTTCATGACTATTACCTAATTTTATCCAATTGCGTGTGAAACTACCATCTGTTTTCTTTTTCTTCATTTATTGTAATTCAACACATAATATACTGCCTCCGTTGGTTAAGGCCCGTTTGACAAATTACCAGGCTTCGTGCCTTGGTAATAATTGTAAAAGTTATTTACTTTTATTTGCCTGTAATACATTTATTGTAATTTACATTTAAATAGTAAAGTTTTTTGCTGTACCTACCACTATAAAATGCAGGCAGAGATTAATGCGTATGCAGTTTACCAAAGCATATTTTAACTATGTAGTGACATAGAAATATGTAGTAATCTTGTTATAAGATTTTACTTATATTTTTTTTTGTATTTGTTGTTTTTTTTTTATCTGACTGAAGTAGCAAACGAGCATGCAGTCCACCTGATGGTAAGTGGTCAAGCCGCCCATGGACATCTGTAAGCAACTTCATATGAAACGTAGGTTATATCTGAAGTCAATCACAGATGCGTTGCTACTCCCGAGGACTGAGATGGTCGCCTCATATAAAAGTGTGCCATCAACTACACCCTTCTATCGAAACGCAAGAAATGCTTCACGCTAGAAATAGGTGTGGCGATGGTACTTTCCGAGTCTAACTGTACTGGTTCTTCCACCTTGGAAACTTGTTATAGGGGTCAAAGTAATTTACTTATTTTTCATTAAAGTGCCAACGAATCAAAGATTTATTAGGGTTCCGTTGGCATTATTTGTTTCATTTGGGTTCTGTGTCCAAATAAAAAAGTGTCATTGACCCAAGTCGTTAACAAAATGAGGTAGTTAATACCAATCGTTAAATATTAATGGTGCGCAATACAAAGCGAGGCGCAGCGTTAATCCAAATGAATCCCCCTGTCGCAATATGTCCAATTACCTTACGGCAGCTCTCGAGGGGATCCCAGGAACTTGTCCTATTAAGAATACAACGACGGGCGAAAGCCCTTGGCGAGTGTACCCAGACCCTGAATAAAATCGATAATCATTTTGAATTCCGTTTGAGATTAAAAAAACGATTGTTAGATTTTCGACTGTGGTACATTTTTGTGTAGTAAATTTTACTTTATTTTATAGATTTTTTTGTTTTGTCGCCATAACTGCCATAATAATACACCTTTTTTAATTTAAGTTCCAACGAATCAAAAGATAAAAAAAGCATCATGATTCATCATGGTTCCCTTGACTACCTTTGTTTCCTTTGGGTTCTGTGTCCCAATAAAATAGGTACGTATCATTGACCCAAGTCGTTAACAAAACGAGGTAGTTGATACCAATCGTTAAATATTAATGGTGCGCAATACAAAGCGAGGCGCAGCGTTAATCCAAATGAATCCCTCTGTCGCAATATGTCCAATTACCTTACGGCAGCTCTCGAGGGGATCCCAGGAACTTGTCCTATTAAGAATACAACGACGGGCGAAAGCCCTTGGCGAGTGTTGTAAACTAAACTAACCCTTATCAATATCAGAGGTGAAAATATTAAATATCGTTTAGCAATATTCCCTAACTGCTTGTGCTGTAAGTGGTGTGACGTAGAGAAAGGTAGACAAAAACACCCAGACCCTGAATGAAATCGATAATCATTTTAAATGCTGTTTGAGGATAAAAAAAGAGTCTTCTTTTTTAGTCTGTGGTAAATTCTATTGTGATTTATTTTATTTTTTGAATTTGGTCTCATAGCGGCCATAGTATACATTTTTGTTTAAGTGTCAACCAATCGTGAAATTAAGCGTTATGATTTATCATGATTCCGTTGACAACTTTTGTTTGTTTCCTTTAGGTTCCGTGTCCAAACGAAATAGGTGCCATTGACCCAAGTCGTTAACAAAACGAGGCAGTTGATACGAATCATTAAATATGAATGGTGCGCAATACAAAGCGAGGCACAGCGTTAATCCAAATGAATCCCCCTGTCGCAATATGTCCAATTACCTTACGGAAAGCTCCCGAGAGGATCCCAGGAACTTGTCCTATTAAGAATACAACGACGGGCGAAAGCCCTTAGCGAGTGTTGTAGACTAAAGTAACCCTTATCAATATGAGAGGACTAAAATAATCAATATCGGTTTGCAATATTCCCTGATTGCTTGTGCTGTAAGTGGTGGTGACGTAGAGAAAGGTAGACAAAAACACCCAGACCCTGAATGAAATCGATAATGATTTTAAATACTGTTTGAGGATAAAAAAAGAGTCTTCTTTTTTAGTCTGTGGTAAATTCTATTGTGATTTTTTTATTTTTTGAATTTGGTCTCATAGCGGCCATAGTATTATACATTTTTATTTAAGTGCCAACCAATCATGAAATTAAGCGTTATGATTTATCAGGATTCATTTGACAGCCTTTCTTTGCTTTCTGTAGGTTCCGTGTCCAAACGAAATAGGTGCCATTGACCCAAGCCGTTGACAAAACAAGATAGTTAATACCAATCGTTAAATATTAATGGTGCGCAATACAAAGCGAGGCGCAGCGTTAATCCAAATGAATCCCGCTGTCGCAATATGTCCAATTACCTTACGGGAAGCTCCCGAGAGGATCCCAGGAACTTGTCCTATTAAGAATACAACGACGGGCGAAAGCCCTTGGCGAGTGTTGTAAACTAAAGTAACCCTTATCAATATGAGAGGTGAAAATAATAAATATCGGTTTGAAATAATCTTTAATTGCTCGTGCTGGAAGTGGTAGTGACGAAGACATATGATTACAAAAACACCCAGACCCTGATTATAAATTGATTACCATTTTGAATACTATGTGAAGTTAAAATAAGCATATTCGTTTCAGACTGTGATAAATCTTATTGTATTTTTATTGGATTGAAGTATTTTTGCTAGTTAGTTATAGTTATTTGCTAGTTATGAGCAAGCAGTCAACTTGAGGGTACAAGATCACTACCGCTCATGGACATCTGTGAAAACTTAATGGAAAACTGGTACTATCGGAAGTCAATCACAGAGTGTTGCTACGCTTGTGGACTAAAATGGTTATCATCACTACATAGTATAAAACAAAGTCATTCCCGCTGTCCGTCCCTATGTATGCTTAGATCTTTAAAACTATGTTACGGATTTTAATGCAGTTTTTTTTAATAGATAGAGTAATTCAAGAGCAAGGTTTTTATGTATAATATCTGCATAATATAGTGGGGGAACACTGATAATCTTTGATTTTTGACTTTTGGGCGGCACGAATTTTGCCAGGTCAGCTAATTGTAGTCACATAAATGAGCCGAACTGCTATTTAAATATTTCCTCTTGTAGTTCGCCACAATGGCGCTTTATTTTGCAAAATCTTTTGAACGCTAAGTTAAAGATACTTTCAGGATTAGTAAAGTGTTAAACAGTTCCAAAAACAAGATGAAACTATCTTATAAGCGGCACGAAACACTTACAAACTACATAGGAAACTTAAAGTAAAATGTTGCTAAGATTACAAAAGTGGCTCAAATAAATTTTAGTTAATAAACTGGAAATAAAACACTTATTTCTTTCACACTATGGGTTTTCATCAGATTGAAGTAGAAAACAAGCGTGTAGTACACCTAGTGGTGAAATGTTACTTCTACCCATGGACATTTGGCAAAGGGGGATCTCCCGCCAGGCTAGGTGATCATGCCTGGGGAGCGGCCGTGCTCCGACAGTCGTTGTTCGGAACTTGTATATATGCAGGATTCTGAGAATACTTCGATAGCGTGTTTCAGAATACTAGTAGCGCCATCTCTTGATGAGTAGCGTGAGGACGCCACAGACACCTGTAAGCAACTTCATATAGAACATGGGTTCTATCTGAAGTAAATTACAGATGGGTTGCTAATCCCAAAGACTAAGATGGTCCCATCATATGAAAGTTAGTAACAACGCCGCTTTTACTTTCGAACTAAATATTATCGAATATCGAAGCGTTCAAGAAATTAAATTAAATGTCTTTATTTTGCATAGGCCGACGGGGGCACTTACAAATTGTCAGTTACGCATTTTTTTACACTACCACCGGATCGAAATACGGCCTCAGGTAGTGCTCTATTAGCGTATCAAGGTCAAACAATGTTTAATATCTTAAGGAGCAGCTGTTTCTATTCCATGTCCCACATTTACATCGTCTACTTTGAAATTAGTTTGTTGGATCACGCCATAAGCTTTTACCGGGTAGAACCATTATAGTTCGACCGGGGAGGTACCAATGCCACACGCATTTTTGCCGCGAAGCAGTTTTTGCGATTCGGTCAAAAGATGTGGTTGCCGGTTCATTTTTATATTAGGCAACCATGTTAGTCTTTGAAATGACATGAAATGAAATGAAATGTCTTTATTTTGTATAGGCCAACGGGGCACTTACAAATTGTCAGTTACATTTTTTTTCTTACACTACCACCGGATCGGAAAACGACTTCAACTGAGAAGATCCGGCAAGAAACTCAGCGGGTTTGTCTTTTTTCTTATTTATATCCATTTTTTTTTATATAATTACAATCATGTTTTTTTACATGGTAATGAAAGTTAGCTCCAGTATCTTGCCTTACAGTTCAGTAAAAGAGAACCCTATTTTACCCTAACCCTTTAAGAGTAGCAATGCATTTTTATATACAATGACAGATTTTAACATAATGACATAGACAGATTTTATATAGAATGCTTGTTTTATATGAAATTGCTTACATATTCATGGGCTGCAGTAGCCACTTACCATCAAGTGGATTCCATGCTCGTTTGCTACTTCTATACTTAAAAAAAAATAACTGTGTCCTTTACAAACTCGGACTTCAGACCATATATACAGGATGAACGAGTATAGAAACTCCTTTCTCGGAACTTGATTAAAAATTCTTCTCTTATCAACCCATTATTGACCCACCGCTGGGCACGGGTCTTCTCCCGGAATGAGATAGTTTAGGCCATAGTCCACCGCGCTGGCCAAGTGCGAATTGGTGAACTTCACTCATCTACGAGAACTTTTTTTTTAACTCTTGGGTGTGTAGATTTCCTCAAAATGTTTTACTTCACCGAAAAGCAGTGAAAATCAATTTCTAATTCGCACTTAGATGCGTGCCTGGGTTTGAACGTCGGACCGATCGAGAGGGCAAGTTTCAACCATTAGGCTATCACTGCTCTGTCTGTTTTAAAATCCTGGTTGTCATTTATAAAACGATGAGACTTATTTATGTAAGTTTTCAACATTTACAGCGATGTGATAACTACATTAATAGCTCCGTCGTTAAACTCCGCTACAAATAAATTAAACAAAGTTAAGCTAAATGAGAGTTTGTTACAGTAGTTACCCAGTTTTCTATGTTAATGAGAAACATTACTCAAAAACATTTCAAGATAAAAATATAGCCAAGAGCGCATCTGACCACAGAAAGAACTATTTGGTAGGCGAAATGAAGGGATATTATAAAGTTTACTGAATTTTTCATCTCATAAATTTTATATATGTCTTGTTTTGTACTACAAGAATACACGTGTTATTGTATAGTATAGAAAACTACAAGTTACAAATGAGGATGCAGTCCGCCTGATTGTAAGTGGTCACTGCCGCCCATGAACATCTGTAATCAACTTCTATAAGCCGGGGATTGTATCTGAAATTAATCAATTTCATATAAGATGGGGATTGTATCTGAAATCAATCACAGATGGGTTGTTACTCCGGAGAACTAACATAGTTGCCTCATATGAAAGGGTACCGGAAACACACCTTTCGATCGCAAAATCTGTTTTATAGTAGAAATAGGCGTGTCGGTGATACCTTTCTGGTTGGACAATACTTGATCTATCTCCTTGTGCGTCTCCTTTGCCACACCCTCAGCAGAATACAGCAACTCATAACACTGCTAATATTACGCAAAAAAAAGTATGGCGCCGCCACCATAGGGCTATTGTAGTCGAACGGGAAGTACCACCATCACACCTATTTCTAGCGTAAAGCATTTATTGCGTTTCGATAAAAGGGTGGTTGCCACACTTTCACATGAGGCGACCATCACAGTCCTCGGGAGTAGCAACGTATCTGTGATTGACTTCAAATGGAACCCATGTTCTGTATGAAGTTGATTACAGATGTCCATGAGCGGCGGTGACCACTTACCATCAGGTGGACTGCATGCTCGTTTGCTACCTCAGTCAGATAAAAAATGACCGTGTCGTCACCAAAGCTGACAAGGGTTCTGTCACCTCGAAAAACCCTTTTAAACATATATAAAGTGACAAATGTGGCTATGACCTACAGATATTAAGGATTCTAAACGAATAACCTTTTCATGTGGTCACGGAACCCTGAAATAAGCCTGAATACAAAGGCAGGGAAAACAAAATTAGGAATTCATTTATTGCCAACTCTACGAAGGTTGTTTAAAATATTCAATGGTTACGTTTCATTTAGGCCACTTTCATTTGTGAGGGCATTACCTTTTAATAAGTACGAAAAAACGCCCTTCTACCTTTTTATCTTTGGGCTATAAATTAGCATAAATTCTTAATCAACTGTAATGCGTTTTTGCTAAAGTTTTTGCTGTAAATATAATTACGTAAACGCTATTTATGAAAATGTTCAAGCTTAGTATTGCTTATAAACTGGTAGGTACTTCTGCTCCTGAGATACTTTACTCAGGCTTTTTTGACACAATTTCAACGAACCTATATTTTGTGCATCTAAACATAAAGTTTACTGAATTTTTCATCTCATAAAATTTATATACGAGTATGTCTTGTTCTATACTACAAGAATATACGTTTCATTGTATATTATAAAAAACTAGTTAGAAACGAGCATGCAGTCCACCTGATGGTAAGTGGTCTCTGCCACCCATTGACATCTGTAATCAACTACATACAGAACATGGTTTCCATCTGAAGTCAATCTGAATCTGAGAACTATGATGGTCATGAAAGTGTGCCGGCAACCACACCCTTTTATCGAATCGCAAGAAATGCTTCACGCTTGAAATAAGTGTGGCGGTGGTACTTCTCCGGTCGAACTACACTGGTTCTACCTTGAAATACTGTCCAGAATTTTGCCAGTCCATCTGTCGCTCCAAAAAGAGTACGTAAATCGTCAAAATATGTGTTTGAAACATAAAACTACAAATTACGTGAGTGCAGTGTAACGATATTTTTTTTTAATTAAAATTGTACAAATTGAAATCTTCGAAATTAATTGTTTAAACTAGTTTGTCTTAGACATTAATGAGGGTTTCCTTCATTGTTGGATTTCAATTAATTTAATCCAGTTATTCTAATTGTTACTAGTAGAACAATAGGTCTCGATTTTCTCGAAGCTTAAAGTGGCTCTTATTGTTTGTTCTCAATTGTTTTGTTGTTCTCAAGTTTGTTCTAAACTTGAAAGCTTTGTATTGAAATTAAATCAAATCATTTATTTATTAGAAACAGTAGACATCATTTTATAAACTTATTGTACTTTAAGATTTACACATTTTAGTTATACAGATTTTTAAGAAATATTTATAAATGGTTGTATTTTATGGATTTTTAAGAAATATTTATAAATGGTTGTATTTTGTGGCTTCATCCGCGATTTAAGAAAAGTTAAGTAATTTTAAATCGGTAAATTAAAAAGAGTTAATTTTAAAGATTGATATAGCGATGATTCAGTCTATTAAATTAAAATCATTAGTTTTAGTTTATCGGTATCAACATGGCGCAGCAGACAAACAAAATTTCAAAAAAAAAATAGACATTTGTTACTAGTCATCCTCAATGCTCCAAATGTTTATTTTGTTTTCGAATATTGATAAGAATTATTTAAAAAAAATTTTAAACAAAAAATACAACCGACTTCCATGCCACATAAAAGTAAAAAATAATTTAAATACATGTTGGTTTAGAGCAAACACAGTTCTTAGTACATAGTTCCGAAGTCGGCGCTCATATAAGTCATCGTCACTCAAGTCACTCGTATTTGTCATCGTACATCTTTGCCTTGCTATCTTATTATATATCCGTAAGCACTAAATGGCCATCACCTACGGCTTGGGCTTACAGCACCCTGCATCATCAGGGTTGAGGAGTTGAAGGTAATTTTTTTTATAATATGTCTTTGCTTAGTATTGTTATAACATACCCATAAGCACCAAATGGTCAACCCCAATGGTTTAGGCTTGAGGCACCCCTGCATCATCAGGATTGAGGAGTTGAAGGTCAAATTTTTCATCACATGTCTCTGCTTAGTAGTCTTGTTACATATATGTAAGCACCAAATAGCTAATGTTATAGTTTAGGATAGCTGTAATCCTGCATCATCAGGATCGAAGAGTTGAAGGTCAAATTTTTCGTCAACCTATATAAGCATAGATATATAATACATATTCCAAGTTTCATAAGAATCGATTCGGCAGAAGCCGAGTTATCTCAAATTATCTAAAAAACTTGAGGAGTGGTGGTGGTTTCCACCCCATAACTCAAAGAGTTAAGCATCACAGCATACCCATGTCCAAGAGAAAAAGTTGCGTGACGAAATTTCCTATCAAATGAAAGAAAGAAAATGGAAATCGGTTTAGAAACACCCAAGTTATTCAAGATTTTAATAAACCGACATTTTCCAATTTTCCGGGAAAACCGCTGGAAGGTTTTCATTTTCCTCAATATGGGACTGCCTGTGAAACGAAACGCGAAACTAAGTTTTATTATATGTATTATGGTTTTCATAAAATTAATATACTTTTACGTATAATTAAGTGTTATAATATGTTATAATATAATATAGTATAATATAATATAATATTAAGTATTACAACTCGACCACGATGCATGCCATGGTGGCCTGTAATTAATACAGTATTTAATTTAAGCCTAATCAAGTTTTTAGTTGTAAGTGTAAATTGTCTTGTTGGCTACTCTTTTTAAATAAATAACTAATTATTTCCACTATGAAAGACCAAATTCCTATTAGCATATTTGATTTTAATTCATGAGGATTTCTAGAGGCTTTAGATTTCTCAAAGAATGGAGTCGGAATTATCGTTTGCCAATTAAACTAATGCGCATTCTGTTCTCTACGAGAGGAACAATGGGGTTGAGTTTTCTTTGTCTTCACGTGAATTCTCTGTATCACAGTTCGTAAATGCCTCATGCGGGCTATAATTGCATCTCAAGGGGAGATGAGGCGGTTATTTTATTCCTCGAAAATAGCAAGGCATCTGTGATTGACTTCAAATGGAACCCCTGTTCTGTAGTTCCGGGATCAGATTAGGGCTACGGCATCCCCTGCCTGCCGTGAGAGGCGACTAAAAGGGGGTTCCGGGGTTGCGGGGGGCTAGAGTGGGAGCTCGAACCGTTCGGTCAGGCGATCCAGGGAAGGACGGCGGTATGCGTGGCTGCGTACAGTCGTAAAGACCAGACAGAGCGGTTGGCCCAGCTCACCTAGGAAGAGCCCGATGGGGCAACGAGCTTAGTGGATTCCGGTTGCGTTCCTTTGGAGATCCCGGAGTCCTCATTATAGCGCCGAGGGCGGCCACCGGGGGGATTTCGTAGTTAGTGCGGTAAAAATCCCACATAACCCTGCGTCGCTCCCACGGCGTCTTTTGAAGTACGGTACCTTTTGAGGCCTTTCCCCTCGAAAACAAAAAAAGGTTAATTTTAGAATTTTCCGATGTATAACAAAACCTTTCGATGAAGAAAATTACACACGAGTTAAATGCGTTAAAAATACAAGCCTTAAATACAAAGTTTTCTTAACATAAAAATTCCTATATAACCATCAAATAACTTTTTATTTGCCTACTTTGAACTGAAATGAGAACACTTACATTTACGCGAACACCGCTCGAAAGTTTGCACTTTTTGTGGACTTGAAATAACTTCTAACGCGAACAGTTGGATTGGAGAGCTCTGCCCTTAGTAGCACTTTATTAGGTTTCCGCAATACGATTACCAGTAACGTTTTAGCCCATATAACGTATTGCAGTTTTTAACGCTTTCTACAGTCATAGCCACACATTAGGATTTTCTCCTGTGTCGTGGGTACCATGGACACACACAAGACAAATACACAAACCCAGAACATGAACCTAAACTGATCATTTAGATACCTGTCCGGCCGGGAATCGAACCCGGGTCCCATTGCGCGTCACATCTGTATGGTAACCGCTCCGCCACGCGGGTCTGCAACACGTTTACGTTTACGTTTTCAGCCATTTCTGGCAATTATTGCGATGTTGGCGAAAACTTAAACGGATTCAGGCATAAAGACGCATCAAATATTTTTTTCTATGTCGTTTCGTTGCACTTTAACAGACTTATTAATTAATTGTTAATTATGTGAATTCAAAAAAAGTAGTACCATATCTTTGAATATTTTTTCTCAGATGCAATGCAGATTTTTACTAGTTTTAATTAATGAAATAATGTACTATTTTTCTCACTTGAAGATATAGAAAAAGAATTATAGTGAATAAAATTTTCATTTTACTCGCACTCTAATCAACTTGTTTATTTAGATATTACGTGATTGATTTTATTTTACTTTAAGGACTACGAATAATTTCCCGTTAGATTCATTCAAACATAGTTTTTTTTCGTTTCGACATGTTATATATGCCACTTATGAATCGTTAGGGAAGTCATGACAAAAATATGTAATAGAATCGAAGTAGAACTCTAGTCGTTCCCGATTCCCATTCCCATGAGCATTAGTAACCCAAGGCGCATTATGATCTCAAAAATCGTTATGGACCCAACATTAATCTCGATAAAAAAGGTTTTCCTGGTTCTAAGATTTACTTAACAGTAGATTGCAGAATAGCAGAATAGAAGAATAAAAAGTGAGTAGAATAATACTTTGTTTGTTATTTGACAGAGTTATTTTGCTAAGTTAAGTTTTTAAATTTACATAATTGAATAAGGCAATTAAAATTGTATTTAACAGTTTGTCGTTAAGTAGTTAGGCAAGAGTCAAGTTTGAATTTCTCGTTTTGAGTTTTCCTTAAAAATTCGAGTATAGATATAGAGCATAGTGGTCATCAATATTTTAGCTACTTATAGACGAAAAAAAGCGTTTTAATGTTCACGGGTTGTTAAGAGAGACGGCTACAAAAACCAGCTCACGAGTATATAAGGCCCGTGCGTCGCCAGGTGTCAACCCCTAGACTATAATAAACTCCTCGGTACCCCACTCACAATAATCACATCGTAAAAACTTCACACAAACGAGGCCTAATGCGACTAATTAAGATAAACAAAAGTTCTTTTCACCGGCCACCCCATGCCACGTCACGTGAGGTCGCGTGCCACCGTCGTATGGGCGAGGGAAATGGGCATTTTCATTTTATAATTAGGTTGCAAATATGTCAACTTTGTACCACCCATCGTAAAACTAGGCGGGGCGGAGGAAAATAAAAATTCTCATACGAAAACTTGTTTCACTTGGTCTACACCTACATTTATATTATTTTATTAGGGTTCAGTGCGCAAGAGTTAAAACAGGACTTAAATAATAAGACATTACTGTCCGTCTTACCTATCTATCAGTCATCATCAGGCTATATCGCATGTACATAGGCAGTTGGAATTTACAGAGATAATATTTTAGTTGCCGTTATGCCAACAATTACCTACTAAAAACGGAATAAAATAAATATTTGGGGGGGGGGGGTCCCATACAACAACGAACCCGAGGACCAACAACGACCCCCAACCCAACTGTTTTACCGTTGTACAACCCCATACAACGACCTCGGGAAGGACGGCGGTATGTATGGTTGCATACTGTAAAGACTAGGCGGAGCGGAGGGCCCAGCCGCCCATCTGGTAGGAGTTCCATTCCGGTTGCGTTCCTTTGGAGATCCCGGAGTCCTCTTTGTAGCGCCGAAAACGGCCACCGGGGGGTTTTAGTGCGGTAATAATCCCACATAACCCTGCTTCGGTCCCACATACCTTATGTTAGTTTCCCCTTGAGAAAAAAAAAATACGACAAACATGATTTTTGTCGATTTTTGTAGGTAAATGAAATACGGAACACTAGTCAGCCTCGTACTTGGCTAGGTGATATAATATGGAAATAACTAACGAGCATGCAGTTTGCCTGATGGTAAAAGGCCGGTGCCAGCAACGTAGATTCGTGCAGGCTAGGGATTGTGTCTGAAGTGAAGTACATGGTTTGCTGCATTTTATTTTTTATTTTTATAAGATTGAAGTAGCAAACGAGCATGAAGTCCACCTGAGGGTAAATAATCACAGGCCATGGACTTCTGTAAGAAACTTCATATAGAACAATTTCAGGTTGCTACTCCTGAGGACTGAGATGGTCGCCTCATATAAAAGTGTGCCGGCAACCACACGCTTCCATCGAAACGCAATGAATGCTTCACGGTAGAAATAGGTGTGGCGGTGGTACGTCCCCGGTCGAACTACACTAGTTCTACTACCTATAAATATGTTTCCAAGGACCGAGAAGAACTCTCTTAACAATTCAATTATAAGCACTGTAAAAAGCTGTCAGACGTAGATTTACTATTATATTTCCTTAACTCAAACGCTAATTGCTTTGAGACTACATTTTATTACATAGCATTTTATCACTTACAAAGACTTTAAAAGAAATTGTAACAACATTGCGTCCCTCACTTAAACAATTAAAATATTTAAATGAATGCACCGGCTTCAAATTAGGCGTGACTTCCACTTTCTTCGTTCCCTTTACAGAAACATAAAAAGTCCATTAGCTACTCTCATATACAAAGGAACACTTTAAAGATAACCTTTTTATCTAGATAAATACACTGTTCTTAAGGCTTGCCTAGTTTACCTCGTTTACATAAATACCCTGTTTACATAATACTTTTCATCCCTGCATATTTCTACTTAGCAGCGGGACGACCCGCGTGGCGGAGCGGTTATCTTACCGGTCTGACGCGCAATGGGTCCTGGGTTCGATTCTAGGGTCGGCCAGACAGGTGAATTTAGAATTATGTTCTGGGTTTGAGTGATTGTATATTCATCTTATGTGTGTCCATGGTATGGTACCCACGACACAGGAAAATCCTAGGGTGGGGCTATGAGTGTACAAAGTGTGTGTGTGTGTGTGAGTTTGATACTGTTGTGT
The DNA here is from genome assembly GCA_949699795.1 of Spicauda simplicius. Lineage (NCBI taxonomy): Eukaryota > Metazoa > Arthropoda > Insecta > Lepidoptera > Hesperiidae > Spicauda > Spicauda simplicius. Next base: position 15,946,969 of record OX453071.1, on the reverse strand, counting down.
TTTAGTTTAAAGGGTGTGATTAAGAAGGCACTCCATACGAGACCTTTCCTGATAGTACCTTTAATTAATTCCAATTAAGTATTTATGTAAAGGAAAGAAGAAGAAGTAGAACGAAAGTAGGTTAGTGCTCTCAATAAGTATTTTCGAAACGTTTTTTTCTTTATATACTAGTGTGAATAAGTTTCCTCAACTTATCATAATCATTATTCTTTACTTCAACTTAAGAGACAAGCGATAATGGAAGGCTTGTTGCGTTCTTAAAATAAAGTCCACGCTTCAAACAAGCCCGAACGAGATGTTCTAAGTAAGGTTTATGTCAACAAGCATTCACTATTCTATTACCCGATGAATGTACGTTATAATGATGGTTGATTATAATGTCGGTAGGCGTACCATCAGCTCATCTGATGCTTTTAAGGTTTTTGGCCTCGAAAACAAAAAAAAATAGGCGCCAAACCATTAGCTCGACCCTAAAAATTCTCACTATAATTACTGTCGCTAATCGCCTTACGATTATTTATCATTCGGTCAAAATATAAATCTACTTCAATTATTTAGACTGTTATCTAACCTAAATTCTAGTTCTAAAATTGTACCTGTAATGTATTTATTGTAATTGTTATGAGTAATTGTAATGTGTTAATTTACAACTTTATCATAAACATTTTTCTTTACCCAAGGATAAAGTTAGGTGTTATCTAAAAAGTTCTCAACTTAACAAGTTGAGGTGTTAAAATAAAGTCCATCTTCAGACAAGCCCGAACGATATGTTCTAAGTAAGATTTATGTCAACAAGCATTCACTATTCTATTACCCGATGTACGTTGTACACGAACTGTACCGTGGGTGGCAGTCGGCCAAATATCCTTATAAATCATCCACCGCTTTGATCGTACACGCTACTTTCAAACATACCTATCTGAACCTATTTTATATATTTATTGGAACGTCAGTTTTAACTTTTTAACCGACTATGTTTCGTTCATTTTTGCAAAATTTTACGTGACCACAACGAAAAAAGCGGTTACGTACCCCGCACCTCGCTTCTATCCCCGCGCATCACCTATTGACGTGCAGTCTGTGCTTACGTTAGCCAGCACGTGTTTAATAATTTCGATTCATTGTTATATGTTTTTCGTTATAATGTTACTTTAATAAGTGAATGTTAAATTTTTAAAGTTATTATTAAATTAGTTGATTATTCGTCGATAAACTCAGGTCAACACATGAAAGTGTCAATAAATACACGAAATTACCAAGTATAGTACTTTCGTGTATTTATTATAGCACTATTGAAAATACGCCACTATGGCGAATGTTTAATATTGGTATACCTATGTATATACTCGTGGTAATTGGTATACTTGGAATATAATCCGTATCGGGATTGCAAATCCCTAGTTCAAATGAAGTTTCAACTTTCATGAGCCTAATTGTTTTGATCGAGTAGTACGTTGCATGTTATTAGAATAACGTAAACCATGATTAATTTAAGGAATAATTGATTTAAGGGTGGCGATCAATTTAAGGAAACGTAATAAACTCTTACTATATTAATCAAGTTCTGCGTATTTCGGCTACATTTGCCAAATAAAATTAAGAAACACTTGCAGATTACTTTTTTTTGTTCGTCTGCTTGTCTATGTGTTTGCATCAACTAACCCTACTGCCTTTAATTTAAAGGAATAAAATAAAACAATGTAACATGCGATATATTTTATTTCCTTTGGGCCTTTTTCTATACCTTTCTTATATTATATCTAAAATTCTACTAAATAATGATTTCTAATTATTATCTTCTTTACGTTTTGAAGTATGATTGCTTGTGTGAATGTGTGTTTTATATGAATGTGATAATTTATATATGGCTTTAATACTTTTGACATTTTCTTTAACTTATTTATTAACATCTTAAACTTAATTGATATGCGTAATAAATGATTAACAAAGTAATTTTTGCGGAAAATCTATCCAATCATAAAATAGCTCTTCTATACATACAATTTATATTATATGGTTATCATCATTTTATGTAATGACATTTCCAAGTCTTATTTATTGCTTCTCACATTTTCCTTAATCGACGGCAAATTAGATTCAGAACAAAATCGCGCCTTGAAGAATCCCTAGGTATTCGATCTAGACGTTCATTGAAGAAAATGACGATCATTTCATTTTGAAATAAATTGAATGCTTTTAGGGCAATGCATAAATCATCGGTAATAAACTAGACGCCATTATATTTCTTGATCGTTTCATACAACGACGGCAATTAAGGATTATTGAATTCAAAGTGCTTTTTGCGTATCGATATCGTTATACTCCTCCTCCTTGGGTCGTTCACTCATTGCTGAGTATCGTGATTCCCGTCCTCAGTTTTTTCCCTTATGAGCTTCTGCCATTTCCAGCGGTCACTGGCGCAATGTAATGCTCGGGTGATACTGGTATCTAGCTGTCCAAAGTAGGCCAGGATGCGCTGGAGGCATATGGTGGAGAGTCTTGTTATCACCTTCAGTTCTTTTAGTATGGAGATGTTGGTCCTAAAAGCTGTCCAGGGAATACGTAGCATTCGTCGCCAGCACCACATTTCACAGGCATCTAGCCGCTTTCTGTCCGCCGCTTTGAGGGTCCAGGACTCAGCACCGTATATAAGGATCGGGAAGACTAGTGTTCGTACTAGGTACATTTTTGTCTTTATGAGTATATTCCGATCCTTACATATCGTTATACACAATAAAGTTATAAGTTTATAGTGTTATTTGTTGTTTTATTTGAATATTTCGTACTTTCCTTAAGGTCTAATCTTACAGGTGTTCAGAATGCTCTCCTTCTCTCTTTTTTTCAAACTAAATACGTTTTTATAGTATTACACACATACGTAATGTAGCGTTACATTGCACATTGACCACGGCATAACTAGACGCTTACTGATAATACTTTTACAATTATAATTTAATGTATATGGATTTGATATTTAACATTTTTATTTCATTTTTTTAATTTGCAAAGACAAACTGCATAGATCATCACATATTTTATTGTACGTTTTTGTACAGTAGTAAACTACATTGTTTATAACAAGCTTACTAACCTCTAGTAAATTAACTGAGCCTGTTATATAGTTAACTACTGATTTGTTTAACGTTCTCATTTGTTGGTTTATTGTTATGTGTTGTATATACTTGTTTAAATAAAATATATCGCATGTTACATTGTTTTATTTTATTCCTTTAAATTAAAGGCAGTAGGGTTAGTTGATGCAAACACATAGACAAGCAGACGAACAAAAAAAAGTAATCTGCAAGTGTTTCTTAATTTTATTTGGCAAATGTAGCCGAAATACGCAGAACTTGATTAATATAGTAAGAGTTTATTACGTTTCCTTAAATTGATCGCCACCCTTAAATCAATTATTCCTTAAATTAATCATGGTTTACGTTATTCTAATAACATGCAACGTACTACTCGATCAAAACAATTAGGCTCATGAAAGTTGAAACTTCATTTGAACTAGGGATTTGCAATCCCGATACGGATTATATTCCAAGTATACCAATTACCACGAGTATATACATAGGTATACCAATATTAAACATTCGCCATAGTGGCGTATTTTCAATAGTGCTATAATAAATACACGAAAGTACTATACTTGGTAATTTCGTGTATTTATTGACACTTTCATGTGTTGACCTGAGTTTATCGACGAATAATCAACTAATTTAATAATAACTTTAAAAATTTAACATTCACTTATTAAAGTAACATTATAACGAAAAACATATAACAATGAATCGAAATTATTAAACACGTGCTGGCTAACGTAAGCACAGACTGCACGTCAATAGGTGATGCGCGGGGATAGAAGCGAGGTGCGGGGTACGTAACCGCTTTTTTCGTTGTGGTCACGTAAAATTTTGCAAAAATGAACGAAACATAGTCGGTTAAAAAGTTAAAACTGACGTTCCAATAAATATATAAAATAGGTTCAGATAGGTATGTTTGAAAGTAGCGTGTACGATCAAAGCGGTGGATGATTTATAAGGATATTTGGCCGACTGCCACCCACGGTACAGTTCGTGTACAACGTACATCGGGTAATAGAATAGTGAATGCTTGTTGACATAAATCTTACTTAGAACATATCGTTCGGGCTTGTCTGAAGATGGACTTTATTTTAACACCTCAACTTGTTAAGTTGAGAACTTTTTAGATAACACCTAACTTTATCCTTGGGTAAAGAAAAATGTTTATGATAAAGTTGTAAATTAACACATTACAATTACTCATAACAATTACAATAAATACATTACAGGTACAATTTTAGAACTAGAATTTAGGTTAGATAACAGTCTAAATAATTGAAGTAGATTTATATTTTGACCGAATGATAAATAATCGTAAGGCGATTAGCGACAGTAATTATAGTGAGAATTTTTAGGGTCGAGCTAATGGTTTGGCGCCTATTTTTTTTTGTTTTCGAGGCCAAAAACCTTAAAAGCATCAGATGAGCTGATGGTACGCCTACCGACATTATAATCAACCATCATTATAACGTACATTCATCGGGTAATAGAATAGTGAATGCTTGTTGACATAAACCTTACTTAGAACATCTCGTTCGGGCTTGTTTGAAGCGTGGACTTTATTTTAAGAACGCAACAAGCCTTCCATTATCGCTTGTCTCTTAAGTTGAAGTAAAGAATAATGATTATGATAAGTTGAGGAAACTTATTCACACTAGTATATAAAGAAAAAAACGTTTCGAAAATACTTATTGAGAGCACTAACCTACTTTCGTTCTACTTCTTCTTCTTTCCTTTACATAAATACTTAATTGGAATTAATTAAAGGTACTATCAGGAAAGGTCTCGTATGGAGTGCCTTCTTAATCACACCCTTTAAACTAAAACACAACAGTATCAAACTCACACACACACACACTTTGTACACTCATAGCCCCACCCTAGGATTTTCCTGTGTCGTGGGTACCATACCATGGACACACATAAGATGAATATACAATCACTCAAACCCAGAACATAATTCTAAATTCACCTGTCTGGCCGACCCTAGAATCGAACCCAGGACCCATTGCGCGTCAGACCGGTAAAATAACCGCTCCGCCACGCGGGTCGTCCCGCTGCTAAGTAGAAATATGCAGGGATGAAAAGTATTATGTAAACAGGGTATTTATGTAAACGAGGTAAACTAGGCAAGCCTTAAGAACAGTGTATTTATCTAGATAAAAAGGTTATCTTTAAAGTGTTCCTTTGTATATGAGAGTAGCTAATGGACTTTTTATGTTTCTGTAAAGGGAACGAAGAAAGTGGAAGTCACGCCTAATTTGAAGCCGGTGCATTCATTTAAATATTTTAATTGTTTAAGTGAGGGACGCAATGTTGTTACAATTTCTTTTAAAGTCTTTGTAAGTGATAAAATGCTATGTAATAAAGTGTAGTCTCAAAGCAATTAGCGTTTGAGTTAAGGAAATAGAATAGTAAATCTACGTCTGACAGCTTTTTACAGTGTTCATAATTGAATTGGCAAGAGAGTTCTTCTCGGTCCTTGGAAACATATTTATAGGTGGTAGAACCAGTGTCGTTCGACCGAGGAGGTACCACCGACACACCTATTTCTAGCGTGAAGCATTTCTTGCGTTTCGATTTAAGGGTGTAGTTGCCGGCACACTTTTATATGAGGCGACCATCTCAGTCCTCGGGAGTAGCAACCTGAAATTGTTGTATATGAAGTTGCTTACAGAAGTCCATGGCGTGTGATTATTTACCCTCAGGTGGACTTCATGCTCGTTTGCTACTTCAATTTTATAAAAATAAAAAATAAAAAGCAGCAAACCATGTGCTTCACTTCAGATACAATCCCTAGCCTGTACGAATCTACGTTGCTGGCACCGGCCTTTTACCATCAGGCAAACTGCATGCTCGTTAGCTATTTCCATATTATAACACCTAGCCAAGTGCGAGGCTGACTAGTGTTCCGTATTTCATTTACCTACAAAAATCGGCAAAGTCATGTTTGTCGTATTTTTTTTTTCTCAAGGGGAAACTAACATAAGTTATGTGGGACCGAAGCAGGGTTATGTGGGATTATTACCGCACTAAAACCCCCGGTGGCCGTCTTCGGCGCTACAAAGAGGACTCCGGGATCTCCAAAGGAACGCAACCGGAATGGAGCTCCTACCAGATGGGCGGCTGGGCCCACCGCTCCGCCTAGTCTTTTCAGTATGCAACCATACATACCGCCGTCCTTCCCGAGGTCGTTGTATGGGGTTGTACAACGGTAAAACAGTTGGGTTGGGGGTCGTTGTTGGTCCTCGGGTTCGTTGTTGTATGGGACCCCCCCCCCCCCAATATTTATTTTATTCCGTTTTTAGTAGGTAATTGTTGGCATAACGGCAACTAAAATATTATCTCTGTAAATTCCAACTGCATATGTACATGCGATATAGCCTGATGATGACTGATAGATAGGTAAGACGGACAGTAATGTCTTAATATTTAAGTCCTGTACTCTTGCGCACTAAACCCTAATAAAATAATATAAATGTAGATGTAGACCAAGTGAAACAAGTTTTCGTATGAGAATTTTTATTTTCCTCCGCCTTGCCTAGTTTTACGATGGGTGGTACAAAGTTGACATATTTGCAACCTAATTATAAAATGAAAATGCCCATTTCCTCGCCCATACGACGGTGGCACGCGACCTCACGTGACGTGGCGTGGGGTGGCCGGTGAAAAGAACTTTTGTTTATCTTAATTAGTCGCATTAGGCCTCGTTTGTGTGAAGTTTTTACAATGTGATTATTGTGAGTGGGGTAATGAGGAGTTTATTATAGTCCAGGGGTTGGCACCTGGCGACGCACGGACCTTATATACTCGTGAGCTGGTTTTTGTGGCCCGCGGGTCTCCCTAGGTCTCTTAAAAACCCGTGAATCTTAAATCGCTTTTTTTCGTCAATTAGTAGCTAAAATATTGATGACCACTGTGCTCTATATCTATACTCCAATTTTTACGGAAAAAAAGAGAAATTTGTACTTGACTCTTGCCTAATTACCTAACGACAAACTGTTAAATACAATTTTAATTGCCATATTCAATTATGTAAATTTAAAAACTTAACTTAGCAAAATAACTCTGTCAAATAACAAGCAAAGTATTATTCTACCTTACTTTTTATTTTACTATTCTGCTAGTTCTGCAATCTTCTGTAAAGTAAATGTTAGAACCAGGAAAACCTTTTTTATCGAGATTAATGTTGGGTCCATAACGATTTTTGAGATCATAATGCGTCTTGGGTTACTAATGCTCATGGGAATGGGAATCGGAAACGACTAGAGTTCTACTTCGATTCTATTACATATTTTTGTCATGACTTCCCTAACGATTCAATAGTGGCATGTAACATATCGAAACGGAGAGAATAATGTTTGAATAACCCGAACGGGAAATTGTTCACAGTCTTTAGGTAAAGTAAAATAAAATTAAACACTTAAAACTTAAATAAACATGTAGTTAAAATGAAAATTTTAATCACTATAATTATTTTTCAATATCTTCAAGTGAGAAGAATATTACGTTATTTCCTTAACTAGCTGTACCCGCGGCTTTGCCCGCGTGCAAATCAACGTGTCACAAAGTTTTACCCGCGCAAATCTCGTCACCGTGGGAATTCTATGATAAAAAGTAGTAACATTAAAATCGGTTTGGCCGCTCAAGGATTACCTGGTCAAACACAGAGTGAAAAAACGAATTTAAAGTGTGCATTTGTGGGTAGGCACGTATTGTTATGTATCTTTTTTTTATTAGACGAATTCTTATATTGTAAATCGCTTTTTTGAACCAATACACATTCTTAGTGGTCTAATTCACAATATCGGGATACTTTTTTTCAATTAACTCCTCCACATTTGAACCAAAACGTATCGATTATAACGATTGATTTGAACTTTTCCGAATGGGAAAATACTATTTGAAGTAATTTTGGCGGATTCAAATTTCTAAGTAAGATTATAGGTAAACTACTACTGCTACTTTTAATATTAATTTGTGTTCAGGAGTTCCGGAAGGCATTAAGGAATTCAAAAATTTCAATGTACTGCTTCCCCCATCTCAATGACTGTGTCTACCGAATAGTAGATCTGTGACGCTGCTTTAAATTGAATTTGAATGAAAAAAAAAATATTTATTTTATCGATACGTTCATTGGTGGGTGGGTATATAGCCGTCTTTTGGAACCAATTTGTAGTGTTATTGGTTGTATTAACAATATCGGGATATACTTTTTATTTTTGGATATTTGATGGTAAGTGGTTACTGCCGCCCATGTATATCTGTAAGCAACTAAAAAAGAACATGTGTTCTATCTGCAGTCAATCACAGATGCGTTGCTACTCTTGAGGATATGATGGTCGCCACGTACAAAAGTGTGCCGGCAACCACACCCCTCTATTGAAACTCAAGGAATGCTTCACGTTGTAAATAGTTGTGGTACTTCCCCGGTAGAACTAAACTGGTTCTACCACCTGTATGTCCATTTATTTACACTGCTACAAACATTTACAACAACCCAAACGGCTTGACGGATTGTAATATATGACATACCATTTGAAACGACTCAGTTGTGAGAGTAACATGGAATACATTATTTATTTAAATTTAGCGCCAGCGGTCACAGAAAAAAGGGGAGGGGCTATTTTTTATTATCGTAATAAAGTAGGCACGAAATGAAGGCCAGTAAATTGACCAGATATATATGCATTAAAATATGTTTATATTACTGTTTTGACCAATAATCCAAATAGCGGTAAATGAAATAAATTATTACAAATCCAAAAAAAGTTACTCGTTTGTGAGCAGTAGTTTGTTTTTAATTTTGAACAATGTCACTTATTGACGCAGAAAGTCGACTTTGGCCTTATAAGACTTTATTACTTCATTACTGTGTGTGTGTGTCTACCTGATCGTTTGTTTTCGAAAAAAAATACGTACAATTGATATTATACGTGTTTTGAGAAAACGTAATAACTCACATTATTAATTAATGGCACTGAACCCATTAAGCCATAAATATATTAATGAGGTTCCGCGTATCTGTACGTCGCCGATATTTCAAAAAATGTACTTAGAATATGTGACTTCGAGATTAAATATTTTGTCTGTCTGCTTGACTGTGTGTTTTAAATCGCATGTACTACTACAACTGACTAGAATTCAAATGATAAAATTTAATATACTAGTCACCCATCGCAACAGTCGAAATCCGACCTTAATTCTACTCAAAACTACTTCATAATATCCACAATAGTAGGAATAGTGCTCTAATTATTTTCATAAATTTTCGGTTTAATTAACTAAACACCATTTAATAGCAACAACGGGCGTTTTGACAAAGACACCTATACTTTATAACATTCTGTTTTCATAGTAAGAAAATGAAATTTCGATTATTGTATGTGTTTGTGTCAAATGCACGGTAGTGTGTGTAATGTGTTTTGTAGTTGATTTAATGCATGTTTTATACATAATATCATCGATATAGAAAAACCCAAGATACACATTCAGCGTTTCAAAACTGTCCGGTGAAAAAGAGCGCTCAATGTCAAAATTGAGCGCTCATTTCAAATAGTAATATTTTATTGCTTTTTGCTTAAAGCGTTGTCAATACAACTTTAAATCATGGATGTAAGGTTGTATTGCTAAAATATATGTTCGTTATGACCATCTATAAATAACTACGTAAACTTGACGACAGTTTTAGGTGTCATTTTTGTTCGAGACTGTGTATCTAGTGTATTTCTATATCGATGCATTATATAAAAAAAATATCAGCATTCTGTACTCCATATCATACTTATCTATGTGAACTATAACCGTGCCTAATTTACCCATAATACCCATCCGCGGAATTTACCTATACAGATTTAAAAAGCTTTAAAAAATAAAACAATGTAATGCGGTACATTTTATTAAAACAACAATAAATTATATTAAATACAAAACATAACAATAAACCAAGAAATGATTACGTTCAAATAATTAGTAGCTAACTATTACAATCTCAGTTAATTTAATGAAGGTTAGTAAGCTTGTTATAAATAATGTAGGTAGTTCACTACAAAAATATATAATAAAGTATATAAATCTATAAAACAATTGCAATTTTATGTATTGAATATAAATTAAATATTTAAATTATATATTTACAATTGAGGGTTGAAGCGTCTTAAGTATATTACATTTTTTATATCTATGTAACACTACCACCAAAAATCTTGTTTTGTTTCAAAGAAAAGGTCAGAAGGAGCGCATTCTGAACACAGGTAAGACTAGACCTCAAGAAAAGGACAATAGAAAAAGAACTCAAATACAATAATTAACTTTAGTATGTAAAATTCAATGAAGTTATGAAGTTCAATAGTTAAAATTATTAAAATGACACAACGATATGCTAAAGGCATTTTGAATTCAATAATCCTTAATTGCGTTGTAAGAAATGATCAAGAAATGAAATGGCATCTAGTTTATTACCGATGATTTATGCATTGCCCTAAAAGCATTCAATTTATTTCAAAATGAAATTATCGTCATTTTCTTCAATGCCGGTCTAGATCGAATACCTAGGGATTCTTCAAGGCGCGATTTTGTTCTGAATCTAATTTGCCGTCGATTAAGGAAAATGTGAGAAGCAATAAATAAGACTTGAAAATGTTATAACATGAAATGATGATAGCAATATAAATTGTATGTATTGAGGTGTAAGATAGATATCTTATGATTTGATAGATTTTTAGTACAAAATACTTCGTTTAATATTTATTATGTATAGCAATGAAGTTAAGGTTGTTAATAAGTTATAGAAATTTTGAAAAGTAGAAAAGCCATTTATACTTTACCATATGCATATACTATAACACACACTCACACAGGTACTCATACTTAGAACGTAGAGAAGATCATAATTAGAAATGATTGTTTAGTAGAATTTTATATACAAATATATAAGAAAGGAACCTATAGAAAAAGTTCCATAGCAAGCTCTGCAGTCAAGATTGTTGATAAATAAATTAAAGAAAATTAGTAAAGCAAAAGGTAGAGGAGATTTTAAATACAAATAAATAAGAAAGGTAATTGAAAAGGCACAAAAGCAAGAAATTATAGATATCACAATACACTTGAAGGTCAAAGGCAAAATATCAGAAATGTCAAAGGATATTCCATTATCCATGCGAATAATTTCAAGAGGATAAGGAATAAGAATTTAACTGGCTGATATTTCCTGTCTGTAATAAGAAAGGGCTTCCAATTTGGAATAACGTTTGTTACAGTAAGTAGGTAATTTCAATCGACTATGCTTGTCTCAAATCCGGTTATTTTAATAGTAGCTGGTATTCGTGATATTATGCAATTTTTGTATCCTTTTTGCCGATGTTTCGACTGAACTACGTGCATTGTGGTCACTGCAAAATGGACAAAACCGTGAGGACCCGTTACATATAAAAATGTATTAATTCCGCTATAGTCATTAAAATCATAAAATTTGGTAAATTTCAAATATAAAAACAAAGTATGACCATACATGAGTGATGTAATGAATGCCATTATCTGAAAATTCTCGAGTGCGAATGCGAATGCTTAAATTGTATTTTTTAATAATTTTTGGTCTGGGGCTGGAAGATCGAGATCTGATGACCTTTTTTTTGGTCCACCTACCTTTTTTGCGAAGTATTACAATTCAACATTCGTATATTCACGAATGGCAATATTCGCTACATCACTACCATACATACATAGATGCATTTGAAGAAAGATAGTTAAATGACAAAGCAATACGTATTTTCCAATTCACGAAGAATGACATGTTGACATTGAGAAACAAAATTCTAACATATAATTTATGAAATTGTCTTTCTTACCTAATATGATATGATGCTACTCATTAATATACGGTGTTTGTATTAGATTTTAATTCTTGTCATAAAACGGTAAAGGAAAATCTACATAGTAATACTATCATCAAAGATCTGTCATCTAAAGAACTGATAGCCTTGTTTCTCAACTAGCACCATTATTATATTAATAAACATATAAGTATCTACTGGTCGCAGTAACCTATACTTAAATCCGATGTACTACTACCAAATCTATTTCAAAAATATTGGAAGAAACTTCTGTTTGTAATAATCTGTTATATCATATAACATTTTCAAGCTCTTTCTGCTCATATGTATAACATTTCCCTTATGTGCAATCAAAAGTATCTTGGAGTTTGTATTCAAAGAACTAGATGAATAAAGTCATCCATTACGTTAAATTACTTTTAACTTTGCATGCTAACACTAATACCATATTTACTTTTGAAGCTAAATATATTATTAGCATTGCGTTTATTTCTGAGAGCAGTTTCTACAATTTTAGAATTTTATATACTTGAAGTTTGAAGATTTTCTTATCAACAAATTTACATTTAATGTTACTGTTGGAAAGTTTTATAGTTTTCATCTCGATATCGTTCCCCCAGGTAATATGTTATCCCATTTAAATAATAATGTCTTTAACCTTTGTCATACGAGGTTTTAAATTAAGTTTTTAGTTATTTGAGAATGTTAGAAGTTAAAGTACATTAACAACGATAGTTTTTGGGTTTTCATATTATGATTTGGCACAGACGAGGCTTACTTATGATGCTTTTATATTTTCAAGTTCTTTTTCGTACTTGTCTGAATACAATCTCTTCGGGTCGTAGGTCTCTACTAATTGCTTCCACGCTTCTGTTTCATATTTCACTAAATGCTTGATGACCTTTCGAATATTGCTGCGTTGCTTATCCGTGCACTTCTCACATCCAGTTTTCAGTGCATCTGCTATATGTGCTAAAACAAAAACATATTCATTGTTTAAGTTATATATCGTTTTGCTTGTATTGCTCGTAGATCCGAGTTTCTATTGTCTTAGATTGAGAGTACTGAGGTCGTAAATTAAACAAATGTTATTTGAACTTGTATTTGCAAGGTAGAACGAGCACACTCCTTCGCCCCATATTGCGACCGGGGAGGTACCACCGCCACACTTGTTTCTAGAGTAAAGCACTTCTTGCGTTTCAGTGAAAACCATTTATCGTTGTATCTAGGAATAGCAACGTATCTGTAATTGACTTTAGACGGAATCTCTGCTTTATATTGAGTTGCTTGCACATGTCCATAGTCATGTCACTACCGGACTACTTACAGGTGGATATAGCATGGTCGTTTGCTACTTCTAAATTGCAAATAATAATCAAGATTCGCTAATAACTACTCCCAGGGTGAGCACACGCTTTTCGATTAAAACCATACTTTAATTTCTTGTAACAACATCTGCATCTGCGGAGCTCATCAGCCGCAATGCTCCGCGTTACTAACAATAAAGATTGCAAATGCAAAAATACCTTCCGAATTTTCATTCAAAACTTCGAATGAATATTCCAAGCCTAAAGAGAATGCAGTAAATAAACTTTTCACGTTATACCTAGCTTATTACACCTCAAAATATCATATTTACCAACGTATTTAGTTAATAAAGGCTGTAATACGATCATAAAGCGGAAATCCCTGTTTCGTGAGCATTCTCTTTTGTTAGCAATATACAGAATAATTTATTACAACTCTCATATTTACGGCCTTCTGCATAGAATCTTCGTCTAATGACGGGCTATTTTGGAACAAAACATGCTTCTGTGTATAATGTCTATATAACTGAGTAAAGGTGGGCTTTCAATCTCGCAATGTACGATTGATAGGCGCAGGACGTATCATTTGAATCGGATTAGTCCGTGGTCGTCCATTGTGCGAGTATCTGTAGCAGTCGGATTCTCGATGCAACAGTAATTTGTAGTCGGTTTTCAATTAGATTACTATCAACGGTATGCTACTGGCTGCTGAGCACGTCTTTTTTAAGAATGAAGAGAGATTTAATTATAATCTACAACGCTGGCCAGATGCAGATTAGAATTCATTCCGTCTCAGTTTTGTAGGAGGCGACCATCTTAGTCCTCGGAAGTAGCAACGCATTTGTAATTGGCTCTATAACCTTTTTCCATGTCAGATTTCTATGTGCGGAAGTGCCTATTTGCCATCAGATGAATTGCATACTCAATTGAATACTTTAAACTTATAAAATCAATATATACTTGAGATCGTCATGGACGATTTCCACATTTTTTTTCCCATCTATATATTTTTTTCTTACAATGTGTTTTATTTGCTACAGATTTTTTTTCTCGTAGCGAGAAATCAAACAGAAACTGTTTGCCACAGAAATCTGATTGACGTCATTGGAATACTAGGTGTTTTTCCAAACGTACCAACATCATATTTATCTACGGAGAATTTCATCTGTTAGTACGTTGATCAGTGCATGCAAAATAATTTACTATACAAAGTATTCTAGTATTTTGAAACGATGCGAGAATGTAAAGCTACCTTTATCTAGCATTGCTGCATTTATATTGAGTTTGTTGAGATTTGCGTTGAATACTAAATGGTATCATATACGTAAAATCTATATAATATTTGCCACATTTTGTGCAAGTATGATAACTTAGTTACTTGGCATACATTAAATTTTTAATTTAATTTGGTTGTGTATTTCTGAATGTTACAAGTCATTAGGATAAAGTTAGTAAATTAAAACTATTTCACCTTACAGCCTTTATAATACAGGGCCACAAAACTTTCGCTTGATGCTAAAAACGTAAGCGGCAAGCGATTTAAGAAAAAAAAGCTACGACATCGTACACGGTGTTATTGATGATGGCGCATTTCATACCACACGTATGTGCGTACATATGTATAGCACACTCATACTCATCATTTTGAATAAGCATTTTACTCGATAAAATCTAGCGTTAAAACTGCACCCGTTGGGTTTGGTTATTTCAACAACTTTACCTCACCCCTTTGTGTGTAATGACATTACATTTTTATGTTCCTTCGAGCCTTGAACTACCAGTCAATTGGATCTTCGGCCAGGCAATACGTTACGGTCGAAACTGAAGGAAAGACTTTACATAAAAACTAAAAAAAACTTAAAATACCAAACATACACCTATTGATACATACGAATACTTAAAATGGATTTTGTGACCTTTAGATTACTCGCTTTTACTAATACGACATACAAAAAGAAATGTATATGTACAAGGAAATGTAATGTAATTCGAACACTTACATTTAAGTTCCTTCCCTTCTGGCGTACACCTGCCGTTATCGGTCATGCACTTTATATACGCTGTCAGTAATCTCTTATTCTTCAGCACTTCGTCTATGTCCAGCTTGTCATATTTACTCGTGTAGCTCTCAGTTTGGACTGAGATCCAGAAGATTGATAGGATCACGACGAATAGCACGAACTTCATACTATCAACAAGAAACAAACAATGATTAAAAAAGCGAAACATGCCAAGATCTTTGAGTGTCCAAAATCTTTTGGTCGGAGATCTGAAAAGATATCCAGCATCATTTGCTATCTTGACCCAGTTTTTTCCACTATATGCATTTATTATACACAAAAACCTTCCTCTTGAATCACTCTATATATTAAAAGAACTGCAAAATCCGTAGCGTAGTTTTAAAGATCTAAGCATACATAGGGACATACAGCGAGGAGCGACTTTGTTTTATACTAAGTAGTGATACGTTTTACCTTGTAATTGAACAAGAGAGTATTACAGTAACTCATATAGTACTCTTTATCTTTGAAAAAAAACTACATTAAAATCCGTAGCGTAGTTTTAAAGATTTGAGCATACGTAGGAACAGACAGCGGGAGCCAACTTTGTTTTATACTATCTTTTTTTTTTGTTTTCGAGGGGGAAACCTTCTAAAGGTACCCAACGCCGTGGGAGCGACGCAGGGTTATGTGGGATTTTTACCGCACTAAAACCCCCCCGGTGGCCGTCCTCGGCGCTGAAAAGGAGGACTCCGGGATCTCGAAACGACTTCAACCGGAATCCTCGAGCGCGCTGCCCCATCGGGCTCCTCCCAGATGGGCGGCTGGGCCCACCGCTCCGTCTAGTCTTTACAACGGTATGCGACCACACATACCGCCGTCCTTCCAGCGATTGCCTGACCGAACGGTTCGAGCTCGCACTCTAGCCGTCTGCAACCCCGGAAGCCCCTTTTAGTCGCCTCTTACGACAGGCAGGGGATACCGTAGCCCTATTCTGACCCCGAGGCTACAGGGACGTGTTTTATACTATCTAGTGATTAAGATATGGCCTATTGAGCGTTCCAATAAAAATGGCACATCCACCAGCTTACTAGAACAAATTAAATTATGGTAACATCCATCCATATACTAGATAAACTTATATTGTATTGAAAACCTGATGATTCAGAGCAATACTGTTAATATCTGACAATAATTTCTCTACGTAGCGTGCGGGGGGGCGCTTCGCCCCGGGCGGCCTGCTTGGGGTGGTAAATTAATAAATTTTAATTAAAGCTCCTAGTATAGTTGCATTAACGGATTATTATTTATTAATTGAATTAATGAAATATGTGTTAGTTATTGAAATAAAATAATCGTTTGTATTATAATCAATCGTAGACTACCAAGTTGTTTTTAGGGCTCTATATGTAACTGTATCTATAAAATAAAATTGGAACCTTATTATTTGGGGTTATCCCCACAGTCTGCCAGTCTGTAATAGACAGGCACTTAGTATTTTACAGAGTGTATAAAATAAAATAATTATCCTCACATCCCATTATCCCCACAGGGGGGTTATCCCCACAGTCTGCCAGTCTGTAATAGACAGGCACTTAGTATTTTACAGAGTGTATAAAATAAAATAATTAATTATATTAAAACGAGCTATAATCATAATACCAAGCGCTAAATAAAAAAATAAGTGATCTCCATACATAAATCGGATTTCTCTCGGAGTTGTTCGGTTTAATAGTAAGTAATACTCGTATGTAATTTTTTTCTTAATTTTTACAATGCATACCTGCTATGATTACAAATGTTAATTAAAATGCAAATTTGATCGTAAGGATCCCCGTACGGTATAATTAAGTACGTAAAGGAAAAGACTGCAAGAGACTCACCCTTGACCAATTTGAAAATGTGAACTAATCATAAATATACTCACTTGTTATAAATGCGATCCTTGAAAAATATCACAATGTCACTCAATTATTTTTGTCTAATTACTCTTTATTTCATTACAGGTAAGTTACCGAAGAACAATTTCGCCGAATCGTGAGTAACCAGATATCAAGTGTTTGACGGAGTTATAGTACTAAACAACACTAGAGTGAAGTTCAAAACTTAACTGTGATTGTTAGAAATGTTTTTTACCTTTTATAGCATCATTTTAAGCCCTTGGCCTAATGAATAAACCATCGTGAACACGCAACGAGTTTTTCATGCTTTCCTTATTTATGATGATGTTTTGTTGCGAAATATTAATTATCTGAAATCTGTAGTACTCGGATTTTTATTTTTGCAACTGGCTGCGGCATACGTGTACCAGGTGAATTTTAGGAAAAAAATTAAAACTGGTAATACGTCATTTCTTTATTCAATGTCAACTTTACTTTTTTTATCTGACTGAAGTACCAAACGAGCATGCAGTCCATCTGATGATCAGTGGCCTCTGCCGCCCTGCGACATCTGTAATCAACTACATATAGAACATGAGTTCCATCTGAAGCCAATCACAGATGCGTTGCTACTCCCGAGGACTATGATGGTCGCCTCATGTGAAAGTGTGCCGGCAACCACACCCTTCTATCGAAACGCAAGAACTGCTTCACGCTAGAAATAGCTGTGGCGGTGGTACTTCCCCGGTCGAACTACACTGGTTCTACCACCTTCAAAATAATGCTTTGCTGCGAAATATTTATTATTTGAAATCTGTAGTAGTCGGATTTTTTTCGTAACTGGCTGCTGCATGCGTTGTGTGCCAGTTAAAGTATGAAGAAAACAAACAAAACGGTCTCTTTCATATCATCTTCATATATTTTAATATCATCGATAAAGAATGTGCACTATTCTTTTATATACAGATTTTTGGGCCAGGAACTCCACTGTTACACTAAAACGCCCGTCCAAATCCTGATTAATCTCTTTTCCCACAAATGCTATCTTGGCGCTTTAGCATTATTTCCTTTCCACTCACGATTTACTAGTACTAGTCACCCGTCACATCAGTCGAAATTCGACCGTAATTTAAATTAAAAAACTAAACTTCATATTGTCCAAAGAAGTCTGAAATTAAAATAAAATGTAATAATTTTAAGTAGTTTTGAACGCACCCGTTAAATATAAAACGAGGTTTTATAGCTAAACCGCATTTAAAAGCAAAGCAAAAAGACACTGACATTTCTAACGTTATGTGTTTTGATAGTGTATTATTTCTGTTTTTGACAAATGCACGGTAGTGTGTGTAATGTGTTTTAGTTGATTTTATGTATGTTTTAAGCGTTATTTGAAAAAAGTATTAACATTCTGCACTCCTCTACGTCCGCTATAACCGTGCAAAGTTTCATACTAATCCGTCCGCGGCATATTACTTAAAAATGCTTCACGTCGATTATATAGAGATATCACACAGGCACCTAAAATAAAATAGAAAATAATATAAATCAATAGTGTTGAATACTACTTGGTTACTTTTATCAATGTCGTAGATTCTTTCAAGGTAAAGGCGAGACAGACCTCGCCTAGCTAATTGAGTATCGGTATTTACATCTTTAATTAAGTCATGACGTTGACTTGATCGGGCTAGATTATTAATTTCTTTGACTTTGCCCTAATTTTAATTCCCTTGTGATATTTTTATTATAATTATATTTTATCGATCACTAACTTATTACCCGACTTCGTCAGAATTTGCGCAGTGTTTTTCGAGCGTATGCATGTACCTATATTTGTAACTGCGTTACATTTTTGAAGTGAAACTTCTTTATCGGGGTTGGAAAAAAATTTAGTGTAACATTTTTTCGTTACGCGCCATTTTTTTCTGTTACGCGCCATCTTTTTCTGTTACGCGCCATCTTTTTTTTTCCGTTACGCGCCATCTTTTTCTTATCCCTACCACGCGTGATATTAGATAGATTATTATAGATTAGATTATTAGATAAAGTTTAATAGAAGCCTTTATTAAACTTTATCTAATTTAACTTTATTTAACCAATTTCTGTAAAGTTGCATTTAGTAAATTATTTTTTGAAAAATAACGTCATAAAGAAGTTTCACTTCTTACGAGTGTACGCTAGTACACGCACACATTTTTTTTTTGTAAGATTGAAGTAGCAAACGAGCATGCAGTCCGCCTGATGGTAAGTGGTCACAGCCGTCCATGGACATCGGTAAGCAACTTGATATAGAACATGAGTTCCATCTGAAGTCAATCAAAGATGCGTTGCTTCTCTTGAGGACTAAGATGGTTGCCGCATATAAAAGTGTGCCGGCAACTACACCCTTCTATCGAAACGCAAGAAATGCTTCACGGTAGAAATAGGTGTGGCGGTGGTACCTCCCCGGGCGAACTACTGGTTCTACCACGTATAAGACTATTTCGACAAAACTTCCTAAATAGTCATTTTTTTTTACGACAACAAGATACGCGAGTGTTAATTTTAGCTTTAACAGGCGGGTTTTTTGAAGTGAAACTTCTTTATCGGGGTTGTAAAAAAATTTAGTGTAACATTTTTTCGTTACGCGCCATCGTTTTCTGTTACGCGCCATCTTTTTTTTCCGTTACGCGCCATATTTTTCTTATCTTTACCACGCGTGATATTAGATACATTATTATAGATTAGATTATTAGATAAAGTTTAATAAAAGCCTTTTATTAAACTTTATCTAATTTAACTTTATTTAACCAATTTCTGTAAAGTTGCACATAGTAAATTATTTTTTGAAAAATAACGTCATAAAGAAGCTTCACTTCTTATGAGTGTACGCTAGTACACGCACACATTTTTTTTTCTTATTTCTAGTTGCGCATAGCAGACAACATTGAACACAAGTAACAAAGGTAAAACGAGTATGGTTTATGTTTTCACCGGGGACTTAAAACCGCTATATCTATTTTTAGCATAGCTTTTTTGCGTTTTTGTGATAAAGGGTTACCAACTCTCTTTCATATGAAGCGATCATATTTCTAGCGTGAAGCATTTCTTGCGTTTCGATAGAAGGGTGTGTTTGCTGGCACACTTTCACGCATCTGTGATGAAGTTCAGATGGAACCCATGTTCTGTATGAAGTTGCTTACGGTGTCCATGGGCGGCAGTGACCATTACCATCAGATGGACTGCATGCTCGTTTGCAACAAGTCAGATAAAAAAATCTAGTCCTAGTAAATAGCGACGCATCTGTGATTGACAGATGTTATAAAACCCCAGTTATTATGTAGAACAAAAGTTAGCTACCACACCTATTTCTAGCGTGAAGCAGTTCTTGCGTTTCGATGGAAGGGTGTGGTTGCCGGCACACTTTTACATGAGGCGACCATCTTAGTCCTCGGGAGTAGCAACGCATCAGTGATTGACTTCAGATAGAACCCCATGTTCTGTACGAAGTTGCTTACAGATGTCCATGGGCGTGGATGACCACTTACCATCAGGTGGACTGCATGCTCGTTTGCTACTTCAGTCTTATAAAAAAAGCTGCCTACGTACATCTGTGAAATTGTTTACAAATGTCCATAGGTGGCAACGACACCATGCCATTAGGTAGACTGTACATTTGTTTGCTTTATTTTAAAGGAATACAGTCCACAAGATGAATATCAACGCTCATGATCATATGAGAGTTTGTAAATGTAAAAACGAGTAAGATTTTTACTCCATTACACTAAAAAATAAAACTCCAAAATAATTAAAACGCATTTGCAACGTATCCGTATATTTCGAATTTAATCTCGTAAAACTGTAATTTGGTTGAATAATTTAGCTAATTGCTACTTTCGTGCACACGGGTGGAAAAATTTAATTCTTTCCACTTTTCTGGAAATTTGACCATTCTTCCGACTGACCGAATGGGCACACATTAATTAATGCGGCAAATTTTGGGGCTTGAATTATGCTGGAAATGGACCTGTGTTTTTTAATTGGGGTCATTTTTTTCTTTTGCCGTACGGGGCAAAAATTAAAATATGTGAATGGAGAACGTTGAAATGGACTACGTTATGGTACACTGGGATCTTTTATGAACACACATAAAGACTTCTCACTATATTTGAAAAAACTCAAGCGTTTGTTTTTAATTACTAAAAGGAAAGTGAAAGGATATTAATTGAAGGTAAGGTTTCCCTTCATGATGTGACAACAATTATAAGTAGTTAAGCATTGCTGTATTCTGATTTGAGAGTTGTCGCAATATTGAGACACTAGTATAAATTGAAACAAAGTTAGTCCTCCGGAATACAAACACATCTGTGATCGGTCTCAGAGATCTTTTATAGGTACTACTCGACCAAAACAATTAGGCGCATGACAGTTGAAACGTCATTAGGACTAAGGATTTCCCATCCCGATACGAAGTATATTCTATTACCAAATACCAAGAGTATGTAAGTATATTATTGAAACATACGCCATAGTTGTGTATGTTCAATAGTCGTGTATTTATTACAGCACTTTCATGTCTTTAATATATTCGCAGACATCGAATATTTTCTTTCTTTTTTTATTTGAGTAAGCGACTAATGCCTGTTTGTAGCACATACTCGATTTTCGACTTGGGAGACAGGAATACTGAGCCAATGCATCTTTTCTTGTTAAAAAAATGTGTGCGTGTACTAGCGTACACTCGTAAGAAGTGAAACTTTTTTATGACGTTATTTTTCAAAAAATAACTTGAAAACTTGAAAAATAAATAACATGATCACGCCCACGTGTTGGTGTTTTGAAAAATGCTATCAAAAACTGAGGTTGACTTTGAATATTTTAGAAAAATAAATACGACAATCAACATTCAAGTATTAGAAAAAATTGATACCATAATTACACCCACGTGTTAGTGTATTGAAAAATACAATCAAAAACTGAGGTTAATTTTAAATAACGTGGAAAAATAAATACCACAATTACACTTAAGTATTAGAAAAAGAGATGTAATTACTTACTTTTTTAGAAATTCACTGGAATTAGAATTAAAATAAACCATTTGATTTTGCTGATCACTTCAATATAATATATATATATATATATATATATTTGTCACATCACTTTAGAGCGTTGGGAAAGATGGCGCGTAACGAAAAATAAAAAAAGATGGCGCGTAACGAAAAAATGTTACACTAATTTTTTTTCCAACCCCGATAAAGAAGTTTCATTTCACTTCAACAACCCCGATAAAGAAGTTTCACTTCAAAAATGCATATTTTGAATGTAAGAGTCCCTTCTCCTCCGCGAATAGTGTGTTTCTTACCCATTTTGAGGTTATTGACGAATAATCAACTAATTTAATAATAACTTTAAAAATTCAACAATAACTCATTAAACTAACATTATAACGAAATAACATTAAACACGTGCGGGCTAACGTAAACACCTAGACTATACACAACTGCACGTCACTAGGGGATGCGCGGAGTACCGAACCGCTTTTGTTTCATGCGCCTAATTGTTGTGGTCACGTAATACATCTCATACACCAACTAATGGAAAAAAATGTGTTTGCCCTTAAATTTATTTATGACTTTTAGTATTTAAGATTAAATATAATAAAAAGGGCCTTAAAAAGTATCCTGGGAATTAAGGTATAATACTTTTTCCAAGTTATCGGATGTAAATAAATAAATAGGAAGCACTTTCATTAAAATACACCGAATAAAGAAAAATGGCGTAATTTTGTTTTCACTACTGTTATCAATAACAGCAGATTCATAATTTCTATCGTTTATTTACTTTAATATTGGCAATTCAACGGTGCAGTATTATTCTATGATTCACTTATTCGATTTCTATTATTCAAATTAGCAAGCGCTGAGTTTTGAAGATAACATTGAAGAATCTCCTCATTCATTATGGAATTGAATGATTATTATATAATTATATTCTGCTGAGACGAAATTTTCTTAGACATGCCATTTTACTATGATTAAACCTTGTTCTGGCGTAAAGCAGTTAGGTTTTGTGAAAGGGTGTGGTTGCCAGCTCACTTTTATATGAGGCAACCATCTTAGTCGTCGGGAGCAGCAATGCAGTTGTGATTGACTTGGAATATAAAGCTTATTATAATACTAGCTTACCCGGCAAACTTCATACCGCCTAAAACTCTAAAATCTAAAATCATTAATGTTCTTCCGCTATATTATGCATGTAATATACATAAAAACCTTCCTTCGGAATTACTCTATCTATTAAAAAACTGCATTAAAATCCGTAGCGTAGTTTTAATTTAAGCATACATAGGGACAGACAGCGCGAAGCGACTTTGTTTTGTACTATGTAGTGATGAATTCTGATATGAAGTTAGTGTGTCTGCTTGATAGTAGTGCTTACTATCAAGCAGACTGCATGCTCATTTGTTACTTCAATGTGATATCAAACATTGACTACATATCCAGGTTTAGGGTTCCGTTTATGCTCTTTAGGTAGTGAACCTTAAAAATACGTACTGATAATTCATGTAACAATACGACCATGGCACTGGTCTGATACGCAGAAAATTGTCAATTCAATACCTAGAAATACAAATAAGCAGAAATACCTATTAATGATATTTTTAATGGGTATAAGAGTTTAGATGTTTCATGGAAACATAGTCTGGTTTTGAGTTTAATATATAATAGATAAATAGTTATGAGTAAATGGAGCATAGATAGCCTAATGGTTGAAGCTTGTCATCTCGATCGGGAGGTCCGAGGTTCAATTCCCATTCACGCCACTGATATTTTTAATTATTTGCGTATTGGAAATTAATTATCACTACTTTACGGTGAAGGAAAACATCGTGAGGGAAAATACACACTTAAGAGTTCTATAAAAAGTTTTTAAAGGTGTGTGAAGTCTACCAACTTGCACTTAGCGATTTCGGTCTATGGCCTAAAACACTTACTAATGCTTATTCTGTGAGAAGGACTAGCCTAGCTGTGGAGCTGTGGGACAGTAAGAAATGGGCTGATGACAAAGTACTCGCTGCTTTAGCCCTTAATTTTTTAACAAAGGCACGTTGCTGGTGACTTTGCAGATGTATTCTTGACCTCTTCTACCTTCAAGTAATATACGTGACTATTAATTTTTTAATTAAGCTTGTAATTTAATAAATGGTTTCGCGTTATATATACGCGATGTTCTAATTACATGTTTTACCGCAGTATTGACGCAATGTTATAACATATGTATGTTAATTTGTTGACTGAAATAGGGTAAATGGGACACATATTTAACGTACGTGCTGGTATTTTGTTGCATTCGATAAATAAGATTTGAGATAATCCGGTACAGATTCGAAAGTATCTTGAATTTTTCGATTTTATGTGTATTAGAAAATATGTGATTGTAGACAGATACACATCAGATTTTTTTAAATATAAAAAACTAGCTGAATCCCGCAGCTTCGCCCGCGCTTAAAAAATACATGACATATACATAGTCATTCAAGAGGAATATTTCTTTCATACATATATTTTTGGTATATTGAACCGTTTTCGCAGCGCACGCAACGAAAGCCCTCGAGGATGAATAATTTTCCTTGTTTTTTTCACATTTTCCATGATTTCTTAGCTCCTAATAGTTGCAGCGTGATGTTATATAGCCTAAAGCCTTCCGCGATAAATGGTTTATTCAACATAAAAATAATTTTTCAATTCCAACCAGTAATTCCTGAGATTAGCGCGTTCAAACAAACAAATAAACTCTTCAGCTTTATAATATTATAGTATAGATAACACTCTAACACGAGTGAAGTCTGCTAATTGCACATGACTAGTAGACTATTGCTCAAGCCCGTGACATGTTGAAAGCGGTCCTGACTCAACAGAGACACGGGTCTAAAACGTATGTTACTTGTACGAGAGTACCTGTAGTTAGCAAATCTATTAACATACCTCTAAAGTCAGCAACTTCATACAGAACAAGGGATCTGTCTGAAGCGCTGCTGCTACTTCATGCTGCTGCTGCTGCGTGATGAAACAGATGCGTTGCTACTTTTGAGAAACAAGATAGTTGCCTCAGAGGATATTAGTTGCCTATAAAGTGAGCCAGCAACCACACCCTTCCACCGAAACGCAAGAACTGCTTCACGCTCGAAATAGGTGTAGCGGTGGTAACTCCTCAGTCAAATATTATACTAGTTGACCCGGCGAAATTCGTTCCGCCTAAAAGTTAAACATCTAAAATTATCAGCATACATAAAATTCTTCTCTTGAATCACTCTATGTATTAAAAAAAATGTGTGCGTGTACTAGCGTACACTCGTAAGAAGTGAAACTTCTTTATGACGTTATTTTAAAAAAAAATAATTTACTATATGCAACTTTACAGAAATTGGTTAAATAAAGTTAAATTAGATAAAGTTTAATAAAAGGCTTTTATTAAACTTTATCTATTAATCTAATCTATAATAATCTATCTAATATCACGCGTGGTAGGGATAAAAAAAAGATGGCGCGTAACAGAAAAAGATGGCGCGTAACGAAAAAATGTTACACAAAATTTTTTTCCAACCCCGATAAAGAAGTTTCATTTCAAAAAACTGCATTACAAACCGTAGCGTAGTTTTAAAGATCTAAGCATACATAGGGACAGACAGCGAGAAGCGACTTTGTTTTATACTATGTAGTGTTACGTTTTACCTTGTACTTGAACAAGAGAGTATTAGTCTAGTATAAAAAGGAGGGTATAATCATTATGTGATTCAATCTAACAATTTACAAGCGTAAGACGTTACTCTGTCTGAATGTATTCTGAAATTGTATAAATGTGAAATTGTGAAAATATAAATGTTGTACATAATGTGTCGTTTACTTTGGCCATCCAATCATACTTCTGAAACACTTTTCATTTTAATTTATTGCTGCGTAATGAAACATATTGTTGTATTTCAGTGCAAATAACTAATCTACCGTAATATTTATGAACCAGTAACCATTATCTAACAATACGCAAATATATTTGATTGCCCACAAACAACCGAAATAACTATTTAGTATTTAATCCGCGTTTCTCGTATCCGATAACAAAATGAAACAGTGGTTGCAAATCAAATTCTGTTCACGGATATTAATCTCGTATTTAATATCACTTTAATTTATATGTTTAATGTATAATAAATATATGTTTTGTGTAATAAATGTATATAGAAGCAAGCAAACGAGCATGCAGATCACTTTCACTACCTATGCAAATTATAGACATTTCATTTCATTTGATGATAAGTGCCCACTGCCGCCCATGGACATCTGTAATCAACTACATAGAGAACATGGGTTCCATCCAAAGTCAATCACAGATGCGTTGCTACTCCCGAGGACTATGATGGTTGCCTCATGTGTAAGTGTGTCGGCAACCACACCCTTCATGGACATTTGCAATCAACCCCATATACGATCAGTCTTACCAGAAGTTGCAGATGCGTTGCTGCCCCCAATGTTTTTGTAGGTGATTATTCTCGCTGCTTCGCCCTCTTTAGTCACGCCTACCACGGTAATGAGTATCGTGTGTTTTAATGTATGGCGGAGCGGGTACAACCACTATTGTCCCACTGCTGGGCACGGGTCTTCTCTCAGAATGAGAGAGTTTTAGGCCATAGGTGGACTTCACACCTCCGAGAACTTTTTTTAAAGACGTCTCGGATGTGTAGGTATCGTTTACCGAAAAGCAGTGATAATTAGTTTTTAATACGCACATAAATCGGTGGTGCGTGTCTGGGTTTGAACCTCGGACCTCTCGATTGAGAGGGCAAGTTTCAAACATTAGAATATCACTGCTCGTAATGTATGTCGTAAACTATCTCTACCAATTTTATTCGACCTGTAGTTTTTGCAAGAGTAATCCATACATCCTCACAATCTTTCGTATTTATAATATCCATAAGATGAGATTTATTTAATTTGCTGCCACAAAATAATCCCGCCAATTTTGAACCCAGACCTCTGGGACGCCATTGCTTTAAATACAAAATAAATTCGCAAGTATTGTCCAATTTAACAAAACTTCAGCCCTGAATTAATTCTGCGTGAAGTCAAACGCGTTTCTCGGTACGGCTGAGCGAAGCTTCAATTGCTACATTCTTCAAATTATGTAGATTTTGTTATCCAAAACAACTTTATATTAAAAAATTCCAAACTTATTGTTGTCTTTATTCTTGTTACTGAAAGTAATGAAATACCAATACTAATTACAATACCAATTTAAAATAGTGTTTTATTTGAAATAAATGAATAAATACACGCTCACGCTTTTCATAGCCGCTTTCCACTCTCGTAGTCCCACACTAGGATTTACTCCTGTGTCGTGGGTACCATGGAGACACACAACGACGAATACACAATCACGCAGACCCAGAACATGAATCTAAACTCATCATTCAGATACCTGTCTGGCCGGGAATCGAACCCGGGACTCATTGCGTGTCAGACCGATATGGTAACTGCTCCGCCACGCGGGTCTTCATTAAATAAATAAAGAGTTTGAAAGGAATTAATTTTATGCAGCTTGACTTCGGAGGCAGCCTTGCCTCACGTATTTTTGGCATCTAGTCTGCAGAGTTCTGATTGAAACGGTTTACTAAGGATACCTATCCAATTCAGTCCAATTCTCAAGTTAATGCAACGTATATCGTTTGTTCTACAGCTAAATTACTTTATTGACCTGATGTCAATAAAGAAGTCCAGGTAGTAGAACAGTTAGTAGAAGTGTAGTTGGACCGGGGAGTTACTACTGCCACACGCATTTCTAGCGTGTATCAGTTCTTGTATTTCGGTGGAGACGTGTTGTTGCCGATTCACTTTTTTATGAGGCTACCATCTTAGTTCTTGGGAGTGGCGAGGCATGTGTGATCAATTTCAGTCAGAGGCCTTGTTCTGTATAAAGTTATTTACAAAAGTCCATGGGCGGCACTGACCATTCATCATCACGTGGACTGTATGCTAATTTGCCTTTTTCAATCTTATAAAACAAAGGCAGTCGTCAGGGGTAGCAACGCATCTGTAACAGACCTCAAATGGACCTCTAATCTTAGCTAGAACTCTAAGCATTTTTCGTCAAGTTTCATGAAGATCGTTTTTTTCGCCAACTTTCAGTGACTAGTTCTGGATGTGGCCCTTATATAACTCTATGGTCCTTAAGCTATATATAGCCTTATTTTAGCTATATAGGTAATATAGCTAAAATAAGCATGGCCTATGCTGTCAAAAAGGTCGTTGACTATCGTTTTAAACAGCCTACCCAATCAAAACTCAAAGTTTAATCGCAAAGACAATCGTTTGTGCGTAAATATGACACTGTCTAGGAGAATTTAGTCTAGACTTGACTCCTTTCAACTTTGCAATTAACTTTTAAATTACGTTTATCTTACAGAACCAATCAACTCAAGTTACGAAAGAAATTAAAAACTTTGTTCTGATCTGTTTTTAAAACGAATTTACATCGTTCTAAATTAAATCAATTGTAAAAAGAACTGACTTCTCAAACTGAAAAGAGAAAATTAAGTACAATAATATCTCGATTTACGCTACCCTGACTTACGCGGTTTTCAAATCCCCACAATTCGTCTTTTATTGAGTGCAACCAGAATCACAAAATTTATATATAACGAAGAGAATGCGTGAAGTGTGACGTCAGGAAGGCCAGGATGGTCGAGGAGTCTTCATTACTGTCCATTCTTGATGATTTAAAGTAAAACACGCGTAAACTTCTTCGATTTATTCACAATTTACGAGGTCCGATCGCTTCGACGGTTAAACAAGAAATCTTTTTCTACCGGCGCTCGCTTTTTTATAACAATGTTTGGTGGTGTGACAATACAAATTTATGGAGGGTAAACTAAATTACAATTCTAAAAATCATTAAATCTTGGTAATTCAATAAACAAACAATTTTCGATCTTTAAACTAACTAAAATAATTATTATTGGCGACGTGTTATTCATAAATACGCGGTGTCGCGCCGACATGTATTATCGATTACATAGTCTATCCACACTTACTATACCACACTTTTAAATATCAAATAACAGTGTAGGATAGTAAGCCTATGTATAACAGCTACAATTTATTATTTTCGTGATTTATTACGTGTTTGTTATACCCCGACTTACGCGAATTCGACTTACGCGGTTATAACTCAGTCCCACCTATCGCGTAAGTCCGAGGTATACTACAATAATGAAATATATTAAAATAAATTATAACATGACGCACGCGGTGAAAATCAAACTAATTATAGATAACTTATTCCCGCGGGTTCGCCCGCTTCGGTCTTGTCTATCTCCATATTAAGTATACTATGTTTTAATCCAGGTCATATTTTATGTGCGTGGTAAATTTCATCGAAATCCTATCGTAGTTTTTACATGAAAGCGTAACAAACGAAGTTACATTCTTTTTTTTTTATCTGACAAGTAGCAAACGAGCATGCAGTTCACCTGATGGGAAGTGGCCACATGGACATCTGTAATGGACTTCATACAGAACACGGATTCTATCTGAAGTCAATCACAGATCCGTTGCTACTCCCGAGGACTATGATGGTCGCCTCATATAAAAGTGTGCCGGCAACGGCCGAAACGAAACGCAAAAATAGGTGTGGCGGTGGTACTTCCCCGGTCGAACTACACTGGTTCTGCCACCTTCAACATTCATATTTATTCGGGGACAAACTAACCCCACTAATAGGGATGTTTGTTTGTCGCCGTCTTATAATTTGTTGAAGTGAAAACTTCTAAAGTTGAAAGATTTTTGATAGAGGGAAAACCTATGGGTTGGCGTCACCCACATGCTAAGACGTAGTCATAAAGTATGTGATATCTAACCGTGACTGGAATTGTTAAAAAGAGTTAGAGGCGACGGAAGTCCATCGGCAGTCCCTGTAACTACTGTTTTATTTGTTTTGACTGCATGTAGTTAATTTATTTTTAAGTTTTATTTGTAACTATTATTTTATTTGTAACTAATATAAAGTTTAGTTTAGTTTTAAGTTAAATTCAAGACTTTTGTTCTAAGGTATTTATCATATAATGTTGAGTGACTACAAAAGTATATGGTCAGTTTATTAACTTCAACTTTAATTTTATACTTCAAGAAACCTTTTCAGTGTTGATTTTATTAACTTCATTTTTGAAGAAAAAAATTTAGAACTTCTTTCAGTCGCTTTCAGTAAAGGAATTCGAGTAGCCAATTCCTGTCTGAAGCAGGTAATAATGTTCGGAACAGAATACTCTTCTGAAACGAGCGCATTCGTTCCACACAAAGGCATTCCTGGAAATACTGAAGAAAGAAATTGCGGTGCAACTCATAGACTTTCATATTGCGTTCGTAGAAGAGACTTATTTGTAAACAGCTTACAGAGTATTTTGTTTTGATGAAGTAGAGAGCAAGAAAACATTATTGATTTTTATTAAATGCTTTTATTTAACTTACAATGTTTCTGGGTATGTATGTATGTGTGTTTAGGTCAAATCTGGCAACCTGAATTTAACCCACTTCTCAGTGTCCGATTGAGCAAAAATATGGTATATATAATGTCTTGATGACAATTCAATTATATATAATCAATATTGTTATTAATCCAAAATGGCCGACGCAACATAATGGCGTACTACGTATTTTGTGCAACCCACCCTATATGGGTATCAAATGAAAGGGCTTAATGTATAAAATACAGTACAATGAGAAAAACATCCAAATTCAAGATGGACGCCATCAAAAAAATTGAAGATTATAAATATTTGTACTACACACCCAATATCACCCATCAAATGAAAGGGCTTAATTAGTAGAACACCTGTATACGTAAAACAAACTATTATTTTAATGCACTGAAAAGAAAAAAAATGTAGTAGCTTTTATATGATGGAGAATTGTACGATGCAACAAAATAATGGGTTTGAATACTACAAAATTTATTTTTCCCTTTTCAGTGCATTGAAATAAAAGCTTGTT
This sequence comes from Spicauda simplicius, assembly GCA_949699795.1. Taxonomy (NCBI): domain Eukaryota; kingdom Metazoa; phylum Arthropoda; class Insecta; order Lepidoptera; family Hesperiidae; genus Spicauda; species Spicauda simplicius. Next base: position 15,915,850 of record OX453071.1, on the reverse strand, counting down.
TTATAAAGTATTTTTAATATATCTGTACCTAATGATAAGGACATGAAAAAACGAGTGGAGTCGGTATGTGTTTTTCCTGGTATAAATTTAAAATGAGTAGGTATACAGCTTGACAGTAAGTGACCACATTGCCCACCGTATTATCCGTTAAGCGCCTTTTAAAGTCTCTTGCTGGGAATAACCCTCCTCTCATAAAGCCTACACCTTTTCGCTCATAGCCATCGCGCCTGGCATAGTCGTTGATGACTGCAGTGGGTGTTGATATTTCATTAAAATCTATGTGAAACAGAAACTTCGTGCTCACTTTCTTAAAATGACATATAGTTAAAACCTTTTGATGTAACACTTTGTTTTTGTAATAGGTACTTAATCATTCATACGTACCTATATTAATTTTCATATCCTATGTACTTTAGATAAATACATATATTTCTTTATACATTGACTTCATATAACAATATATATATGTATATTTACTTTTCATCTTCGTATTTATATATCTTTTCTTTTTTTCTCTTTTTTTCTCTTTATTCCTTATTTATTCTTAGATTCTGTGTTTTTTCCCCCATTTTGCACTTCCTTAAGGTTGACTGGGAGAAAATGCTATTAAGCATTAAGTCCGCCTTTTGTCCATTGTTTTTTTTTTATGGTCAATAAAGTTTAAATAAATAAATAAAAAATAAATATGTGCTTTATCAAAAGTAATTAAAGACGCTTTAAACACGCTTTCTACACTCATAGCCCCACACTAAGATTTTCTCCTGTGTCGTGGGTACAATGGACACACAAAAAGACGAATAGACAAACGCCCAGACCCAGAACAGGAATCTAAATTCATCTTTCAGATACCTGTCTAGCCGGGAATCGAACCCGGAACGCATTGCGCGTCAGACCGGTATGGTAACCGCTCGGCCACGCGGGTCGTCAAACATTACAATTAGAATTATGTTACACTTCCCAAACGCGAGTGAAACCGCGGGACATAGCTACTTCACGTCAACCCATCATAGTCCCACTGCTGGGCACGGGTCTTCTCTCAGAATGAGAGAGTTTAGGTCGTAGTCCACCGCGCTGGCCAAGGACGAATTGGTGGACTTCACACACCTCCGAGGACTTTTTTAAATAACTCTCGGGTATGTAGGTTTCGTCGCGATGTTTTCCTTCACCGAAAAGCAGTGCTAATTAATTTATGATACGCACATAAATCAGAGGTGCGTGCCTGGGTTTGAACCTCGGACCTCCCGATCGAAAGGGCAAGTTTCAACCATTACGCTATCACATAGCTACTTAGTAAATGTTATCTCATAAAAGTATTACGTTCAATGTACAAGCCGCATGGTTGGGTCCGTTTCCACTCTGTGGGTCCTTACATTCCTTTATACTATTGTTTTCCTTTGATCAGTAAACCACCTTAATTGGCCTTTTCAAACGTTTTATATAAAAACACGACCTTTCTGCATTAACTTTGTTTATTTTGCTCTTTGTTTAGTTTTGTTAATTTTATAAAAAGCACTTTGTGCTAAAAATTGCATACTTTTGGTACAAAATGATTTTTTAAAATTGAGTATAAAATATCAGACTATCAATATGGAACAACCTTGGTGCAATAGTTACCACTCAAACTATGACGCAAAGTGATTTGGGTTTGATTCCCAAGCAGTAATATAAGTGAATATGGATTTTTGTGTGGTAAAAGCGTAAGGGTAAATATTAGGTAAAATATCAGACTATCAATATGGAACAACCTTAGTGCAATAGTTACCACTCAGACTATGACGCAAAGTGATCCGGGTTTGATTACCAGGAAGTTATATAAGTGAATATGGATTTATGTGTGGTAAAATCGTAAGGGTAAATATTAGGTAAAATATCAGACCATCAATATGGAACAACCTTAGTGCCATAGTTACCACTCAGACTATGACGCAAAGTGATTCGGGTTTGATTCCCAGGCAGTTATATAAATGAATATGGATTTATGTGTGGTAAAAGCGTAAAGCGTAAAGCGTAAAGGCGTAAAGGTATTAGGTGAAAGCTGTGATATATTTTTCTTTTGGAATTTCGTATTTTAATTTATTAATTTAGCTGTATTACTTTTTTTCATTACCTTTCCATTGTTACTCCGCTAGAAAGAGTCTAAATGCTTTTAAAAATCCGGCTTGAAACTATTTAGAACTGAGAATAATATATGCGTAGGTACTACGAGAATTGAGGAGCAGTGATAGCCTAATGGTTGAAACTTGCCCTCTCGATCGGAAGGTCCGAGGTTCCAACCTAGGCACGCACTTCTTATTTTTCTGAAATTATGTGCGTATTAGAAAATAATTATCACTGCTTTTCGGTGAAGGAAACCTACACACCCGAGAGTTCTTAAAAAAAAGTTCTCGGAGGTGTGTGAAGTCCACCAATTCGCGCTTGGTCAGCGCGGTTTGCTATGCCCTAAAACTCTCTCATTCTGAGAGGAGACCCGACCCCAAAAGTGGGATAATATTAGGTTGACTACTACGAGTCATTATAATACTTAACGGGTACTCACGATATGCGACACGATATCGACGACGATGTGGACCACGATCCATGCAACTGTGTTGAAATATCGGCAAAAAGAATTCTATAAGAATTCATAAACGTCATATCGTGAGTACCCGTTAAGTATTATAATGTATCAATTCCGCGATAATACTAATCTAAAATCATATACTGTAGGGACATGTAATATTGCAATGTTCATGTCAGCAAATAAAATGAGATCAAGTGAATCGTGAGTGTGTGAGTGTTGCAATTACAGCGAAAAACATTGTATATGTATAGAGACGGCTGCGTCCGTCGTTTAAGTCAACAGTCTAAAATATATACGGTTAACGGAACACGTATTTTATTCCATAGTCCCAGATCCGTATAGGTAACCCTTTACATTACCTAAATATACGACTACGAGAATTGTATATGTTCTTGATGAACACAAGTGTGAGATATATATTTACATCAGTGCGCAGATGTCGTTAGTCCATTCTAACGGTAATCCCTATTTACATCGAATTGGTTAGTTAATTTGATTAATCACAGTCTTATGTGCCACCGGACCGTGTCCCATTTATCTTAATTCGGATCACGGGACGGATTTCCTTTCGCCCAAATGTCAACGATTTCCATTCACAGCGGCCATTTGTCTATTTGTAGGGAAATTTGACTGCTTCTATTTACGTATTTATTCACTCAATCTAAGTTAACTAGTCACCCGTCGCAACGGTCGAAATTCGACCGTAATTCAAATTAAAAAACTAAACTTCATATTGTCCAAAGTAGCACTAGAATTTCTGTAATTTAAATAAATTGTAATAATTTTCAAGTTATTTTGAACACAACCATCATTGCAACCTCTTTTTACCTTATACTAGATAAGGTAAAAGGAGGTTGCAATGAATTATTTGAAAAAAATATTAGCTTTCCGTAATCCTTCTCTACATCAACTATAACCGTGCGTAATTTCACACTCCTCCGTCTGCAGCAAGTATCTTAAAAACGGATCACAAGTTTTTGCTTCAAGTATGTATCAATATATTACAAGCTACTTTTAAGGGTTACCTACTACACCAAGTATTTTATCATTATTATTTTAAGCTATTCCATAGCTTTTATAGCGGGCTTTAAGCACGGCGACCGAATCAAGAAATTCCGTAACGTAAAAAACCTAACTCCCACACGTAGAGCGGCCGAGCGTTCGCTTAACGCGTCAGTATATAGTACGACAGTACAAAGCTTTGCACGGATCAAGACGAGCTGCTGGGAAATTAGACGAATGTGTAAGCAGCTGTTTCTGAGAAATTACATAGTATCAAAGAAAAAAACTTAAAATAATATAAAAGAAAAACAAATACTGCATAAATAAATAAATACTTATAATTGCGTAAGATGATAAAAATGCTATGCAATAGCTTTACCGCGGCAGTCCCTGAGTGCCGCACGTTTTTTTTTATTTGTGTAAGTGTATATCATATATACTTACCAATTCATAGATTTTTTGCTTAAAGCGATCCGAACACGATTATGATATGATACGTACCGTGAGCTTTAAAGCAGTAGTGCTTACACAAATATACACACGGGGCGTATTTTCGCCTACGCGTTTTATAATTATACTCCACTAGAGTAACAAAAGTATAAAATGACTGAATTAAAGTAATAATAATTATTGTACTAACCGGTCTTACGAGAGCTTCATGAGCATGGAGATCAAATTAAGAAATAAATACTATAAGAACTCATTTTAATCAACATTTTAAGTTAGTCCCTGTTACATAACTCATACAAGAAACAGAAAGCGAACCGAAATATACAAAATAAGATACAAAACCATGCAGGAAATTCCAAGTTACATACAGACATAGATTACGAATTAGAGGTTATTTATAAAAAATATTTCCCAACTAAAACGCTGGTACTCACAGTGGACGTTAATGTAACAAGGCGCTGCTGTCCATCTCCTAGATTTTGTCTCTAAGTAGCACATTCACTGAATATTATTCTACACACACAGTACATATCGCTACTTCAAAACAAAGGGGCTACAACTCGAATAGACCTAATTTTACAGGAGAGCCATTTAAATGGCGGCTTTGCACTGATGTTGCAGCGTAAATTTGATTATTCGCGTTTTTATTGCTAGAAGTGTAAAATTCATGGGAATATTTTTAAATTATGAAAATATAACCAACAAAATTTGAATTTTTAAAATAAAAAGGATTTTGAATATTTTTGATTTGTGGCCCTTTTGTTTTAAAGTAGCGATTTGACACGGTATTTACGGAACAGAGATTCTCGCATCTATTATTACTCTTGTCAGTTTTCAACAACAATCCTACTAATATTATAAATGCGAAAGTTTGTGAGGATGTATGTTTATTTGTTATTCTTTCACGCAAAAACTACTCAACGGATTAGGTTGAAACTTTACAGTAGTATAGGTTATACATCAGAATAACACATGGGCTATAATTTGTAATGATTTTTTGTTATAAGGTTATAATATAACGAGAAATATCAGGTTAGTCGGAAAAAAAGTTATGCTCTGAGAGCTATCTTCGCGTACGCTGCCTAAACCGTTGGAGATATCCAAATATAATGTACCGTGGGATTGTTTGGCTCACATAAATCTAAATAAAAGTCCGCGACAGCATATGTCTATATTTTATGTATAACCCACAATAACTCTTTTTATACTTTGAAAATTTTAAAAATATCAAGTTGATGTTTCCATGGGTTTTATACAAACTAAATATTAATCCTTATCAAAATAAATGATTTCAAAAAATCAAGCATCTAATAAAGATTGAACCTGCCTTTTACACCATGTAAATTGGATAAGTAGTTTAGAAGATATTACGAGTATAACATATTGCGTAGTCAATTGATTGACCGGCAGTACGCGCCGTGCGCCGCCGCCGTATACAACGAAGTTGTATGATATTCATATTTGAATGGTTATAAAACACGGAGCAAAATGTGAAAGGTCAATGACGTCTCTGTAGTTCCGGGAATAAGGCTACGGCATCCCCTGTCTGTGGTAAGAGGCAAATAAAAGGGAGCTTTCTGGGTTGCGGGCGGCTAAACGGAGAGTTCCAAACACCCAGTCAGCAACTTCGGGAAAGATGTGTGGTCGCATGCTATCGTGAGAGCCAGGATGGACGGAGCTTGAACCGTCCAGCCAGGCGATCCCGGGAAGGACGGTGGCTTACGTGTGGACGCATATGGTGGTAAAGACCAGATGGAGTGGTGGGCCCAGCCACTCACTTGGGAGGAGCCCGATGGGGCAATGGACTCAGAGGACTCCAGTTGCGTTCCTTTGAAGATCTCGGAGTCCTGGTGCTATAAGAATCCCAGATAACCCTGCGTCGCTCCCACGGCGTACCTTTTGAAGGTTTCTCCCTCGACAAAGAAGAAAAAAGTTAATGAGAATGAAACAGCGGAAAGGTTAAATATGATATTCAATCGTCATCGACCTTTTAATGTAACACAACTCGGCACATATGTCAGATTAGCAGTAGTTTAGGTCGTAGTTGACCACGCTAGCCAACTGCGCGTTGGTAACCGTCACGGGTTTTGAGACCCTTTCTTAAAACTTTTAATTTCAGAGTAAGCATTAATATCTGTTGCCGACAAAACTAATTCAAATTAATATACGTGCCTGTGATTTGAAATTTGAACACACTGATTTAGGCGATTAACACACGGCAAAGCGCACCACCGCGAATAGCGGTGCCCCGCGCGGTAAGGCGGTTTACGCACCTGTACGCGCGGATGGACCAATCATCAAAATAAACTTTTCGACATCGAAATGCATTTTTGCTTCAACGATGATCCGCGCGGTTAGGCGCCAGTCTGTATGTGAGGCGCCGACCCCCCGCACTGTCGTTTGCGCGGAGACACGGTGGTGATGAGAACACCACTAGACCGCGCGGCCAGTCGGTGTACGTTTGTGAGGCATCAACGGATTTATTAGACCCCAATACAACATGAGATCCGCTTCACCGCCTACCGGTGCTGTATGTTAATCGCCTTAGGAAGGGCAAGGGTTCAATCTGAAGTAAATCACAGATGCGTTGCTACTCCCGAGGACTATGATGATCGCCTCATATAAAAGTGAGCAGGCAGGCACACCCTTCAAATGAAACACAAGAACTGCTTCACGGTAGAAATAGGTGCGGCGGTGATGCCTGCCTGGTTGAACCATTACTCTACCACCTTGCAAACTTTATGTGGCAGACTAAATTCCACGCGAGCGAAGCCGCGGGCACAGGCTAGTACAGCTCTAAACTTCTAAACATGCTGCTGTAGCAAAAACGGATGTGACAAACTGCAGTCGAACTACAGAGAATTCAATTCTTTCACCAATGGAATTTCATAAGCGCTTCGTATGCAACATTTTGCACTATTCGTCGCTTCGTCCGGATTTAAAAAGTTTTCAAATATCCTTTATTTGAAAACGTTATTGCCTTTATACAGACACCTGATATATTTTTTTATTATCTGTCTGAAGTAGCAAACGAGCATGCAGTCCACCTGATGGTAAGTTGTCACTGCCGCCCATGGACATCTGTAAGCAACTTCATATAGAACATAAGTTCTATCTGAAGTAAATCACAGATGCGTTGTTACTCCCGAGGACTGAGATGGTCGCCTCATATAAAAGTGTGCCGGCAACCACACCCTTCCAACGAAACGCAATGAATGCTTCACGTTAGAAATAGGTGTGGCTGTGGTACTTCCCCGGTTGAACTACACTGGTTCTACCACTTGCAAAATTCAAAATGTACTATTTACTGGACCTAAACAAACTATTGCATAGGTCCAGTAAATAGTACATTTTGAATACTTTTATAATATTGAAGTTGCAAACGAGCATGCAATCTACCTGAGAATAAGCTACTACAAGTTTCATTTTACAAAAATGATGCAGTCGAACTACACACAGTTCTCTCACTCTAAGTGGAATTAAAAATTCAACACTGCTCAATTTCGAGGGGCTTCATCTGGATTTAAAAAGTAAATCTCTATGTAAGCTTTATTGCCTATATAGACAATATATATAGAGGACTTATACAATGAAATTTTGAATGAGTTTGTTCAAAATTGGAGCTAGTTTTTTGCTATCAGGCTTTTTTATATCAACAATTTCCCCGTTCACGTTAGACTTGTTTTAAAGAGGCTGTCCAACTATTTACGTCTCTGAAGGCATCAAAAAATCCTTATCAGGTAATGTACGAACAATTGTACTAAATTTTCTCCTTTTTATTACTAAGCTGCGAATTATTAGTCGCGTTATCATCTCGCGAAACGAGAAGATCATTTTTCAAAACGTGATGTTCAAAGGATACACTGTCCAATAAGCAAAATTGCCGAAGTGTATAACAAATAAAGTCCAATACTCGTACAGGCTAATAAGTTTTCTTGACATTCAAATATTTTGTCGAATTTAAACGATATTACGGTAAAAATTCTAAAGATATAACTATTCAAGAGAGGTTTTGGTAAAACAAAAACAAACCCCCACTTTGCTTTATCAAAAGGTAATGACCGTGAAATCTTTCAAAAGAATCGTCGCTCTGGATGACGATTGAAACATGTTCAAAGTGTACGGTAATGACGTAGCCGGTGATTTTCAATCAGACCGGTTCACGGAAGTCATTAAGTGGATGAAGGTGCATCACTTACTGATTTTGCTCTCACTCCACTTGTAAAACGTTTGACGATGTTACAAAGGTAGTCTAATGAAGCAATCTTTTCTTAAAGCTGCCTCGATTTTCATTAATTTGTCGTGTCTTATTCGGAGATATAAAAGTCATTATAAACTTAGTGACTTAAGTTTAAGTAACTTCATAAAGAGACGATACCACCTGTCTCTTGAATTTGATCACTAGTGATTTGCAATGACCTTGGAAAAACCGGGAATGATGTGATGTAGTTCGACACCATTTGGAAAACTATCAAAAATTAAAAGTCATTGAAATATTATTTGTTTAATTTATAACCATCGATAAGCTTTATGTGTTCAACTGTGGGGGGTTTTGCTAATAGTCACCACGTTTGGTATGCGTGTTAGTACTGGTGCATTAGGTGTTGAAGTTACACCATAAGATAATCCATCTCTTGAGTTGTATCCTTTTATTACTTCAAATGATACCCACGGCAAGCAAGGAACTGTTGCTACTTGACATCAGTACCATAGAGTAATTTTTTGATTATATAGCATTTACTATACTTATGGAACATGCTAACTGACCTAGCCAAGGTCTCATGGCAAGGTCAGTTAGCATATTCTATATTAAAATTAACATCATATTTTTAACAATTTCTGTAGCATGTAGACTTTATTCTTAAAATACGTTATTGATTAAAAACATATATTTTGTGCTCTTTAAAATATTTACCGATTTATCGTCAAAAACTTAAGTGTCGCTTGCGAAGTGTGCGGTAATGACGCCGCCAGTGATTCTCAGTCAAAACTCGTTCTCGAAAGTCATTATGCGGGGAAGATGAACACTAATGAGATTTTTCTCTTTCGTAAACGCTTACCTAATCATGTTTCATAATGTGAAGGTTAGATAAGTGTTCTATTTTAGTTCACAATGACAGTCGATTCAATATTAGTAGAAACATTTAGAGTAATACAAATTCAACCTGGATACCTGTAGATCTCGCGATAATACAAGAGACTATATAATAAATAGTGAGCAGTGATAGTCTTATGGTTGAAACTTGCCCTCTCAATCGAGAGGTTCGAGGTTCAAACCCAGGCACGCACCTCTGATTTATGTGCGTATTAGAGATGCTTCTCGGTAAAGGAAAACATCGTGACGAAACCTAAGCACCCGAGAGTTCTTTAAAAAAACCTGTTCTCGGAGGTGTGTGACATCCATCAATTCGCACATTGCCCCGCGGTGGACTATGGCCTAGAACTCTTTCATTCCGAGAGAAGACCCGTGCCCAGCAGTCGGACGATAATAGGTTGACGATATATATAATAAATAGTACCATCATTACAAGCATCAGTAATTATCCTGTCATATATTCACGCACTATTAAAAGACTGAATGCGTTGAATCGGTATTATTTTTTTATTTATTATTTTTATTTTATTTTTTTATGAATCGGCGAATGCATTTTTGTTATTCCTAATTAAGTATTTTTCTCATGTAAGTGATGTAAATCTTTTATGAGAATAAAGATTCTTTAAACATATATATTTCCATAGGTATTCTGACTATTCTCCAGACGTAAATAACAAATCATTGTCTCAATTACTGTTACCGACATTATCACTATAATTGTAAAAACTATCTTCATCACTGCCTCTTTCACCAACATCATAATCTCAAATATTTTCGTCATCACCTATACAACCGCAACTATCATATTCCGCTGTCATCTTTACTATCGATTCATTACTGCCTTATTACAACCCACGAGGTATATACATACCATATTTACTATCTTGAAATGAGTGCAATTATAATACAAACCATTTACTCAATCTCCCTAACACTCGTTCTCTATCCCTGTCCTTTCAGCTTAATTGATTCGAGCAAAACTAACATTAATTGAATTAGTTAGGTACGGTGTGTTCAAACAATAATTGAATCTCCAATCACCGTCCAGCTTAAAACTTTATTACTTTCACAAACTTTATTAAATTTTCTTTGTGAAATTTTCTATCTTGGTTGAAAGCACTCTGTGGCTATAGTTGGCTCAGTATGAGTACAAGTTTAAAAACACACGCTTTCTACACTCATAGCCCCACACTAGGATTTTCTCCTGTGTCGTGGGTACCATGGACACACTCAAGACGAATACACAAACACCCAGACCCAGAAAATGAATCCAAACTCATCATTCAGTTAGCTGTTTGGCCGGGAATCGAACCCGGGACACATTGCGCGCCAGACCGGTGTGGTAACTGCTCCGCCACGCGGGTCGTCAAGTCAGTTTAACATTTCCTCAAAACGATTATTGTTAATGTTTCCGATTTTACATTGCAATGTACATTGTACGCTTATGTTTCTGTTTTCGAACATAACTTGGAATGTACTTTAAAATGGTGGCGGAAACGTAAACATTGAGTGTTGTAAGGATACATATTTTTTTTTACCTGACTGAAGCAGCAAACGAGCATGTAGTCCACCTGATGGTAAGTGACGTCATGGACGTCTGTAATCAACTGCATACAGTACACGGGAAGTCCATAGGAAGTACCATCTGAAGTCAATCACAGATGCGTTGCTCCTCTCGAGGACTATGATTATGATGGTCGCCTCTTGTGAAAGTGTGCCGATCCATAATAAACGCCTACTGAGGGTACTGAGCGGTGTACATTAGTGGGCCGGAATTTTGGAAGTCAAATAAGCTTTTGAGGGATAAACAGACCATGTCTAATGCGTTAAAAGTGGTTTATGCTAATTTATTAAGTCGCATTTTTTTTTTTGATATTCTTTTCATATTCAAAGGTTGTATTGAAGTATTTTCTTGGATATATACTTTTCCTTTCGTAGTATTGTTAATAATTAGTGTTTTAATCCAAAAGAAAACGGAACATATTGAATAGTTCAAAGCAAATTTGCATTTTTACGATTTTCCTTTCCGTCGAAAATGTGTACTAAAAATAAAATCCCAAAGAGAATTTAAGTTGTACGTGTTCACCCAGAAATGGACTAACCAGGGTATAAATTTCATGCTTCATGTATTTTATTTTCAAGGGAGCTCATCCCATGGGTGTACATTATGGTATTAAATTTACCCTCCGACTTCACAAGTGATTAAACATTGATCGAATAGTATTTTAACACGCTTTTGGGGTAGTCGATTAGAAATGAACTAAAATAAAGTTTGGCAATTTTTTATGTGATGGGAAATCTGTTTATTTTCCATAAGAAAATTCCGTTACTCACGCGCTACATAGATTTCACAGTTTTCTAGGTGGTAGAACCAGTGTAGTTCGTACGGGGACCACCGCCACATCTATTTCTAGCGTGAAGCATTTCTTGCGTTTCGATGGAAAGTGTGTTTGCCGGCGCACTTTCACATGAGACGACCATCATAGTCCTCGGGAGTAGCAACGCATCTGTGATTGACTTCAGATGGACCCAATATTTTGTATGAAGTTGATTACAAATGTCCATGAGAGGCAGTGACCACTTACCATCGGGACTGCATGCTCGTTTGTTACTTCAGTCAGATAAAAAAAAAAGTTATTCTTAACTTTTTTTTGGTCACTGCCTCTCATGGACATTTGTAGTCAACTTCATACAAAATATGGGTTCCATCTGAAGTCAATCACAGATGCGTTGCTACTCCCGAGGACTATGATGGTGGTATTATATCTCAAAATTTATAATTTAATAGGACAATTTGTGGTTGTACATAATTGTGATGTAAATATATATGAGGTTTTTACTTCGGTTTTGCCCGCAGAGTACGCTATCATTACATTACTGCGATAAAAAAAGGAATTCGCAAAAAATATTTCGTTAGTCACGAAAAAATTTGAGAGAAAAATTGTATAAAATTTCGAGTACACTTGGTACATATGAATATAATATAACTATCCCACTACTGGTCTCACAATAAGAGGGCTTAAGGACGTAGTCCACCAGGGTGAGTGCCCTTGTGAAGTGAAATATGTACCAAATAGAAATAAAAGTTACCAAAAAACAGCGAACGGTCATTTACAAGTACGAGTACTGTTGTGTGTTGTTTGTACGAGTAATCCATATTTCCATACTATCCATATTATCTATATTAATGTTATAAATGTGAAAGTGAGTTTGTTTGTTCCTCTTTCACGTCGCCAGATTGCTATTAGGTATATGATATGGTTTATGCTGGGAGGGGGCTGGGAGGAGGGCGGAGAGTGACGTAGGCTACTTTTTACATCGCTCTCTCATTCCCATGAGATTATCGATGTTTGTTAGTAGATACATATTTAGTAGATCCAGGCGTTGTTAATAGATGGCGTTAGTAAAATTTATTTCCAAGTTCTGAATCACGCTATCAAATGCTAATGTTAATTCCCTTTGACCGTGCGGGCGAAGCCGCGGGTAAGAGCTAGAAATATGAATGTGAATCACGACAAAACTACTCAATCGATTATCATGAAACTTTGTACACATTTTTTTAGAGATTTTAAAATAAACATAAGATACTTTTTATTAAAAAATATACTGTGTATATAGCAATTATTGAATACTGAATCACTTTGATTCGGTTCTATTGGATTAATATCTATGATATTTATTTATTGGCCGTGTGGTGTCGGCCTTTTAGAATAGCACCACTCCCTCTCTTCCCGTGGATGTCGTACGAGGCGACTAAGGGACATAAATCCAAGAGATGGGCAGCAGCATCTCCTTGTGTAACTTACACCTACTGCGGTCACCAACACGCTTGCCAGGCGCGGTGACTATCGGCAAAAACCCCCAATGGAAGGTGCAGAAGAACCCCGGCCCCCAGTCCCCGGCAGCCCCGCTATTCCAGGCTACGGTAGAGGCCTAGGTAACGGCGGGGCAGGGGGTGCTAAGAATCTCCGGCAGAGATCCGGCTACCGCAACCGACGACTTCTGCACCTGGCAACATACAACACCAGGACACTGAGGACCGACGAGAAAATACAGGAGCTGGAAGAAGAGATAGACAAGTTGAACTGGAGTGTTTTGGGATTGTCTGAAGTCCGAAGACAGGGTGAGGACACGATAATCCTCAAATCGGGCAACTTGTTCTATCACCGGGAGGGCGACCACCTGTCTCAGGGTGGTGTCGGGTTCCTCGTCCACAAATCCCTCGTCAACAACGTGGTAACAGTCGACAGTGTGTCGTCAAGGGTAGCGTACCTTATACTCAGAATATCTAAACGGTATTCGCTGAAGGTCATACAGGTATATGCGCCGACTTCGACACACCCAGACGATGAGGTCGAGGTTATGTATGAGGACGTAAGTAGAGCCATACATACCTCAAAGACCCACTTTACCGTTGTTATGGGGGATTTTAACGCAAGACTAGGCACGCGGAACGATGGCGAGCGGAAGGTGGGGCCCTTTGGAATTGGACAACGGAACCACCGAGGCCACTTGCTTGCCAACTTCTTGGAGAGGGAAGGCCTCTTTATGATAAACTCTTTCTTCAGGAAGAAGGCACAGCGAAAGTGGACTTGGATAAGTCCTGATGGTTCATCTAAAAACGAGATAGACTTCATTTTGGCAGACAAACGGCACATATTTAATGATGTCTCTGTGATCAACAGGGTGAAAACCGGAAGTGATCACCGGATGGTAAGAGGCACATTAAATATCAACGTAAAGCTGGAACGGTCACGCCTAATGAAGTCTACGCTCCGACCAACACCTGTCCAAATCCAGGGCTCCGAAGAGTTTCAACTTCAGCTACGGAATCGTTTCGCGTGTCTCGATTCTTGCGTTTCTGTGGACGAAATTAACACCAAGGTAGTAACAACTGTCCACGAGGTGGGGTCTAAGTACTTTAAGACCCACTCCAGTGGTAGGTCTCGGATTTTCTCAGAACATACTCTCGGTCTCATGAGGGAGAGGCGAGAACTATGTGTGCGGTCTCCAGCCTCAATGTCAAAATACAGACTGCTCAATAAACAGATCTCTCAGAGTAGGCGACGCGATTGGCGTGCTCATAACACCCATCGCGTAAAAGACACTATTGAGCGAAACCAGGGCTCGAGAGTGTTCGCCAGGGATCTGTGCGTTGGGCAGAGCCTGCTGACGAGGTTGAAGACCGAATCGGGCACCATGGTTTCGTCTAACTCCGATGTTCTGAGGGAAATTGAGAAATACTACGGACAGTTGTATGCTTCCGCACGAGCTCCCGCCCGTAACAAGGCGGGCGACAAACGTGCCAAACTGACCCGACACCATACTGAGGACCTCCCGGACGTCAGCCTGTACGAGATTAGAGAGGCTCTCAAACAGCTGAAAAACAACAAGGCACCGGGCGATGACGGAATCACAACAGAGCTGCTAAAAGCTGGCGGTAAACCCGTACTAGTGGCGCTCCAAAAGTTGTTCGATTCCGTCATTACTAGCGGGACAACCCCGGAAGCGTGGAGCAGAAGCGTAGTGGTGCTGTTCTTCAAAAAGGGCGACAAAACTCTTTTGAAGAACTACAGGCCCATTGCGCTTCTGAGCCACGTGTATAAGCTGTTTTCGAGAGTCCTCTCTAACCGCATTGCACGCAGGCTAGACGACTTCCAGCCTCCCGAACAAGCCGGTTTCCGAAAAGGCTACTGCACCATAGACCACATTCACACGCTGCGGCAGATTATACAGAAGACCGAGGAGTATAATCTGCCGTTATGTGTTGCTTATGTGGACTATGAGAAAGCCTTCGATTCTATCGAGACCTGGGCGGTGCTGGAGTCCCTTCAGCGATGCCAGATCGACTATAGGTACATCGAGGTGCTGAAGTGTGTATACACTGCCGCCACCATGTCAGTCCGAGTACACGACAAAAGCACAAATCCAATCCAACTGCAGCGGGGAGTCAGACAAGGTGATGTTATATCGCCGAAACAGTTCACCGCTGCGTTGGAAGATTTGTTCAAGCTGATGGAGTGGAAAGGTCTTGGCATTAACATCAATGGCGAACACATCACGCACCTTCGATTTGCCGATGATATAGTCATCTTGGCAGATTCGCTGACGGACCTCAACACAATGCTAGGCGACCTCAACAGTGCCTCACAACGGGTGGGTCTTAAGATGAACATGGACAAGACGAAAATCATGTCTAACGTCCATGTCACACCCGTACCGGTAGTTGTTGACGGCACTCCTCTCGAAGTTGTCGACGAGTACATTTACCTGGGACAAACGATCCGGATGGGTAAGTCCAACTTTGAGAGGGAGGTCACTCGAAGAATCCAACTCGGCTGGGCTGCGTTCGGGAAATTTCGTAGTATCTTCTCGTCTACAATTCCTCAGTGCTTGAAGTCGAAACTATTCGAGCAATGTGTGTTGCCAGTGATGACCTACGGCGCCGAAACGTGGTCCTTCACTGTAGGCCTCATTCGGAGACTCAGGGTCGCTCAGCGTGCTATGGAGAGGGTTATGCTCGGAATTTCGCTACGAGACATGATTCGCAACGATGAAATCCGTAGACGAACGAAGCTTACCGACATAGCTCTCAAAATTAGCAGGCTGAAGTGGCAATAGGCCGGCCACATCGCTCGCAGGACCGATAACCGATGGGGAAGGAAGGTCCTCGAGTGGCGACCACGTTTAGGCAAAAGGAGTACAGGTCGCCCCCCTACCAGGTGGACCGATGACCTGAAGAAGACAGCGGGAAACCGTTGGATTCAGAGGGCACAGGACCGGTTGGAGTGGCGCCATTTAGGGGAGGCCTATGTTCAGCAGTGGACATCAAAAGGCTGATGGATGGATGGATGGATGGATATTTATTTAAGGGCTTCACCTCGAGCAAAGCTGCGGGTAAACGATAGTAAAAATAAATAAAGAAAAAAATAAAAGTTTCGTATCATTAACTATAAAATATATAAAATATATAAATAAAAAAGATCGTGGAGCCTCCCTTAGCTATATTTTACGCTGTTTTTTGTATTTAGCGGCAGCAGGAATACATCATCTGTTAAAATTTCAACTGTCTAGGCATCATGATTCATGAGATACAACTTCGTAACAGACAGACGGACAGACACTCAGACGGACAGACGAACAGCGGAGTCTTAGTAATAGGGTCCCGTTTTTACCCTTGGGTACGGAACCCTGATAATTTATCAAAGAACGGCGAACGGTCATTTACAAACACGAGTCGTATTGTGTGTCATATGTACTCGTAATTCGGACAGGATGCGGGGAAAACGGAAGCAACCCGCATTAGATCAAGCAAATATGGGTCTGTACCGCATTAATTAGGGCTTGCGGACCTTTCTCATTTTATCTTCATAGGCACAAGTATGTGACTGGCAGCAGCAAATGATGCTGTGATCCGTTATAAAGATGTATACCCCTAAATCAAACACATTATATTTACATTACTGTTCAATTACAGTACTAAGCCACGAGGCCACTTACTTTCTACCACCTTCTTCTACATAATCCCGCGTGGCGGGGCGGTTACCATACTGGTCTGACGCGCAATGGGTCCCGGGTTCGATTCCCGGTGAGACAGGTATCTAAATGATGAGTTTAGATTCATGTTCTGAGTCTGGGTGTTTGTGTATTCATCTTGTGTGTGTCCATGGTACCCACGACACAGGAGGAATTCCTAGTGTGGGACTATGAGTGTAGAAAGCGTGCGTGCGCGTGCGTGTATAGTAAAAAGTAGGAATAAATCCATTGTATGGATCCTAAAACAGGCTTGCCCTCCTGTTTTGGATTAAATTCTCGCTCCTTGTATTAATCAAGACCTCTTTAACTTACCACGAATGTAACCCAATATAACGAAAACTGTTAGGTCATTTTAATAATATGGATTATAAATACAATAGTAGAATCCTATCCTAAATTCAAATTCAATTCAAATTCAAATGGTTTATTTGTGTAAGCACAGGTACAAAGATGACATATTACAGTTACATTATAAAACCCGTTGTGCTTTACCAATTTTGGCGTACAGATATCAGTTCAATATTTATTTATAATTATAATGACGGTAGCATTATGTAGAACCAAACATTAAAATCATTAAAATAAGTAATAGTTCCCCCATAATAATTCTGTATGTTCATTAAAATAAAATCTAATATAAATTAGGATCATTAGTTCGATATAAAAAATAAAACAATTATAAATTAAAATCAATAACATAAATAATAATCAATCTAAAATAGCAATAAATTATTAAAACATAATATAAATAAATTTCCCGCATCTATGTCACACTTACACTTACTTAAATACAACAGTAGAACAGTAGAATCCTACTCCGAATCAAAATATTAATATATCTCGATTATAAACAGAATGTATGTAATACAGAAAAATATTGTATTAACACAGTTGTTAAAATTCTATGTGCTGAAATAATGTATCCTGAACGAAAACATTTATATTTCAGCAAAACAATAAAGCAGTTGGTGGGATACAGTTTCAGAACGAAATTGTTACAGCATATACCGTATCCCACATGGGATTTATATCTGGAACAGTGCTACGGAACGGGAAACTGCAATAACTGAGAGTTACCTTTATGGTTTGAAATTTGTTACAGTTGCCAGTGTTAAATGTTACTTGGATTATATATTTTTTTACTATGTTTTTACTAATACCTCTAGTATTACTGAAAACATAGAGATTTTTATTAAATTATACTAGCTTTTACGCGCGGCTTCGGTCACGTTGACGTCCTTAAATATGTAAATATCAAAGATCATTACATTCAAATTGATCATCAGTGCGATTCAGGATTAAAATTTTATTATACGTATTTTTAAATATATTTTAGTTTATCGTTAGTTGCTTTTTCTACTACCTCTGAAAAATAGGTGTACAGAATTTCATGATAATTAGTTTATTAGTTGTGCTTGAAAGCGTAGCAAAAAAGTTACATTAACATTTATAATGTTAGTAAATTAGTACATACGAGTAACATAGCAAATTATTCATTTTCCATAGTCTACGCAGATACCACAAACTTTATGTCCCGAATATAAAATTACCAAACAAACGGAGACAACTTTATCCAGTACCACCATATAAAAGTAAAATAGCTAGACAAAACTTTACTTACTTAGCCCCTAAATTATATAACAAATTTAACAGCCTGTACAATTGTAATAGTCTATCAAATTATAAAATCAAAGGTAAAATCATAGAATGGTTGCATACTTTTAATTACGACGAAGCTGAAAATTTATTGTATTACGCACGCACTCACACACACACACACACACACACTCACACACACACACACACACACAACTTACATAGGTACTACTGTATAACTATCTAAT
Organism: Spicauda simplicius; assembly: GCA_949699795.1. NCBI lineage: Eukaryota > Metazoa > Arthropoda > Insecta > Lepidoptera > Hesperiidae > Spicauda > Spicauda simplicius. The sequence continues at coordinate 15,897,363 of OX453071.1, read as the reverse complement.
GTTTAATATTAGCGTTACTTTTATATATTTTTTTTCATTGCTTAACTTTGTATAAAGATTAATAACCCTAGATTTAAGACTGTAACTGTAACAATAGAATCGGGAAGGAACTGTCTCCCAGTCCACAGCTCACGCTTTTCTGGGAGTCAGGGCTCTTCGTTTCAAATGGACTCTCATTTATGGTCAATAAACATTATTATTATTATTATTATTATTATTATTATTATTATTATTATATATTTCTTTTGCTTAAACATATTAGAATAAACTCTTGTAGTTGTATAGGGTTTAGTATTATGATTTTTGTGCTATTTCGTTCCATCTTTTACGTTATTCCATCATTACTATTGTACATTTTATTTTTAAATGTTATTTACTAATTTCTTTTATTAGTACAATATATATGTTCCAGAACAGAACAATTATAAAGCAGTGAGTGGTTGAGGGGTTGGTATGATACGGGAATTTCAAAACGATTTATAATAGCATACCGAGATGTATCCTACATCACAATAGTTGCGGAATGAATTCGCAACGGGAAACATTGCAATATATTACGGTACAGACCTTTATGGTTTGATATTTGTTAAAGTCGCCCGAGGTAAATGTTACAGTTTATTTTTCTGATTATTTTAATATTTCTTTTGCTTAAACATCTATTAAAATAACTTTTATATAAGGCGACTATCTTAGTTCTCGCGAGTAGCAACACTTCTGTGATTAATTTCATATAAAATTCCTGTTCTATATGAATTTAATTACAGATGTCCATAGGCGGCAGTGACCATTTACCATCATGTGAAATGCATGCTAATTTGCTATTTCAATCAGATAAAAAAAAAACTAAAAGCAGTGTAGGTATTACGTAGAATTATGATTCTGGTTGTAATTACCCTTATGTGTTAATGTACGATTTAAAATTTTATTTTAAGTTCTATTAGTTCTTTGTTTTACTAGTACAATACTTTTAAATAATCCAGAACAATTATAAAGCAGTGGGTGGGTAAGGGGTAGGTATGATACAGGAATTTCAAAACGATTTATAATAGCATACCGAGATATATCATACATCACAACAGGAGCTGAATGAGTGCGGAGCGGGAAACATTGCAATATATTATGGTACAGACCTTTATAGTTTGATATTTGTTAAAGTCGCCCGAGGTAAATGTTACAGTTGATTTTTCTGATTATTTTAATATTTATTTTACTTAAACATCTATTAAAATAAACTCACTTTTATATGAGGCGACTATCTTAGTCCTCGCGAGTAGCAACACTTCTGTGATTAACTTCATATAAATTTCCTGTTCTTTATGAATTTGATTACAGATGTCCATAGGCGGCAGTAACCATTTACCATCATGTGGAATGCATGCTAATTTGCTATTTCAATCAGATAAAAAAAAACTAAAAGCAGTGTAGGTTTTATGGTTTTGGTTGTAATCCGCTGCACGCGCTTACCCATATGTGTTAATTTAACGATTTTAGATTTGATTTTTAATGTTCTGTTAGTTCTTTCTTTTACTAGTACAATATATATGTTCCAGAACAGAACAATTATAAAGCAGTAGGTGGGTGAGGGGTTGGTATGATACGGGAATTTCAAAACGATTTATAATAGCATACCGAGATATATCCTACACAACAGGAGCTGAATGAGTGCGGAGCGGGAAACATTGCAATATATTAGGGTACAGACCTTTATGGTTTGAAATTTGTTAAAGTCGCCTGAGGTAAATGTGAATAAATGCATACGTTACAAGGTATTTATGTAAACGATTGGCAAATTAAACTCAAAAACCTGCGTGGTCTATTAACGTTTTAAATGCCTTTATTAACCGATTTTACATAAGAACGAGATTCTCAATTTGAATGTATTTTTTAATCACTACTAGTTTGCATGAGTTCACTTATTCTTAATGACTTTATTGAATATTTAGTCTTTAATCTCTCTCGTTCTCAGAAAAGACTCATCTATTTTTGCATGAAAGATTTGTCAGAAGTTCAACCGTTTACGTAACCAGGATATGCGATTTTTGAATTTTTTTCTGCCGATATTTCGACCCAGTTGCATGGATCGTGGTCACGGCCAAACTATAAAAATATCGGCACAAAGAAATTCAAAAATGGCATATCGTGAGTACCCGTTACATAATAAAACGTATATTCATGTTATTATATTAGTCTTTTTTGTGTATCATCCAAGGATTTGTTGATTATAAAACACCAAATAGAACATTGCGTGTTTAAAAGGACATAACCGGGTCATAGCATGTAAAATGCAAAGGGAAGGTAAAATAATAACATCGACCTTGCCTGCACGGAAAGCATGGAAAAGTAAAAAGGAAAATTAAATTTCCACGAAGAACGGCGTGCTAAAGTTCGCGTTTAACATTTTTCACGTTTAGCGCCAGAATTGTATTTGGATTTACGTGTGCTTAGACCAAAAATATCAGACGACGTCTCTAGTAGCATTGAATTAGTGGAGGGATAAGTGGGATAAACCTTTTTGGTTCGATACTGAGAAAATATACAGATATGGGAATACAAAAAAAAATGTATTTTTTTAAGTTTTTGTTCTTTATTGTAATTGTAGTAAACTTAATTATTATAGGAAATGTATAATTTACTTTCCTAATTTATTTATGTTACTTATATGATATCAGGAAATGCTGCAGTTATATGTGTAACTTTAAGACGGGTTTAGTATTTTTTAAGACTATGTTTGAACGGTTGAGTCTATAATTTTGGTCTGAGTTTGTATGTATCTCGTCTTAATACAAAGTTTAAGGTTTGTTCATAAGGTGCTTGAACTTTGGTGTTTGGACTGCGATGACACCATCAGTACTGTTGTATATGGTTTAAAAGGTATAATAAAATGGGAAGAATACATAATATCTACACACATGATAGTGTTATCAGAAAACGCTATTCAATAAAGATTTGGTGTGAATAAATTATATAAAAAAGTAAAATACTTCTTGGTGACGTCATTGTGTCTTTTTTGCCTATGGTAAGTGATAACTGCCGCCTGTCTAAGCAACTTCATACAGATAATTCTATCGACAATCAATCACAAATGCATTGACATACACCCAATGACTAAGATAGTCACCTCATTTGAAAGAGAGCCAGCACCACACCCCTCCTTCGAAACGCAAAAACTGCTTCACGTTAACTAATAACTATAAGTGTGGCGGTGGTACCTCACCAATCGAACCATACTCATTACACGTTAGACTTTCGCAAGAACTCTCTCTAGGATTATGTGTTCGGTTTGCACGGTCTTTCGTACCACGACCTTGCAAGATGTGGAATGAGCTTCCTCCTGGGGTATTCCCGGAGCGCTATGACGTGGGGCTCTTCAAGACAGGTGCAAAAAGAGCTCTCCCTCAAAGCCGGCGATGCATTGGCGATTCCTCTGGTGTTGCAAATGTTCATAGGCGACGGTAACCACTTCCCATCAGGTGGTCCGTGTGCCTTATCGTTAGGTACAAATATAAAACAAACTGTGGTGATCTTATATCCCCTGTCGAACTATACTCGTTACCTCGGATACTCGTAAAAACAGCTGATATTTTCTTCATGCTACCCAAAAATTACAAGGTGATGTGAACACAGCCTCACGCAAACAATACTTAGCGGTACAAACTTAGTACAGCAACTTCTAGACGGAATTATGTTGATTCAATTCTAGCGCGCGCCACGTTAAATGCTTTCGCAAATTTTACATAAAGGTTATTTGGGTTTCTCTTTGTTTTCGATAAAGTTTCGAGATAAGGCGCGAGGGGAGATTGGGGGCTTAATTGGAAAAAGATGAGGTGTTAAAACGAGATTAGGATTAAGAGGATAATCGGTAAATCAACAGGTGGCTTGATGAAATTAAAATATCTTCTAGTTATGATATCTTCATCCGTCTATCTTTAATAAGAACTATTGAAAAAACTTGGTGTGTATAATGTTTCGAGACAAGGCGTTAGGGGACATTGGGGGCTTAATTGGAAAACGATGAGGTGATAAAACAAGGATTAAGAGGATAATCGGTAAATCAGCAGGTGGCTTGATGAAATTAAAATATCTTCTAGTTTTGATATCTTCAGTGATTTGTCTTTATTGAGAACTATTGAAAAAACTCTTAGGCTAAGTAGTCACGGAGCGGTTTTCACCCGCGGCCGCCGCGGTTGCGGGCCCGCAGCTTCTGTAGGATGCAGATATAAGTGTAAAAAATTAAAGCAATACTCACGACGCGTTGCGCGCGCGCGGTGGTTTGCGGTTCCCGCTGCACCGGCGGGCAACCTGTAGAACCGCGCGGGCCGCGGGCAGCCGCAGCCGCGGCGGTTTGCGCCCGCGCGCTCTGCGGTCAGTTGACGGGCGAGTGCAGTAGTCAAGACCTCAACTGATGGTAAACCGCCCGTCTTGCGGTTTTCGCCCGCCACGTTTGCGGTCGATAATCGCAACCGCGACGGCAGCGGAACCACAAAAATAGCCAGTGTCTACGTTGAGCGAACTACAATCACAAATACTGTGAAGGAGTTTTCCAATTTAGTCTTATTTTAATAAATCATGAGTAACCATTTATGTTATTATTAATTATGATGATAAAGCAGACGGACTACCTTTTTTATCTAACTAAAGTATGCAAACGAGCATGCAGTCCACCGGATGGTAAGTGGTCACTGCTGCCCATGGACGTCTGTAATTGGCTTCATACGGAACATGGGTTCCATTTGAAGTCTATCACAAATGCGTTGCTACTCCCGAGGAATATGATGGTCGCTCCATGTGAAAGTGTGCCGGCAACCACACCCTTCCATCGAAACGCAAGAAATGCTTCACGTTAGAAATAGGTATGGCGGTGGTACTTCCCCGGTCTACACTGGTTCTACCACCTTTATGGTGAATCCACCTGATGGAAAGTAGTTACCTACTACCAGAATAAACATTTGCAATTTAAAGGAGTCGCCCAATGGTTTTATTCTTGTTACTTCTAATAAACATAAACTAACGAGACCCGAAGTTTAGCGCTAATTAAGATTTTCCTGTCAAACACTAGCTCGGAAAAAGTTTAGGGAACTTTAGAAAAGTTTTTCACAGGTCAGTTCTAATTTTTATATCGGAATCGTAGAAAATGTTTGATTTCTGTAAGCTTGCTTAATGGTAAAAATAGACCATATACGATAATATTTGCGACATATATTTTTATTATTTATTTTTCTTACAAGTTTTTGTAATGATAAAATACATTATTGTAATAAAAATAAAACTCAGAGGGCCACTTATTTCAAACTGAATTTTATATCAGTATATTAATATGTAGTTATAAATGTATATAAAACATATAACGATACTAGTTAGTCCCGCGAACTTCGTTCGGCCTAAAAGACAAAAATCGAAAATTATGTGTTTCTCTTGTATATTATATATGTATTATACATCAAAAACCTTTCTTTTGAATCACTCTATCTATTTAAAAACACTGCATTAAAATCTGTAGCGTGACTTTAACAATCTAAGCATACATAGGGACAGACAGCGAAAATCGACTTTGTTTTATACTATGTAGTAGTTGACTAGAGAAGCGACTTTGTTTTAAACTATAATGGTTGACTCTTTTTTATCCAACATGTCAAAGGAAAAAATACTTTTCGGGCGTATGTAGGTATGATATTTCATTCGAATGGTCTGGACACTGACGTAGGCTATATCATTGTTATATATGGTTTCTGAAACGTAAAAAAAAATGTTTGTAATAGATTTACCTAAAATGTTTCTTTGTTACCGCATGCAGCAACTTTCATTTTTTTCGTTTTTAGCTTTGTTTTTTTTCTATTGACTCCGCTGCCCGTCTGTTACCGGGTATCTTATGAAACGTTATAACAAAACAGTTGTAATTTTCACAGGTGACGTATTTTTGTTGCTGCTATAATAACAAAAAGTAAAAATAGAATATTTTTTTAATGGGGGATCCCATACAACAAATATATGACGGAGGGGGTGGTTCTTTTTCGCTCATCGTATCAGGTTAACCTACTGTGGGCTCTGATAGGGAATGTTAGCACGAGAATAAATTGCAGACATGATTTTAACACACAGCATATTGCCAGATTAAACTTGTTACAATCACTGAATTAATCAAACTAAATTAAGTAGGCAAGTAATCGTAGCACTAAGAACGCGGAATGACTTTAGAGTCGTCTGCTTCGGCCGTCAACGATAGACTGAGGTGTCGGCCATTAACTGGTACAACCCTAACTTCATCGAACGCCACTAGATGGCGTTTCGGTGTTGCCACAATACAGCCATTTCCGACATATATTTTTTTGCTTAGTCAAAAAAAGCAAAAGCATGTTACCAACTTTTCATAGATAATGCGGAACCTTTAGTGCTTGAGTTCGACTTATACTTCTCGTCAACCCATTATTGTCCAACAGTTGGGCACAGTTCTTCTCTCAGAATGAGAGAGTTTAGGCCATAATCCACCGCGCTGGCCAAGTGCGAATTGATGGACTTCACACACCTCCGAGAACTTTTTTTTTAACAACTCGGGTGTGTAGGATTCCTCACGATGTTTTCCGTCACCGAAAAGCAGTGATAATTAATTTCTAATACGCACGTAATCTTAGAAGAATCAGTTATGCGTGCCTGGGTTTGATCCTCAAACCTTCCGATCGAGGGGGAAAATTTCAACCACTATCACTGCTCTCACTTATACTTGGTCGGTTTTTATTGTAATAATAGTTTATTCAATTTGCAAATATTCGTAGAGAAACAAATATTAGCGGTGAATTCTTGTGCACATATTTTTTAACACCCGTAGGTATCTCAGTAACCCTTTAAATTCACATCGTACATTTTCCGGTTCAGTTGTACAGCAAACTGCGCGTGAAGGGCCGTGTGATGGCGCGTAAATTCTTCCATGGCATCGGCAAGGTTGGGTGTAATAAGGTCCAGATATAAATCCCCATTTCAGTAAAATTTAGGCCCGAATCAATAAAATTAGACAAATACATTTTAATGATTAAAATAGGCGTACACCTTGAATGTAACTTCTGATATATTTTTTCTATAATGTTTGTCTATCCCCGCCAGCAGCATCTAACTATACATATACATGATGTAAGTTCTGTTTCAATGTTATTTGATTATATTACTTAAATTGTACTCATATGTAATCAGGTCTAGATAAATGCCGACTTCAGTATAGTTTTAGACCGAATCTATAAAATTAGCTAAATACTTTTTAAGGATTTACTTCTGATAAATTTTTCTATAATGTTTGTCTATCCTCGCCAGCAGCATCTTATAATATATTCCTTTATAGTATAAGCTCTTGTTATATTGTTTTATGATTGTGGTAATATATTTCTCTTTTAAATCAAGTACTTTTTTGTTTTTATAATAATAAAATATTTTAATTTATACAGAGCTGTTTTTTGGAGATAAGAATATTAGGCAGCGTTGAATTCTTGTACTCATATTTTTTAACACTCGCAGGTATGTTAATAACCCTTTCAATTCACATCGTACGTTTTCCGGTTCAGTTGTACAGCAAACTGCGCGTGAAGGGCCGTGTGATGGCGCGTAAATTCTTCTATAGCATAGGCAGGGTTGGGTGTAATCAGGTCCAGTGATCACTGCCGCTCATGGACATCTGTAATCAACCTCATACAGAACATGGATTCTATCGGAAGTCAATCACAGATGCGTTGCCACTCCCGAGGACTGTGAGGGTCGCCTCATATAAAAGTGTCCATCGAAACGCAAGAAATGCTTCACGCTAGAAATAGGTGTGGCGGTGGTACTTCCCCGGTTGAACAACACTGGTTCTTCCACCTATAAAATATTTTAATGATTAAAATTAACATACACCTTGAAAGTAACTTCTGATAGATTTTTCTACAATGTTTGTCTATCCCTGCCAGTAGCATCTTATACTATACAATATACATAATATAGGTTTTATTTTAATGTTATTTGATTATATAGCTTAAATTGTACTCATATGTATATGTCATTATTATAGTACTTACATAAATAATAATTGTAATATATATTTAAAAAAAAACAACAAATAATAAGATTCTTGTGCCCAATAAAGCAGACTGTTACTTATTGTAGTGAAGTTTTAATGGCTAAAGTTAGGCTAGAAAGGATGTAGGTGTAGTTCAGAGACTCGTTTTAATGAGATCATTGCAGAGAATTTCTTTTATAATATATATACGTACTTGACGAGCCTGCAGTGATAGCCTAATAGTTGAAACTTGCTCTCTCGATCGGGAGGTCCGAGGTTCAAACCCCGGCACGCACCACTAATTTATGTGCGTATTAGATATTAATTATCACTGCTTTTCGGTGAAGGAAAACATCGTGAGGAAACCTACACACCCGAGTTCTTTAAAAAAAAAAGTTCTCAGAGGTGTGTTAAGTCCACCAATTCGCACTTGGCCACTGCGGTGGACTATGGCCTAAACTCTCTCATTACGAGAGAAGACCCGTGCCCAGCAGTGGGACAATAATGGGTTGACGACGACGACTTGACGAGCCTGCAGGCCATTTGATGGTAAGTGGCCAGGGTCAACGGTCATCTGGAAATAATCTTAGAGAAAGGTTAGAATCTTAGTTTAGGATACACCACGAAGACGTTATGATGGTAGCATCATTAAAAAAAAGCGCTTTTTACACTCATAGCCTCAAAGTAAGGTCTTCTCCTGTGCCGTGGATGCCATGGACACACACAAAGACGAATACAGTCATCAGGACTTCATGCTTGTTTGCTACTTAAATCTACAAAAAACACCAACACGTCCGCAGAAAATAATTAACAGGAGAACCGTTCAACTGATCTTCTAGGTCGACTTTTCTTCGACTTTTTCACACTATCTGGTAATAAAAAATGTTATATTGACCTCATTATAAAACGAGGCGTGTCCATTCGTAGTATCCAAATTATCCAAATATGTTCGTATATATTTATTTCACATATCATGTGTGCTTCGCCTTGTTGCCTCGGGCCTTGAAACCGTTTAAAACTTTTCAACAAAATTCATTTCGGACATTTTGAATTTCAATAAAACTTTTGCATGTTATTTTGAAAGCGTACAAACACCGTCAACTCTTAACATTCTGTGTTTGAGAATGTTTATTTTTTATTTATTTAACACCTTTGTTGAATATAGAATTGAAGTAATAACTACCTGTTTTCGGTACATTTCAAAGGTTAGCTGGTATAAAATGCTTGCTTAAAAAAGTGATTTAAAACTCGTCTAGCTAAATGCTGATAGCTAGACGAGTTTTAAATCACTTTTTTAAAGTTTAATACAGTTTACCCTTTAAGAATCAATTTGCATATATAAGGGCCCGGTATGAGAAAAATGTGAGGAGTAAAATGTACTGAAGAATGACCTCGTTACAGTTCTGATTACAAAATCGTAACGTAGACAAAAGTTTGCTAGTAAGAGACTTGCTTTGCAATTTGATCGTATTATTGTTTGGTTCAATCCTACCATGCAATATTATGAAGTCGAATGTTTGTTTGTAAATGGATTCGTTTAAAGCCAAAGATAATATCGATTCATTATAATAGGAAAAAGAATGAGAAAAGGAAGAAAATATAAAAAGTAACCGAGAAATATAATTTTCTCAAAATATTTCGAGCCGTCATAGCAGTAAACAGCTTAAAGTACATTTCAAAAATTGCTGTGCATTTTATCGACACAGAGCGTGAGAAAATTTCACAAATAACTCCGAGAAATTAAATACACTTTTCAGTGTAAATTCACTTACTCCGCACTAAACCTCGCAAGAAAATGTATTTGCACTTACTTTGTACCGCACTTGCATTTTAAAGCACAACATGATTCTATTAACTTAAAATTCTTGATAACTTAGCTCAATTTCAGTAAAAAAAAGAGTGTGTGTGTCAGCTTCGACGCACGACTAGAGTTTACTCGCATTTAAAATAGATGGCGCCATACTCCCACACTAAAGATATAAATAATACCAATACATGGTTCATTTTGAAAAAATATATGTAATATAGAAGCACGTATTAAATATTAATATTGTACGTATTTACAGAGTATTTACATTACTTATCTTAACGATTTACTATTTTACATACCATTGAGATTTCGGTAAAACGTAATCACGAAACCTACGCATACCATCCCCGCGTACTGATAAAATAGTTCTAAAGTTTTAACTAGATGGCGTTATACTCATTAAAAAAACGTAACGAGGTCATTCATCGGTGGATTTTACTCCTCACATTATTCTCATACGGGGCCCGCATATACGCAAATCGATTTTTAAGGAGGAAACTCCAAATATCGTTTAGTAGGTTTCACTTTGGTCGCGGTACCAAACTAAAAATAAATTTATTTTAGCCAATTAACGTATCTGGCCTCAGCCAGTCAATATGGAAATGATTCGTCAACATGAGATTGGTTTGCATTCTAAGCCAATCAATGTGCTGTCTATTGGATATGAAATACTAGCAGAACCCGCGACTTTGTTCGCGCAAACCTTCATATGATCCATCCATTAGTATCAATATTAAATCAACTTCACAAACGTCCACAAAATTGAACTTGGCCAGCGCGGTGGACTATGGTCTAAAACTCTCTCATTCTGAGAGAAGACCCGTGCCTAGCAGTGGGACAATAATGTGTTGTACACAATGTTAAACTGCTGCTATGGTATTATTATCACCCTTATCTTTTATGGGTACCTTTTGAAGGTTTCCCTCGAGAAAAAAAGGGTACTATTATCTCCGTTATCTTTTACAATTAAAACACCTCGTATTTTTAGTAGAGAATAGAAATAGTAATGTAATAAAATACAGGGTTATGCACTACTTTATTGTGAGATCCTGTTACTATATTTCCCTCGGGTATACTACTGTTCGCATTTACACGCTAACAGTATTAATGATAGAAATGTATCGCAAATATCGCAATTCTCACCTATTTTAAACTTGTTTAAAACTAATCTTAGGAAATAAATATTTTTTGCTACTTCGCAACAATAAAATTTGTATGTCGACTCATTCGCAGTCTTTACTGAGCATAAAGAGAGAGAGAGGGGATTATAGATTTTCTTCCTTATTTTTAAAGCACGGATGCACATATGCTTATCTATACTAATATATAAAGCTGAAGAGTTTGTTTGTTTGTTTGTTTAAACGCGCTAATCTCAGGAACTACTGGTTCGAATTTAAAAATTCTTTTTGTATTGAATAGACCATTTATCGAGGAAGGCTTTAGGCTATATATATATAAAAACGCGAGTGAAACCGCGGGAACTGCTAGTTATTAATATTATGGATTAGACTTTTAAGTAGTAAACAAGACTCAAGCTTGAGTAGTAAACACGTTCTAACGTGAAGGAATTCTTGCGTTTCGGTGGAAAAGTGTGGTTGCTGGCTCATTTTTATTTGAGGTGACCATACTAGCCCATAGGAGTAGCAATGCATCTGAGACTGACTTCAGATAGAACTCATGTTATAATGAATATCTTAGTATCGATAAAGATGGAACAATAAACCGAAGATTAGCAGTCCGTTTTATAGTTCCAACAAGGTTTTAGTTTATTATCAAAGCAATATCGTCACAAGTTCAAGGAATAAACAGACTGTATTCACTGCAGTCGTAATGAATGGAAATGCCAGCTCTTTTCCTCTGGGATTTCGAGCTTTGTATCGACCTATATTAGATCCTACCTACTAGTGACGTAACGAATTATTATTTGAACATTCGCGAATGCAAATGGATATATATTTTTTTAATTTGACGCCAACATGGACGCCGCTATAGCAGTAGTGTAGGCCATTAAAATGTAGATAAGGCGAGTTTTTTGAAGTGAAACTTCTTTATCGGGGTTGGAAAAAAATTTTGTGTAACATTTTTTCGTTACGCGCCATCTTTTTCTGTTACGCGTCATCTTTTTTTTTCGTTACGCGCCATCTTTTTCTGTTACGCGCCATCTTTTTCTTATCCCTACCACGCGTGATATTAGATAGATTATTATAGATTAGATTATTAGATAAAGTTTAATAAAAGCCTTTTATTAAACTTTACCTAATTTAACTTTATTTAACCAATTTCTGTAAAGTTGCATATACTTCTTACGAGTGTACGCTAGTACACGCACACAATTTTTTTATTGGTCTTAAAACTGCAGTTTGACTTAAATTTATATAGATTTGGCAAACTTTATTTAATCGTCAATATTCGCAAAACATTTACACAATTTTTGCGAATGCGAATTTAAAAGCATGCGAATAATCGCTACATTATGTGCATTCGCTTACATCACTACTACGCAGGGAATGGACGGTTTGGGGACTTTGGGGTTAACAGTATCAATATATATGTGTTATTAACCTTTTCATTATATCGGTTATCCGAAAATATCTGTTAAATAATTATCGGTTAAGAGAATCCATAGTTATTTAAGTTTATGTTGGCACCTTTATATCGTATAACAGAAAGACTTGTATGAACCGCATAGTTTCGGTTTATACTAATCCTAAACAAAATGGTATTTGTGAATAAGATCCAAAATAAAATATCGTATTTATTCGTGCGGTATTACGGTTAACCGTTTTAATTAGTAACAGAAATAGAGACAAACGGATTGAAACGGTTAATATTTAATAGGTTTTGCAATCACTGCTACTACGTCCGCAGTAAGAATGATATGAAATCTTAGTTACTAATAATAGAAAGCCGAATTCGTGGAGTTACATTTGTTTGTTACTCTTACGCAAAAACTACTACTAATTTGGGTTTAATTTGGCACATACTTTGATCTGCATTAACACATTGGATGCTTGTTGTCGTGAAATCATGAACACGTGAGCCAAGCCGAGGGAATAAACTAGAAATAAATATTGTATTTACCTGTATTTATATTAAAGGTTAACATCTTTTGGTTTTAGATTGAAAATACCTGGAGGTGATAGCCGGGATTGAAAAAACCTTTATGAATTTGACAGTTAATTATAGAAGAAGGTTAAAGGTTGATTAAATAGACATCAAAGTTTGAATTTTTGTCCTGGGTGTGACGGAGACCTTTGATAAATATATATTTTTTTCTTTGATAAAAAAATAAAAATTGTGAAAGATTCATTTTGTTAGCGTGTCTTGATGACGTCCGTGGGGGTTCCTGGCTCATAAACCACTACATAGTATAAAACAAAGTTGTTTCCCGCTGTCTGTCTCTATGTATGCTTAAATCTTTAAAACTACGATACGGATTTTAATACAGTTTTTTTAATAGATATAGTGATTCAAGAGGAAGGTTTTTATATATAAGAAATCCATAGTATAGTGGAGGAACACTGATAATTTTAGATTTTTGACTTTTAGGTGGAACGAAGTTCGCAGGGTCAATTAGTTCTGTATAAAAATGTTTTGTTAGATGGTAGAATGAGCATCGTTCGACAGGGTAGGCAACACCGCCTCACTTATTTCTAGCGTAACGCAATTCTTGCGTTTCTGTGAAAGGGTATAGTTGCAGGTTTACTTTTATATAAGGTGACCATCCTAGTCCTCGGGAGTACCAACGCATGTTTAATTAATTTCATATAGAATCTCCATGGTAGTCACCACCCACCATCAGGTGGACTGAAATTATAAATAAATGTAAAGCTCCACTCATCTTTAGTTTTGAAAGATAGAACCAGAATAGTTCGACCGAGTTTGTAGCACCGACACATTTTAGCCTGAAGCATTTTTTGCTAAATACGTTCCTACGTTGAATTCAGAAAAGTCACAATCTTTAAATATTACTTTTTATCGTTCTCCAAAAGCCGAAAATATATAAATCCTAATATTTTATTAGCCATTAAGAGAGTAGTAGGATTTTATATTTTAATAACTTACAATACTGTGTACATATTTTGTAAAAGTTTAGACAAGAAGTGACAAGTATTAGACAGTAGACAGGACAAAGACGGGTACTATGTCAAATATTTTGTATCCAAGGGTTATACAAATTACTTGATACAGTCTGCGTTCCTTTAGTACAAATTTTTGCGAATAATCATTGTTTTTGTTTTTGCTCATCATTGCAGAGTTACCGAAAACATGTAAACGTTATAATGTAGAAGGGATTACGTAAAAAATAGTTTTAAGGAAACATAAATTCGTATTAACGGCTCAGATAGCTATTATAGTATGTGGGATTTTACTACAAAGAGGACTCCGGGAACTCCAAAGTAACGCAACAGGAATCCTCTGAGCGCATTGCCCCATCGGGTTCCTTTCAAATGTGGGGCTGGGCCCACCGATCAATGTAGTCTTTATGACGGTATGCGACCACACATACCGCCGTCCTTCCCGTGGTCGCCTGTCCGAACGGTTCAAGCTCCCGCTCTAGCCGCCCGCAACCCCGGAAGCGTCTATTAGTCGCCTCTTACGACAGGCAGGGGATGTCGTAGCCCTATTCTGATCCCGGAGCTACAGGGACATGGCTGCGGGAGTGAAATAATGCAGTTATATTATTTATAACTACATTACTCACGCTCACTTCGGTCACCTATGCCACAGAAGTAAGTTTCCTATATCTCAAGCCAAGTCATAAATTATCGGTGTGCCAAGTTTTAGCTAAATCCAACGAGTAATTTTTGCGTGAAAGAGTAACAAACATACATACTCACAAACTTTTGTCTTTTTTTAAATTGGCAACATGGTATGATAAGACTGGAGCAGTGATAGCAGTGATAGTATGATAACTAAAGCAGTGATAGAAAAGGTTGAAACTTGTTCTCTCGATCGCGAGGTCCAAGGTTCCAATCCCAGACCACTTTACATTTACTTACTTTACACACATACATTTTACATACATTTTATATTTACGATGTTTTACGTCACTTTAGGAAGAAAGGTCCTCGAATAGCGATGACTTTTAGGCAAAAGGAGCACGGGATACCTGAAGAAGACAGCGGGAAACCGTTGGATTCAGAGGGCACAGGACCGTTTGGAGTGGCGCCATTTAGGGGAGGTCTATGTTTAGCAGTGGACATCTAAAGGCCATGGATGGACTTCACTTTACGGTGAAGTAAAACATCGTAAGAAAACTACACACCCGAAAGTTAAAAAAAAGTTCTCAAAGGTGTGCAAAATCTACCAATTCGCACTTGTCCAGCGGGGTGGACTATGGCCTAACACTTTCATTCCGAGAAGTGCCCAGCAGTGGATCAATAATGAGTTGACGACGATGACAAAACTATTTCATAAATCATTAAAATATCTCATACGTAATTATATATTGTATTATATATTAATTGTACGTGGAGTTGCTTGGTATCGAATTATTATTAATTGAAGTAATTAAATCACATGAAGCCTGAAGCCTTAACTCTTAAGGATTCTCGTTAGCAGTTAATTAAGATTTCAAACACCGCTATTGAAGTTGTTTCACGTGCATCCATTAATTATTCTATGCTTTCGTAATTGACACTGTCTCTAAGCAATCTTGAATCTTGACGTGTTTTCCGAATTCCGTATCAAAACTTTACCACCTTATGTGCTTTTAAAAATATTTGTTTAAAAAACTTATGTGAATTTGAAGTAATTTTTGTTTATTAAAGGCAAAGTTTGGTGCGTAAGGATACAGGTAGTGCAATGTGGCTTGATATGAAATTAAATAATCGGCTAAGTGCGAGTCGGTCGCATACGAGGGGTTCTGTACCCTTATCTTTAAAAATGAAAATTTAGAAAGGTTCGCTACACGCTGTTATTTTCATAAACCAAATATAATACGTTTGTTATATGTTGACCTCCCCCCCCCTCTTAAATATTGTCTTAATTCTATATTTAGTATTTTGTTATAGAGGCAACAAAAATACATCATCAGTAAACATTTCAACCGTTTAGCTAAGTAGCTATCACGGTTCATGAGAAGAGCCTAATGACAGACATACATACATAAACGGACAGTGGACTCTTAATTATAGGGTTCCAGTTTTACCCTTTCAGTACGGAACCCTAAAAATACATCATACATATATTATTATGAAAAACATACATATATTAATTGTCCATGGTGTTACTTGGCATCGAACATTATTATTTGACGTAATTATAGCCTTCACATAAATCCTGCGTCTTCTTAACTCTTAAGGATTCTCGTTAGCAGTTAATTAAGATTTCAAACACCCTTATTGCAGTTGTTTCACGTGCATCCATTAATTATTCTAAGCTTACGTAATTGACAGTGTCTCTAAGCAATCTTGAATCTTGACGTGGTTTTCGACTTCCGTATCAAAACTTTACGCCGTATGTAATGTTAAGGTAATATTCGTTTATTTTAAGTCACTAATCAAGCAAAGTTTAGTGTGTAAGGATACAGTTAGTGTTGTGTATCGTGATATGGATAAAATAAAAAAAAGAAAGTGGGCTACAAAAGGTAAACTTCATTACCATGTAGAAAAAAAACATGATTGTAATAATATTAAAAAAATGGATATAAATAAGAAAAAAAGACATACCCGCTGAGTTTCTTGCCGGATCTTCTCAGTTGAGGTCGTATTCCGATCCGGAGGTAGTGTAAGAAAAAAATGTAACTGACAATTTGTAAGTTCCCCCGCAGGCCTATACAAAATAAAGACATTTCATTTCATTTCAAGACATTTCATTTCATTTCATTTCAAACGAAATAAGGGTAGGATAGATGATTAATCTATCACTAGTTCTTCACAGTAATTCACAGAGTTAACAACGTACATATATGAGTTCAGATAGAGTTTCTCTACTGCCTATCGTAAACCTACCTGGGCGGTACTAACCACTAACAAAGAGATGTACTATATGCTCGTCGACGTATTGTACCTACCTAGTTAGACGTGACACAGACATGTCTTGGGTTTCTAAGCGCTACTGCTGTGTTCACGATATATGCAAGTGGGTCGAAATGTTAGCAATAAAGAAATAAAAGTACCATATATGTTGTGAGTACCCTTTACATATTATGGTTTCTTTAGTCTATCAGTTGGGTGGTAACGCCTACGCAGTATGAAAATAGTTCCGTACAGACTAAATTGTTCCATACAAGTGTGTGGGCTTAGTAACGGATGGGTATCCCTTTGGCAGTATTATGACGCCGCCAAATAGCAGACCAATTAGTTTTGGACACCTATTTTTGGTTTTTTTTTACGTGAGGCGACCATCATAGTCATCAGGAGTAGCAACGCATCTATGATTAACTTCAGATAGAACCCACGTTCTATATGAAGTTATTTACAGATGTCCATAGGCGGCAGGCACCACTTACAATCAGGTGGACTGCATGCTCGTTTGCTATTTCAATCCGATAAAACAACTGAGTGTGTATGAGTATCAAAATATGGGTATTCTGAAAGAAAAAACGTGTTTGTCAAATCCGTCACACGACTGAAGTTTACTGTATACAAGTATTTTTTTTTTTCGAGGGGGAAACCTTCCAAAGGTACCCGACGCCGTGGGAGCGACGCAGGGTTATGTGGGATTTTTACCGCACTAAAACCCCCCCGGTGGCCGTCCTCGGCGCTGAAAAGGAGGACTCCGGGATCTCGAAACGACTTCAACCGGAATCCTCCGAGCGCGCTGCCCCATCGGGCTCCTCCCAGATGGGCGGCTGGGCCCACCGCTCCGTCTAGTCTTTACGACGGTATGCGACCACACATACCGCCGTCCTTCCCGGGATTGCCTGATCGAACGGTTCGTGCTCCCACTCTAGCCGTCTGCAACCCCGGAAGCCCCTTTTAGTCGCCTCTTACGACAGGCAGGGGATACCGTAGCCCTATTCTGACTCCGAGGCTACAGGGACTACTGTATACAAGTATACTCATACATGAATCCAAAGTTAAAGATTCGCAAGAGAGGTGATGTTTTAAAACGTCAATTTCACCATTATTGTTTCACGCGTTTTACTCCCCATATTTATTTCACATTACGAGCATTATCGTATCGTGAGCAGTGATAGCCTAATGGTTGAAACTTGCCCTCTCGATCGGGAGGTCCGAGGTTCAAACCCAGGCACGCACCACTGGTTTACGTGCGTATTATACATTAATTATCACTGCTTTTCGGTGAAGGAAAACATCGTGAGGAAACCTACACACCCGAGAGTTCTTTAAAAAATAACAGTTCTCGGAGTTGTGTGAAGTCCACCAATTCGCACGTGGCCAGCGCGGTGGACTATGGCCTAAACTCTCTCATTCCGAGAGAAGACCCATGCCCAGCAGTGGGACAGTAATGGGTTGACGACGACGAGCATTATTATTATTAGCATTATTTATTTCACATTAGTGTTTCCTACATTCAAGAAATAAAAAAGTAAAATGATGATACAAAAAAGCTTGTTTAAAAGTAGACTGGTATATCATATTATTCTAATATTTTAATAGGTGTATCATCTAATCGTCACAATTAATCATTTAATTAAGTTGTTCAAGGTCCATTAGGACAACAGCTTTACTTAAGCTGATTAATGACCGGCTTATGTTGATGAAGAATTAAACACCTGTCAGCCCTGTGAAGGGTAGAGGGTAGAGTGTTTAAGCCATTGTCGCTATTATGTAAATAACTATATTTGGAAAACAATGAGCAATTTACAAGGTAATTATATACGTGCGGCTGCAGGGGGATACATGAAAGACCGAAATTCAATTATAATTATTTTATTTCAAATCGAATGTTACAAATTTGAAATAAAAAAATGTGTGCGTGTACTAGCGTACACTCGTAAGAAGTGAAACTTCTTTATGACGTTATTTTTCAAAAAGTAATGTTACACTAAATTTTTTTCCAACCCCGATAAAGAAGTTTCACTTCAACAACCCCGATAAAGAAACTTCACTTCAATAATTTACTATATGCAACTTTACAGAAATTGGTTAAGTAAAGTTAAATTAGATAAACTTTAATAAAAGGCTTTTATTAAACTTTATCTAAGTAATTTGGATGCAGCATTTTATATTTAATTTAGCAATTTGTTTTTTCTTTACCTTTTAAGTTATTCTTTTATATATACATATAGTTACAAAATAAGTTATTTAATATACTTTATCTAATAATCTAATCTATAATAATCTATCTAATATCACGCGTGGTAGGGATAAGAAAAAGATGACGCGTAACGGAAAAAAAAAGATGGCGCGTAACAGAAAAAGATGGCGCGTAACGAAAAAATGTTACACTAATTTTTTTTCCAAACCTGATAAAGAAGTTTCACTTCAAAAACCCCGATAAAGAAGTTTCACTTCAAAAACTAAAACTAGTGTTACTTATTTACTAGGTACGTTATTACTTAAATAAAACTACATTTTGTCTTAAAACTAAAGGGGTGAGACCGAGTCAATGTTAAAAGTCGGAATGATGTCCATTCCTACGATATGTGGGAACGTCCGAGGTGCTGCGTCAGCTCCTCGGGTTGCCGGCTGGGCCGCGATGCACTAGGACTGTGCATCAGCGTTAGGGTTACATAACAAGGTGGTAGAACGTGGTTAAAACAGGCAGGTACTACCGTCACACCTATTTACTTACTTTTAGTTGAACCAAAATAGATCAAATAAAAACTCGTTAATTTCGTAAACCCATTATTGTCCCACTGCTAGGCACGGGTCTTCTCTCGGAATGAGAGAGTTTTAGGCCACAGTCCACCGCGCTATAATACATGTATAATATAGTAGATAAACACAGATAATTTTAGATTATTGACTTTTAGGCAGAATGAAGTTCGCTGGGTCAAATAGTTTTGTATAAGCTTACGGTGCCCCGTTCAAAAAGCCCCGTTACAAATTGTCAGTTAAGTTCTTTTTTCTTACACTACTACCGGATCGTAACACAAATATACTTTCCAAGAGAATGAATATTAAGTCCTTTACAGTAGACTGGGTTTCACGCTATGTTGATAAATGTTAACTATTGCCTTTAAGGGCATCTCGCGACCCTTGCCAAGTATATTATCTTGGGTGAGTAGCTTCGTCTTAACAAAACTTCAGAACATACTAAATATAAACTTTAAACAAAGATTCCTACCTCCAGAGTCTACTTACACTATAAAATTGATACTTTAAATTAACACATTAAAAATATAATATCCCATATATTATATTTTTAATGTGTTAATTTAAAGTTAAAAGAATAGGTTTTAATAAAAAATACATTTTATTTACGTTGTTTTTTTTTTTAATAAAAACACACACTTGTCTATTTTGTATGGGTGAGTCGAAAAGTTGAAGTGTGTGGAAAAATTTTCATTACTTTTTATTTTATAGTATGAAATAAGGCAACCTAATAGTTATTGATCACTGCATCAATTCAGACTTTACAAATTCAAGTCTAAAACGCCTTTTAATATATATTTGTTTTGCTAACACGGAAATCTATTGATTGATCCGTTTTGGAACGATGTTCCTTATCGCGCGTTGTGAAAGGGGGCTAGACGGAAAAAATCTTACGAAAAGTTGTCACGACACTTTTTGTCTCTGTCTCTCTCTCTCTCTCTCTCTCTCTCAAAGCAAACCAATTATTTTCGTTTCGTCTTTCTATTTTGCTTTGAACAGTGTAGTGTCGCGACGATTATTTCCGATTTGTTTAGTTTATACAGGTTTTGTACATAATAAATAATAAAATAATAGAATTTAATAACAATAATAAAATAATAAAAAATATTATTTTATAACTTAACAAAATAAAAAATGTTATTTTATAACTTAAAAAAATAAAAAAATATAATTACAATTGCTTCACTAATTAATCAAAAGGAACTTCGTTCCATCCAGATGTCCCTAAACACCTCTTACCTTTTTTGTTACAATTTTGGTATAAAAATTCAATTTAGCAAAAGTCAGACTTATACTCATTTTCTCTAGGGACATACATATATTACACAGTAAAAGAAATATCGTGTTCTATCATACATTACTGTGGTTTATATTATTCATGTGGTGAATATACGCAAAGGTAGTATATTATTTTCGACAGGTAACTTAGATTTATGTCGGAGAAAAAATAACCCTTCAATATAATAAGAGATTTTTTTTCGCTCCTCTATCTTAGACCTTTTTTTTTGTTCTCGAGGGGGAAACCTTCAAAAGGTACCCGACGCTGTGGGAGCGACGCCTAGTTATGTGGGATTTATACCGCACTAAAACCCCTCCAGTGGCCGTCCTCGGCGCTACAACGAGGACTCCGAGATCTCCAAAGCAACGCGCTCAGAGGATTCCCTCTGAGCGCGTTGTCCCTTCGGGCTACTGGAACCTCCTGAGACTGGTACAGGTACTGGGAGCAACACCGGGTTATGCGTGATTTTTTACCTCCATCCATAACTTGCCCTCTACAGAAAAATCGCATCAACGCGCCGAAAGAAGTTTTCACTTGAGTAAAATTATTACGACTATAATCTTGTGAGTACACAACTTGCTATTTAAATTAGTTTATTTTTCTGTGTTTTTCGATTTAAATATTTGTCGGGTGAAACAAGGAAGGTTAGCCGAACCTTAGGACTTCAGAAGCGGTTTTAAAAAATTAACTTTAGTTATTATCAATTTAACTGACTAAGAAGTAATAGCAATCTGACGACCCGCGTGGCGCAGCGGTTACCATACCGGTCTGACACGCAGTGGGTTTCGGGTTCGATTCCCGGCCAGACAGGTATAAGGTATCTGAATGATGAGTTTACATTCTTGTTTCATGTTCTGGGTCTGGGTGTTCGTGTATTTGTCTTTGAGTGTGTCCATGGCATCCACGAGACAGGAGAAAATCCTACTGTGGGGCTATGAGTGTAGAAAGCGTTTTTTTAATCGGAATTGAATGGCTATTGCTAATGTGCGGTCATTGTGACGTCATCTGTTTTAACATCTAGTCTGCCACTCCGACATATTTATGTTTGAAATAATAAGTTAAAAGCAAATACATAAATACATGCTTCCCGATAAAATGAGCTAAGCTAACCTTTTCTACTTTAAATTTGGGGTTGATGCGGCCTGACCTTTAGAATTAGCAAGTTGGTATTAATAATGCACGAACTTGGGCCCACGGGACCCATATGCTTGTGGCAGAAACTGATCTCGTAAACCCCCGACCAGATTTACATTAACTATGAAAACGATGGAATGTACTCATATTTAACGGATGAAAAAATACAAAAGAAAAGCGGGTATTTGTATTAAAATTTATGCAAACCTAAACTTCTGTTGGCCAATTTGTTCTACCTCTATTTACATTCCCGAGGGAGTCTTTTATGTTCCGGAATAAAGAATAGCCTCAAAGCTAATCTAGAATGCCTACAGCATCGATGCGGCCCTGTTACTTTTATAATTAGTATTTTTAAACTCGAAGAATGCTCGATTGTTAGGTCATGCTGCTGTTCCCCTGATAATAACTTGTCACTGAGTATTATGGCCATTTGCAAGGAGAAGAGATATTGTTAACACTTTGGGAATTAAGTTGCCTTATAAATTATTTCAACGTAGTAGAGACTCTTTGTCGCTGTAGTTCCGGGATCAAAATAGGGCTACGGTATCCTCTGCCTGTCGTAAGAGGAGGAGAGGAGTCGGTAAAACCTCACATAATTTTGCGTCGCTCCCACGACGTCGGGTACCTTTTGAAGGTTTCCCCCTCGAAAAAAAACTCTTTATGGTCCGACTATGAAGGCACGATTGTTATAATAACATTATAATAACATTGACGACCCGCGTGGCGCAACGGTTACCATACCAGTCTGACGCGCAAGGGGTTCCGGGTTCGATTCCCGGCCAGACAGGTATCTGAATGATGAGTTTAGATTCTTGTTCTGGGTCTGGGTGTTTGTGTATTCGTCTTGTGTGTGTCCATGGTACCCACGACACAGGAGAAAATCCTACTGTGGGGCTATGAGTGTAGACAGCGTGTAACAGCAGTATTTAGCGCTGCTGTACTGCTTTGAAGGGTGTGATAGAAGAGACATATTTAGCCTTGCGTTCTGATTTATTTCTCTAGCAACCTATACTACTATTTTATTGCACATGTACATGGGCGGTAGGTGCCACTTGCCATCGGGTGGATTACTGTCTTATCACTTTAAGAAGCTCATGGACTTCTGTAAACAACTTCAAATAAAACATAGGTTCTATTAGCAACAGTGGTTTTACTCATTTGTGGTTGGGTTGCTATTATCAAGTAGAAGTCAGTAAAAACCCCCTCGGAGTGAAGCACCTGTCAAAATTTTATGTCACTGTCATAAACATGAATTCAAGATAGTATTTTTACTACTAGTTTACGATGTCGTTTATCGTTTGATACACGAGTAGCAACAAGTGTATTTACTTCCTATTGCAAGAAGTTTTATTATCTTTACCGCACTACATTTTTATGGTTAATATTATATTTAACTGAATAAGTTATTTAGAAGTAAATATAATATTTGATCGCACTTGGCCAGCGCGGTGGACTATGGCCTAAACTTTCTCACTCTGAGAGAAGACCCGTGCCCAGCAATGGGACAATAATGGTTTGACAAGATAGGTACATAATGTTTGAAGTTGTAAACCTATCGTTTTATCATGTAGAAAAAGATAAAAAATATATATTATTTTATACAACAGTAACAAAGATTTTTTTTATCATATATTATGTAATAGAAAAAATGTATTGTGAAAAATAATAAAGTAGTCACAGAAAAAACAGATGTGACTCATTATTATACATGAAGATCAAGAAACAATATATTTCATTGTCTTTTTGCCCAAACAAACATAGGCGTACGATCTGTCAAATTTTATCTCGACATAAACACAAATTCAAGTAGATAGTATTTTTATGAGCGTTTTACGACGTTTTTGTGGAAAACTTCAGATGTAGTTCACAAGTCTTTAACTGTATCTATTTTATTTTATTATATTGGCTTTTATGTAGTGTTAAACATTTCGGCTACTTTCATGCATCAAACGATCAATCCACTTTTTCAATCTGGATAGCTTTTGACTGTATACGGGGTAGTTGTGCGAGAACCGCCTTCCCGTAAGTCCCAGGGAATTAAAAGACGGTCAAACGAGACATCGGGAGGTCATAGGCAGTTCCACAAAATTTTGGGGCTACCTAACTTGCTGTCGGAATACGGATTCTACTTACGATTAGTCATTACGGTCCGCCCGTGGCTCCTCTTTCTTCCAGGATCCTGGCAAGGAGCCCACGCGGTCCACACAAAACGTGCACACACACCAGCGATGAAGTTGAAGGCTTCGATTTAATCCACACGCTTAGAGTACACAAATAGTTTATATCTTCACAATTCACACGAAAAATTAAACTTTGTACGAGCCGGTTAGCAGATGTCGCTTCAACAACGCTCACGCCGCCATACTGCTTTCCGGAGCATGGTGAGGGACACCCTCCGATTGAACGGACCGTATGAGCATTGTAAATAATGCTCTGTTATTGGTTGAAGGATCCAACCCCGACAGCAAGTTTAAAATGATCCAATCTTCAGATCATCGGTCCATCTGGTGGGGGATAATCTGTACTCCAAGAGATTGTCCTTTGGGCAAAAGCCTAGAGCTTTCTTTCTTTCATATGTATAATAAGTGAATATTTTATTATTGACTAGTTGAACCGGCGAACTTCGTTCCGCCTAAAAGTCATAATCTAAAATTATTAGTGTTCCTCCACTTTATTATGCTTGTATTATTCATAAAAACCTTCCTCTTGAATCACTCTGTCTATTAAAAAAACTGCTTTAAAATCCATAGTGTAGTTTTAAATATAAGCATACATAGGGACAGACACCGAGAAGCGACTTTGTTTTATACTAAGTAGTGATACGTCAATATAAAATGATCGTTTTAATAAAAACCCTTAATGTAGCATTATTTATAAGCCTATTGTTAGTAATGACTAATATAAATAAATATTTTCTAAAAACAATTAAAAAATAAATATTTCTACTGATAAATTAGTCCCGCGCTGTAATAAATGCAACCTCTCATAGCACGCGGATTGGCGGCACTGTGTTTAAGGGAGCACAGAAAATAATGTATAAAATAAAAGAACCAACTTTATTAAAATTATTTTTAGAAAACGTTGCTAGCTCTTATACCATACTCATATCTTAAACATCCGTTAAAATATGACATAAGTGTACATATGTCTCAAAAATTAGGATAATAAATAAAAGCAGATATTAGCGACATGAAATATAATATTCCTACCATTTATATTATACAAGGTTTATTGTTTTTATCAACGTATAGCCTTGGGCTGAAGTGAGTAGACCGTTTTTACCGAAGGGTTAGTAAAACAAATGTTATTTTCGCACCTG
Organism: Spicauda simplicius; assembly: GCA_949699795.1. Lineage (NCBI taxonomy): Eukaryota > Metazoa > Arthropoda > Insecta > Lepidoptera > Hesperiidae > Spicauda > Spicauda simplicius. Next base: position 15,872,076 of record OX453071.1, on the reverse strand, counting down.
CGGATATACAAAGGGCCTCGTGGATAAGCCTCAAAAACAATAAAAATAAAAATATAGTTATGGATGAATTGATTATAAATAAAAAAGAAATCTGCTGAGTTTCCTACCAGATCGTCCTAGTTGAGGACTTGTACTTATTCCGTAGTGTAAAAAATATTGTAAATGACAATTAGTAAATGTCTCCGTAGGCCTATCTTACTAATCATACTTCATACTAATATTATAAAGGCGAAAGTTTGTGAGTGTGTATGTTTGTTACTTCTTCACATCTAAACGGCTGGAGCGATTTTCATAAAATTTGGTAGGGAGTTAGTTGACAATCTGGATTAACATACTTTTTACTGAAAATATCTTACTCCCTCTGATACTGATTCATCGATTTTTTTTTACCCGGGCGAAGCTACGGGGTTCAACTTGTATGAAATAAAGACATTTCATTATACCTGCAATAAACATTACACCTACGTTTGAAATGAAAGGCAATCTAAATATTATTTTCACACCTGTTCTTAAAAGGCTTTTACGTACATGTGGCGTTTATGGCCGGAATGAATATTGGCATCCTACGCCGTACAGGCTGTATAGTTAAACTGAAACTATTCGCTTTCAGCAGAATTTAGAGCAGCGATAGTCTAATATTTGAAATATAGCCTCCCATACGAGAGTCCGATGTGAAAATCAAATGGATGGTACCACTGATTTTCTGAAAATTAAGTGAGCTTTATAGTCTAAGATGGGATTTTAGGACATCGCGGCAGATTAATATGAAGTTAGATACGTTATATATTGATAAGTACCTCCAGCCAGTTTGCTGCCTTAGCGTAAGTGGGTACGCTCAGGGGAACTTAGTAACCCTCCCACTCCCTTAGGTGGTACTCAAATCGTCAGATTAGCAAACACATCTCAGGTCCTAGGTTCTAATTCGCCTCCGCTTATCCTAATTTGGCACGCTTGAGTGAGTCAAGACGTCGTCCTTATTATGCAACTTTGTTAACCTTCTACCCCCCAAGGATACACTTAAATCGTCAGATTAGCAATTTTGACACAATTTAGGGTATAATTAACCTCCCTTTGCCATATCATAGATTGTTTTTTTTTTAAATTCAAACTCTGTAGACGCTTATTCCAACACTCAACGAGAATTTAATCTATCATTTAATCTACCAAACCAAAAAGTTTCCGCTACGCTCGAGTAACTCCACATTTAGCATCGTAGGCTCCCCTACTATTAGATATTATCTCTACTTTACCTTTAGAAAAACAATGTGAGTGAAACTTACGTACATATCAGAGAATTCTCAAAAAAAGAGTACCTAAAGATGTATGAAGTTTTCTAATACGTACTTGATTTGCACTGTGGACTATTGCCTAAAACTTTCTCATTCTAAGAGGAGAACCGAGCCCAGCATTGGACAATAATACGCTTACGATGACTCCCTTTCGTCGAGTATATTCGTTGTATCCAAATTCTCATCTCACTGCCTCGCTCTTACTCTCTTACCTTTCTTTAAGCGCATGAAATGAAATGAAATGTCTTTATTTTGTATAGGCCTGCGGGGGCACTTACAAATTGTCAGTTACATTTTTTTTCTTACACTACCACCGGATCGGAATACGACCTCAACTGAGAAGATCCGGCAAGAAACTCAGCAGGTTTGTCTTTTTTCTTATTTATATCCATTTTTTTATTTTTTTATATAATTACAATCATGTGCTATTTATAGCTAAAATTTATTCGTTTATTACGTCGTAGCTAACAAGTTGCACCAAAGTTCCAGGGACCAGCGGTTACAGTGCTGTATCGATTTTCCTACATCGCTTCAAGTCACACCCCTTCCTTCCAAGGTATAGAAATATACAATTAACATAACTAGTCACCCGTCGCAACGGTCGAAATTAGACCGTAATATAAATTAAAAAACTAAACTTATTGTCCAAAGTAGCACGAATACTTCTCAAATTCAAATAAATTGTAATAATCTTCAATTTATTTTGAACGCCCCGTTAAAGGTAAATTGGGGTTTAATTAGTTAAGCTGCATTTAAAAGCAATAGGGGGTATTTTTAATAAGATATCTGATATTTTTGACGTTATGTGTTTTTATAGTAAGAAATTGAATGTTCTATTTCGTTTATTATGTGTTTGTGTGAATTGTAAGGTAGTGTGTGGGATGTGGTTTTAGTTGATTATATGTATATTTTATACATAATTTAACAAAATATTTTATCACGTAGAGGAGGATTACGCATCTCCTCTACATCAAATATAACCGTGCGAAATTTCATACTCCTCCGTCTGCGGCAAGTATCTTGACATTTTCATGCGAGTAAGCTATAAAACCAAATGTATAGTCGACTTTATAGGCTTCGTAGTAGGCCTACGAACATGCTACGTCATTTTGGGTGCTACGCCGTAGCGATCCAGTTACGCCAACGGTATTCGAAGCTACGGGACTTAAAGCTACCAATTCACTTACTATATAAATGTTGTCCAAAGATATTGAGCAACATACTTCTTGTATTGATAATGGTTTTATTGACAATATTATCGAAAGGTGTTTCATGTTTACCTTAATTGGTTGTTTTTTTTTAATAAAGTAGCAAACGAGCATGCAGTCCACCTGATAGTAAGTGGTCATTGTGAGCGACTTCATATAAAACATGGATTCTATCTGAAGTCAATCCCAGATCCGTTGCTACTGCCGAGAACTATGAAGGTCGCCTCATATAAAAGTGTGCCGGCTACACATCCTTCCATCGAAACGCGGTGGTGGTGGTGTGGCGGTGGCACTTCTTACCACCTTTATATTTGGTTATGGTTGTTTGGCAAGGGAGAGAGATTTACTTACGTAGCCCTTTTTATGAAGTACTCTTATTATGTCTAGGGTTAATGACTAATACCCATGGACGGTAGCAACCACTGAGCATCTTCGAAACTTCATCCATGTGTGCTATCCACAATGGACATAAAAAGCACATATAGGAATTGACAACAGTAGGTTTTTTGATACGATTAAAGCCCATGGACATTTGTAAGCAACTTCAAATAGAACTAGGGTTCTATTCTGAATTCAATCACAGTCGTTTTGCCACTTCCGAGGACTAAGATGGTACTATACTAAAATGGGCTGGATACTAACCGCTACTACAATATTAGTCCAGAGAACGGTACTAGGTACTTATAAAATAAAATAATACATATCATAACTATACAAACTTTAGAATTTCATAACTTCCCAAACATTTCATATTAGAGCTCCGGAAGTGTCTTACCGCAGCCTGACATGACCTTAACGGAAAGTTTGTGGGCAGCCTACACGTTTACAAATATATGTACATGTTATATACATATGTCTTTACTTATGAAATGAAAGCAACAAATAAGAAAGTTATGTAAACAAATTTATCAGGGCTACAGCATCCCCTGTCTGTCGTAAGTGGCGACTAGAAGGGGCTTCCGGGGTTGAGGGTGGGGGTGGGGAGGAGGGTGGGCTAGAGTGGGAGCCCGAACCGTTCAGTAAGGCGACCCCACGAAGTACGACGGTATGTGTGGTCTCATACCGTCGTAAAGACTAGACGGAGTGGTAGGCCCAGCCGCCTATCTGGGAGGAGCCCGATGGGGCAATACGCTCAGAGGATTCGGGTTGCGATTCTTTGGAGATCCCAGAGTCCTCTATGTAGCGCTGAGGACGGCCACCTTTTAGTGCGGTAAAATCCCTTATAACCCTGCGTCGTTCCCATTGTGTAGGCTAAGGTTTCCCTGGAGAACTGTCAATATTAACATCTAAAAAAATATTTACAGTTTTTTTAAAACATCTTTTAGAGTTGTCGTTTTCAATTTTTCTATTTCGAAGATTCTCATACAAATTCCAGAACCGAATTCATGAATCAAAGGAATGTACAGAGGATTAGCTTTTCTATTCCGTTTTCTGTGAACCGTGTTCTACCTTTGTGCACGGATTTTCATACAAACATCCCAGAATTTAGAAGCAAAAGTTAGGTTGTTCTACTCTCTATTTTCGCTTTAACATCTGTCACGGTTGGTTTAAGTCTTCCGGGTTATACTAATAGACAGATGGATAAAAATCTGTTTTAATTTTTCAGTATTGAGTATTTTTTTCTTCTTTCAAGTGAGTATTTTTTTTTTCATCCCTGTAGTTCCGGGATCAGAATAGGGCTATCTCTAACGCTTTCTTTAGTCATAGCCCCATCATTCTTTCTGTGACGTGGGTGCCATGGAATCGCACAATGCAGAATACACAAAAACACCCAGAACAAAAATCTATTCATCAGAAATATGATCAAAAACCTAATTATTTCCAAAAATGAGCTAAGCCCATTCCTGAGTTCTGTAGTTACATTACACTTGTCTGTAAGGGTTATAGAGGCTTCACGCTTGAAGGAAGCTAAATAACAACCCTTCCTCTACTTGAAGCTACGGTCAGTGCGTAAACTGAACTGTATCTCAATTGTAAACTTGGTAGCTAACTAAAGCTTGTTTCAGACTGAATTTGTCCTTTATTTTCAGAATTTGAGTGAACTAAGTGATAGCTTTTCCACCAATTCGCACTTGGCCAGCGCGGTGTACTATGGCCTAAAAACTCTCTCATTCTGAAAGAACACCCGTGCCCAGCAGTGAGACAATAATGGGTTGAAGAGAAGTGATAGCGTCATAGTGTAATTTAGCTCATTAAATTGAAGGGTTGACAAGCGATTAAATGCATTAAATGAGGGTAGCTGCTGTTTATGCATCGAACGAACGATGAATAGATTTAGTTATAAATTAAATATTGTTCTCATGAGAGAGTCTTTATGAGAAATAAATTCTTTAAACCTAAGGGCTGCGGCTAAAATCCTAACCACTCTGCTATCAATGTACTTGTACTTCTGATTTTTTAACAAAACTTGAATACGAAACAATTACATGCTGTGAAATATTATAAAGAAATAAAGGTTAATGAACTTACGATTGCACTTAGCATAGTATATTGTAGCCTATCCCCTTATGCTTAGAAAGATATGCCCAGTAGTGTGACACCGATGAGAAAGTACTGTAAGTAGTAAAGGAAAGTATCTTAGGCAATTAACACACGCACCGCGCACCGCCGCGAATAGCGGTGGCGGTAAAGCGGTTTTCGTAGCGATGCCCCGCGCGGTAAGGCGTTTTACGCGCCTGTACGCACGGATGGACCGATTTTCAAAATAAACTTTTCGTCATCGAAATTCATTTTATTAAATTGCAACACGTCTGCACCAACGATGATCCGCGCGGTTAGGCGCCGGCCCGTGTGTGAGGCGCCGCCCTTCCGCGCAGTCGTACGCGCAGAGACAGTGGTGATGAGAACACCGCTGGACCGCACAGTCGGTCGGTATACATGTGTGAGCAATTAACGGATTTATCAGACCCCGATACAACATGAGATCCGCTTCACCGTCTGCCGCGGCGGTAAGCGGTACCGTGTGTTAATCACCTTAGAATAGAAGAATGAGGAACAGTGCATGCAATTACAAACGAGACTATTGCCTTTAATGTTGTTTCCGCATTGTTTATTATGTCTCCGCATAAATAAATATGTCTAAAACAATCACTATGTACGTTTACGCCCATCATCTCTAATAACATAGTAAGCTTTGTGAAAACGAAACCGTAAGTAATAATGTACATAGTATAAGCTAAAAAAAACAAATATAACATAATAAACTCACACTAAGGGTACAGACGTCATAAAGATTATGTTTTTGACACTTCCGTTCCGTGCTCCGATCCGGTGTTAGTGTAAGAGAAAATATTGTAACTGACAACTTGGGAGTCCCCTTCACATACAAAATATAGGTTTCATTTCATTTAATGCCCTGTAAACAGCCGTAAACTCATTTTACTTCGAAAATACTATATTGTAGTGAAATGCATGTCGTTAGTGGCATGTGGACATTTTAATATTTATCGGGTACTCGAGATATTTGGTTTTGGAATTTCATTGGCTAATGTTTCAGCCCAGTTTCGTGGAACGTGGTGACGGCCATATTGAAAATGTATCAATTCCGCGATAATATTAGTTTAAAATCATATATGTGTAGTGACTTTTATACTTCACTAGATTACCGTGGCTCCGCTTCGGTGGCGTTCACAATGAGTATTGTATGTTAATGTAGGCAATGAAGTATCTGTGTGCCAAATTCCAGCGAAACCCGACCAGTAGCTTGAACTAGTAACAAACAAACATCTAACCTCAATTTCACATTTCTTATATTAGTAAGAAAGATAACTAAAGAAAAGATAACTATGCACATGTAGTATCTGATGGAGAAAGGGCGGAGCTTACCGCACGGTATATACATATTTTTTATTTGATTGAAGTAGTAAACGAGTATGCAGTTCACCTGACGGGAAGTGGTCACTGCCGCACATGGATACCTGTAAGTAACTTCAAATAGAACATGGGTTCTATCTGAAGTCAATCACAGACGCTTTGCTACTCCCGCGCACTAGGATGGTCGCCTCATAAAAGTGTGCCGGCAACCACACCCTTCCATCGAAACCCAAAAAAATGCTTCACATTAAAATAGGTGTGGCGGTGGTACTTTCCCGGTCGAACTACACTGGCTCTACCTAGTTAAATAATATAATTATATTTCTTGTTAATATTATATATAAGTGCCGATGCATGTTTGCCCACATTCTTGCACATATAAAAACTCCCGCTCGGAATTAGCTGAAATTGCTGACCTAGATGACCACATAGTATAATCATTCAGTGTTGCCAAGTTAGGGGATTTTCCCCCAAATTTAGGGGAAAAAAGTACGATAGGGTTTTTATAGGTTCTACTTTTAGTAGGTACTTTTAGAGGTTTTTATAACTTCAACTTCAATATGTAGGTGTTCTGAAAGGGAAATCTCTGCCAGGCTACATGATCACGCCTGGGAGTTTAGTCTGGAGGTCGATATCTTCCGCTAAGTGCCAGCCTTCTACTTTACCTTTCGAAGAAAACTCGATCTGATTCAGAAAAATGTAGATCGAAATACGAGGAATTACAATTAAGTGTGGGAATTTTAGGGCTTTTTATGGAGGCTTTAGGGGGATACATTTTTGAGAGTTGGTAACCCTGTTCTCATTACAGTGGTAGACGTGACTTTAGCGGGCGAAGCCGGAGGAATAATCTAGCAAATGCTAATGCTAACACTCTGAACTAGCTTTATCCTAACTTTATAACAGGGATTAAAGGTAACGTCTGATACTAAGAGCTACACCAGACATTCCCAAATTGCTTTCCACCCCCTAGCATGCCGCAGCGTACAGGATTCAAGTTGATATGCAAAACAGTCTGTTGCAACTTCAAATTAAACCTTGATTTGTGAAATTTTGTTGCCAAAAAGGTAGTTTAGTACATAAGTTTTTTTTATATCTGACTGGAGTAGCAAAGGAGCATGCAGTCAGCCTGACTGTGAGTGGCCACTGCCGCCCATGGATATCTGTAATCAAATTCATACAGAACATGGGTTCCATCTGAAGTCAAACACAGATGAGTTATTTAAAGAATATTTAGTGTTATGAAAATTATATATGCATTATTAATATTTTCAATTTATTTTTTTAAGAAAATGTCATAATACGTACAACCTTCAAGGAGATTGGGAAACTATTATAAATGTACTTTAAACACATTCACCATAAGAAATAGAATGAGCTAAAAACGTTTCATTCGAAGGTCCTACAATAACAAACGACCCTTTTATATGTAACGAATTCGGTCTAGACGCGCTCTTTTTTTTTTTGTTTTCGAGGAGGAAACCTTTAAAAGGTACCCGACGCCGTGGGAGCGACGCAGGGTTATGTGGGATTTTTACCGCACTAAAACCCCCCCGGTGGCCGTCCTCGGCGCTGAAAAGGAGGACTCCGGGATCTCGAAACGACTTCAACCGGAATCCTCCGAGCGCGTTGCCCCATCGGGCTCTTCCCAGATGGGCGGCTGGGCCCACCGCTCCGTCTAGTCTTTACGACGGTATGCGACCACACATACTGCCGTCCTTCCCGGGATTGCCTGACCGAACGGTTCGAGCTCCCACTCTAGCCGTCTGCAACCCCGGATAGACGCGCTCTGCCAAATTCGTACCGCTGTATCTCAAAACTTTGTCGAAAACAGGATGTATTTAAATTAAAGCAACATAATTGTTGTACTAATTGTATCCTTAAATTTTTAAATTGCATGTAAATTTATAAAAAATTATATGTGCAAATATGCTGGAATAATGTAGGTTACTGAAATAAGGCTAAAATAGACGTTTAAATACCTTTTCATATGTTGAAGGTAAAAGGAATTTCTTCAGAACGGAAGTTGGTCTGTGTAGGATGCATCCGTGACTGACCCCAGATAGCACTCTACATCTAATCACTCTGAATTAATCCATTTTGCGACGAAATAATGAATTTAACCGTTACCTAATTATAAAATACATACATCTACTAGCTGATTCCCGCAGCTTCACCCGCTTTAAAAATATCTATGTATCGATTGCCCCGAGGGAATAAGATATTTTCCGCAATAAAAAGTATGTTAATCCAGAGTGTCAGCTAACTCCCTACCAAATTTTATGAAAATCACTCCAGCCGTTTAGACGTAAAGAAGTAACATACACACTCACAATCTTAGCCTTTATAATATTAGTATGAAGTATGATTAGAAGGTTGTGGGACGCAAAATAATTTACATACTACCACGTTGCCGGGGTTGTGCCACGAAAAGTTTGATAAACACAGATTTAAATCATGTTTCACAAAACTCTTTGACAACTTACGATTGACTTTACACTAAATATACAGTAGCCACCTTCGTTAACTGCTAGTTAATCCGCTTAACTTAAACACGTGTGGGCGAGCTTTATAAAGTTTTACGTCAAGCTTAATGTAACAAACTGTTGCTACGCTCGCGACAACATCAATCACTCGGTGTAGTGGTAACTACGAGGAATTTATGATTTTTAATATATTGTGATTTTTGACCTGATTTGTAACGGAATTCCTAACGGAATTTTTATCTATACGTGAAGCAAAAACTTGTGAAGTATTTTTAAGTCATATGCCGCGGACGTATAAGGGCCGGCACTCATATGACGGAGCGCAGCGCAGCGCATTTTTTGCTGTCAAACTATTATCGTCATTGTCCCTTTAGAAATAATATCCAAAATTAAATAACAGCAATTTATTTCTGAGGAGCATGAAAGCGACCACACGCGAAAGGTAGCGCGGGAGCGCGACCGCGCGCGCATCCGCGCGCATTCTCCCAGTAATTAGCGCGAATTTCGGCTAGTGTGTGATTCGTTAAGAAAATTTCGCGGGCATGCGCTGCGCTGCGCTGCGCTGCGCTGCGCTGCGCTGCGCTCCGCTGCGCTCCGTCATATGTGCGCCGGCCCTTAGTATGAAATTTTGCACGGTTATAGTGGACGTCGAGTAGTGGACGTACAGAATGTTAATATTTTTTTAAAATAATGCTTTAAACATACATAAAATCAACTAAAAACACATTACACACACTACCGTGCATTTGTCACACATAAATAATAAAATGTCAGTGTCTTTGTCAAAATACCCGCTATTGCTTTTAAATGCGGTTTGGCTAATTAAACCTCTTTTTATATTTATCGGGTGCGTTCAAAATTAATTGAAAATTATTACATTTTATTTGAATTTGAGAAATATTCGTACTACTTTTGACAATCTGAAGTTTAGTTTTTTCATTTAAATTACGGTAGTAGTTCGACCGATGACAGGTGACTAGTTATCATAATTTTGAACTATTTTATACGTTAACTTAATTCCGAATAAAAACAGACTTGCCCGAAATTGGTGGTATAAGGTGGTAGAACTGTAGTTCGCTCGGGGAAGTACCACCGCCACACTTATTTCTAGTGTAAAGCAGATTTACGTTTGGGTGGAAGGGTACGGTTGCCGGCACACTTTTATATGAGGCGACCATCTTAGTCCTCGGGAGTAGCAACGCATTGTGATTGACTTCAGATGGAACCCATGTTCTGTATGAAGTCTATGGGCGGCAGTAACCACTTACCATCAGATGGACTGCATGCTCGTTTGCTACTTCAGTCAGATAAAAAAGAAGTTAAAAATAAAAGATAGTCATTTTATATTGGTGGTATTTTCCATTCGAATTATTCCTTAGCTCACCTCTCACAAACCTAAGAGCAGTCTTCAATCCAGCTTCTGACCAACTTAGAAACCTTGCAGTATTATTTCTAAATCACTAAACTACATACTTACCGCCAATTTAGTTAATTCAAACAAGCTCGCTCGAGCACTAAGCTCTACGCTTGACAAACTTGAGATATATTGGAATTACCTATCTCCATTCTCAGCAGAAATTATAAGATCCTAAGAGGCAAGCTAATGAATGAATCGCTTAAGTTTAAGCTCGCTTATATTAAACCCGTTTTGTGAAGCTTTGTAGAAATTCCGGTACGTTTCTGTGATTATTACCTTCTGTTTACGAGAATCGATATTAGGTTACGGTTATGTTTATTGGAACAAGCGGTTCAATATGAAGTACTGGTACACAAAAGTTGTATCCCATGCTTATTACGTTCTTTTACATCTTCTACTATCAGATAAATAATAGATGACGATGACATATACATAAGCTGAAGTATGTTGTTCGTGTAGTTCCGAGATCAGAATAGGGCTACGGCATCCCCTGCCCGTCGTAAGAGGCAACTAAAAGGGGCTTCCGGGGTTGCGAGCGGCTAGAGTGGGAGCTCGAACCGTTCGGTCAGGCGATCCCGGGAAGGACGGCGGTATATGTGAGCGCATACCGTCGTAAAGACTAGACGAAGCGGTAGGCCCAGCGCCTATCTGGGAGGAGCACGATGGGGCAACGCGCTCAGATTCCAGTTGCGTTCGTTTGGAGATCCCGGAGTCCTCTTTATAGCGCCGAGGACGGCCACCAGGGGGTTTTAGTGTGGTAAAAATTCCACATAACCCTGCGTCGCTCCCACGGCGTCGGGTACCTTTTGAAGGTTTCCTCCTCGAGAACAAAAAAAAAAGAATATATAAGGCGTCTTTGCTAAAACTTGAGTAATGTGATTACAAAGTGTTAAAAATTTTGCTCAAATTTTTTTTTCAATGCATGCACTGCGATATCTATTGATAATAGAACAAAATATGTTTTACAATTTATGAGACCATATCAATGTCTACGTACTTCGTCGTCGTCTGACGTCATATCAATGTCTAATGTAAGACACCGCCTCCGCACAATGTTCACTGTACCCTCACGCAAAGCAGTCGTCGCAAATTTTTTGGGACTACTATCGACCAAATCTCCATAATGGGGGGAGGGACATGTCCAGGAGTGGTGCTCAAATGGTTGGATAGATTACATTAAGTCGCGTCGATTCTGCTAGTAACTAGATAATTTAATTTGTCCTCATTTCCATATACGTTAATGTAATATGAATCCCTTTGCTTATAAATAACTGTTTAAAGTATGATGTGTCTTGTGCCTCTCATTTCTCGCTCGCATATATAACATGATCAGAGTATGTCTCTCATGTTTCTTGAAAGCATTCCTTTGATATGAAAATTTCCATCTCACATGATTATAATATGAACTATTCATTCACGAAGCGCAACATCTTTCTAAGCTACGAAAGAGAATAATGTAATCTTGGCTCTTTGAGGGTTTTATTCTCATCCATACAGAATTTTAATTATATTTAAATTCTAAATTCAATTACTTACAGTCACACACAGACATGAACACAGACACTTATGAATAAGAGTTTTTTGCACAGTATTAATTAGCGAAGAGCAACTCACTCGTTACGCAGTCAGGTAATTATATAGGTATATAAAGTTCATTAACCGCTTTGTATTTAAAGCACCAAATTTTCACTTCGAGGTAATTTTGTATTACTGTATCTTAAACTTAAATTGGCCTTAAGCCTAATAGTTGAAACCTGCCCTCTCACGAGTGGACCGAGGTTCAAACCCACGCACGCACTGATTTATGTTCTGATTTATTTAAGTTCTTTAAAAAAAAAAGTTCTCAGAGGTGTGTGAAGTCCACCCATTCGCACTTGGCCAGCGCGGTGGACTGTGGCCTGAAACTCTCTCATTGTGAGAGAAGACCCGTGCCCAGCAATGGGACAATAATGGGTTGTACCCCCAACTTAAATTGGATTATTTTAATAAGCAAATATGAATAAATAATTCATATTGCCACAATCTTTATTACATACGAGGTTGTTACGAATAAACTTTGTATTTAACAAAATTCAAAACGGTATAAGTCTGTGTTTTACAATTAATGTCTTCGTAACTTTAACCCAAATAATTTTCTCTTGTTTGTCACTAATTACTTCCCAAGTAGGACGCTTTTTGTAAATCTTCCCCAGATTTATCTTCAAACTTTATGGTAATTTCGACTTTAATCTTTAGCATTTAAAAAGTTGGGGATTAGTGAAAAGAATGGACAAGTGACAGTGAAGAAAGAGGGATTTCCTCATTCTTACAATAAATAAAAGGAATAAGATTTTTTGGGACTTTTATTTCGCACAGAATAGGTGTGATTAGAATGTCAGCGTCAGCGGTCAGTAACAGGTAGACCACGGTCCGTATCCGAAACGCAAAGGTGGAATCTACACCCAAATATTTTAAACATACCTACAGGAATACTATCTATATATTAATACGTGTAGCAAAAATTTGTGATCCGTTTTTAAGATACATGTCGCAGGCGCAGAAGTATGGAATTACGCACGGTTATAGTTGATGTAGAGGTGTATTACGCAATGCTAATATTTTTTCAAATAGTGCATAAAACATACATAAAATCTAATAAAAACACATCCCACACACTACCTTACAATTGACACAAACACATACAACAAATGTTCTATTTCGTTTTTTATGTATTTGTTCTTACTATGAAAACACATAACGTCAAAAATGTCAGATGTGTTTGTCAAAATAACCGCTAATTAAACTCTTTCTACCTTTTGGGTGTATTTAAAATAACTTATAACGTATTAAAATTATTAAAATTTAATTGAATTTGAGGAATATTCTTGCTACTTTGGAGAAAATCAAGCTTAGTTTAGCCCCATTCTTCCACGGGGATTTTTTGAAACTTTTTTTACAAAATCGGGACTCTACATAAAACTACTTGCCGAACTCTGGTAAATGTTATGAGTCGCAAAAACTCCGGAACAGAAATCAAAACTTATTTTAGAAATACGTATTACAGATACGTAAAGTTTTTTTTTATCTGAATGAAGTAGCAAACGAGCATGCAGTCCACCTGATGGTAAGTGGTCACTGCCGCCCATGGACCTATGCAATCAGCTTCACACAGAACATGGATTCTACCTGAAGTCAATAACAGATGCGTTGCTACTCCCGAGGACTATGATGGTCATCTCCTATAAAAGTGTGCCGGCAACCATACCCTTCCATCGAAACGCAAGAAATGCTTCACGCTAGAAATAGGTGTGGCGGTGGTACTTCTCCGGTTGAACTTCACTGGTTCTACCGCCTTCAAAGTTATTTGGAAATGAAGCGCATTCGAGGACTTCTACAATCGGAAACTCGATGGATATTTATTACGATGATAACCTGTCGTGTTTACATTCCGGCAGCAGCACGGTCACAAACATTTTTATTCCTAAGAGAGATATACTTATCCAATACGTTAAAACTTAGTCCGTAAAGGAAGCAATGCAAGTGTAAAGTTACTAAAATCCTTCTTTTTCACATGTTCAATTTGCAATGTGGCAGAACCTGTATGGTTTGACGGTGGCGGTACCACTGTCACATCTTTTTAAACGTGAAACAGTTTCGCGTTTCCTTAAAAGGGTATGGTTGCCAAATCAATTTTATCTCTGTGGTCACTTCAAATGTCAATCAATATGTAAAATCAATATGTATATGTAGTTGATAATTCGTAAAAAAATACATGCTCACCCATTTATGAAAATAAACATAATTTGTAACGTTTGATTGAGTTTAAATTTTGTGTTAAATTCATAAATGGAAATGTTTTTCCTCAATTCATTTATGGTAATTCAATTAATTTCCATTTGAATAAATATTGTATTACTGATGTACAATTTTTGTTAATTCCCGTAATTATTAGCGCCCAGATCAACAAGCTACTATGAAAATGTTGTTTAAAATTAAAAGGTTAAAGGAATTGCTGTTTATTGTAATTAACCTTACTGATCAAAAGGTGAATTAACTATCTGAATAATTATGCTTGTTAGCAGCTAAATGTTGTTGTTGAGAAAAATAAATTCTATATAATGAGGTTTCTGAAGTTACTCGTATTTACTACATATACAATTACATCATCCTAGATAGCTTAGATAGATCCTAGATAGATCCATAGCTTTTGAAAGTCAACTGCTGGACATAGACCTCCCCTTATCTGCCACTTTGACCGCTACTGAGCCATCTAAATCCAGCGGTTACCTGCCGTCTTCTTCAGGTCATCAGTCGACCTGGTCGGGGTGGGGGGTGTGCTCCTTTTGTTCAGACGTGGTCTCCATTCGAGGAATCTTCTACCCTATCAGTTGTCTGTCCTACGAACGATGTGGCCTGCCTATTGCCACTTCAGCTTACTAATTTTAAATTACATGTTGATATAATAAATTGTATCCTCAATCTACGCTCCATGATTTAAATGACCAGGAGTCGTTTATTGGTATTAATAAAATAATTTTTTTCGAAATTACATTTAACACATTTTAAGAACACGTATACACTTACATGTTTATTTACACTTTTTTTTTTATCTGACTGAAGTAGCAAACGAGCATGCAGTCCACCTGATGGTAAGTGGTCACTGCCGGCCATGGACATCTGTAATCAACTACATACAGAACATAGGTTCCATCTAAAGTCAATCACAGATGCGTTGCTTCTTCCGAGGACTATGATGGTCGCCTCATGTGAAAGTGTGCCGGCAACCACACCCTTCTATCGAAACGCAAGAAATGCTTCACGCTAGAAATAGGTGTGGCGGTAGTACTTCCCCGGTCGAACTACACTGGTTCTACCACCATTAATATGAAAGTAGCAAAAGAGCATGAAACAGATGTGATGGCCAGCAATGTTCTGGTCTGAAGAGAGTAAAGGAGATATATTTATCCAAAGCGCTCATGTTTAGTCCACTCTTATCTCAAGTTCTTTGATCTATTTTGAGATTGATTGGAGTTGGCCATGGCCGATAGTGACCATTTACTATCACGTGCCTGCTCGTTTGCTATTTCAATCGCATATAAAAATCCATACTAATATTATAAATGTGAAAGTGTGTTTGTTTGTTCCTCATTCACGTCGCTACATAGCTATTGCATGATATGGTTTATATGCTGGGAGATAGGAGAGTGGAGAATGACGTAGGCTACTTTTAACCGCGCTCCTTTATTCCCATGAGAATATCGATGTTTTGTTAGTTGCTAGATATTTAGTAGTTCCAGACGTAGTTAATAGATTGCGTTAGTAAAATTCACTTGCAAGTTCTGAATCATTTTTCTCTTGCAAATTCCCCTTGACCGTGCAAGCGAAGTCGCGGGTAAGTGATAGTAAATAAATATATTGAACCTATTGTCCATCATCACTCTAAGTTTTGTAATATAGGATTTCTTGATTAGTCAGAACTCATAAGTAACAATCCTTTGCACATATAACAAATCCCACTTACGGAACGTCAAATCAAAATGGCTGACAGACACACGTCAAAACAAAGGAACTCTAATCGGATTTACGTCTCTGTAAACTAGTTTCTAACCCAAGCGCCTTGTGTTGCTTTTAGAACGGCGCTTGCCTGTTGTGTTTAGCTTGTTTGTTTATCAAAGCCGCCCATTCCATGTTTTTATTGCTCTATTTTCACGAAACATCTACGGAAGGGCGACTCGCTAACAACGATACACTAAGCAGTCGATATTCGACCTTATTTATTTGTTTGTGGCACATCTATGGTGTAGTTTCAGGTAAAATGGTCTTTGTGTCATCGGTAATATGGTCTTTGTGGAATGAAACCGGCAAATTTGCAAATTGTATATTTTCCAACAGAGCGCTTTAAATTTTTCTTCTCATTTCAGTTTGGTATACCTCAAAACTTCCTTTTGCATGGATTTTATTCTTCTACACAATATGTCAGTTCGTCGTTCATTGCAGAAAAAGGATCTTTGTGATACCGACAACTCAAAAAAACATTTTTTACACATATGCTGTATTGATTTAATAGCAACGATATGTATCTTGTAATTTTAGTGTTACATAACGCCCCGTGATAAGAAAAGGGATCTAATGCAAAATAAATATATTAAGAAAATTATGTTCGCAGTGATAGCCAAATGGTTGAAACTTGACCTCTCGATCGGGAGGTCCGAGGTTCAAGCCCAGGCACGCACCACATACTTTTCTAAAATTATGTGCGTATTAAAGTATTAATTATCACTGCTTTTCGGTGAAGGAAAACATCGTGAGGAAACCTACACACATGAGAGTTCTTTAAAAAAAAGAAAATTTCTCGGAGGTGTGTGAAGTCCACCAATTCGCACTCGGCCAGCACGATGGACTATGGCCTAAAACTCTCTCATTCTGAGAGAAGACCTGTGCCCAGCAGTGGGACAATAATGGGCTGATGACGACGACGTATTCGCATTTCGAGGAGTTTTTTGCGTGCGATTATTAAAGGCGCCAAAGGCATATAATCGTATCTTGCTGTTCTTGATCACTAAAAGGATACAATAAATCTACTTCATAATTTTGACGACCCGCGTGGCGCAGCGGCTACCATACCGGTCTGGCGCGCAATGGGTCCCGGGTTCGATTCCCGGCCAAACAGGTATCTGAATGATGAGTTTAGATTCCTGTTCTGGGTCTGGGTGTTTGTGTGTTCGTCTTGTGTGTGTCCATGGTACCCACGACACAGGAGAAAATCCTATTGTGGGGCTATGAGTGTAGAAAGCGTGTGTGTGTAATGGTGATAATGCTCAAAACACAATATATGCTAAATATCGTCATGGATATTTAAAACCGAAAATTAAAACTATTGTAAAAATATCGAAAGAAATGTTGAAAAACTTGAACACAATCTATTTTAGAACAAATTTAATCTACTCAGTAAACACGTAAATTAAAAGAACAAAGAAATCGGGAGAGGTGAAGACGTAAAGTCAGAAATGTAAGCGCTACAGAGGATAACGTTATAGCTTGAGTTTTACGGACTTGTTCTACTTCGAATGTGTAAACTATAAACTACTAGTTGACCCGGCGAACTTCGTTCCGCCTAATAGTCAAAATTCTACAATTATAAGTGTTCTTTCACTATATTATGTATGTTTCATACATATAAATCATCCTTTTCAATCACTGCATCTATTAAAAAACTGCATGCAACTGCATTAAAATCTGTAGCGTAGTTTTAAAGATCTAAGCATACATAGGGACAGACAACGGGAAGCGAATTTGTTTTATATTATGTAATGATAATATATGTATTTATGGAAATGTCACGAAATGAACTAATAAATAAATATAAATATAAAGACAAAATATAAATAGGTAGATGTTCATTTTGATGTAAGGATTTTTTGTATGTATTCTCACAATAATTGTTTTTCCCTAATAATTGACTTTCATAATATCAAAATATATATCTCATTACAATCTGCATATCGTTAGTACCCTCAGTAAGAAAAAAAACATTAAACGGCTTACTTGATCTTTGTAGGACGCTCATATAAAATTAAAAACTTCATAGGAGGTGATAGATTTTTGCTATTGCAAAATACTTACATATTTACTCGCGTACAACTCAATCAACATTGCAAAAAGTGAAAATCTTGAACTTAATCATAAAAAGATAAGGTTCCATAAACGAATTATAATAATCTCTTACGAATCGCTATCAAGCAAGTCCTTGCGAGCAGGTGAAATAACGGATTCTCCTAAATATAAGCAATTTGAGTGCAAATTCGCTGGAGTATGCAAATCTGGAAACATTAAGACCTACATTTACGTTAACTACACTCTCTGCGAGGCTACAAAAGTTATAAGACGATTGTAACTGTAAAATCTTTGCAACTGTGGTTTGGGGTACAACCCATTATTGTCCCACTGGTGGGCGCGGGTCTTCTCTCAGAACGAGAGAGTTTTAGGCCATAGTCCACCGCGCTGGCCAAGTGCGATTGGTGGACTGAATAGTGCGAACTGTGGTTTATTTTGGCACAATCGTTGTATTGTCAGAAAGTGTGGGTGTGGTTGCCGGCACATTTTATATGAGGCAACCATCTTAGTCCTCGGGAGTAGCAACGCGTCCGTGATGGACTTCAGATAGAACCCATGTTCTATATGAAGATGTCCATGGGTGGCAGAGACCACTTACCATCAGGTGGACTGCATGCTCTGTCCCTGTAGTTCCGGGACCAAAATAGGACTACGGTACCCTCTGCCTGTCGTAAGAGGCGACTAAAAGAGGCTTCCGGGATTGCGGGCGGGAAGAGTGGGAGCTCGAACCGTCCGGTCAAGTGACCCCGGGAGGGACGGCGGCATTTGTGGTTGCATGTTGCCGTAAAAACCAGAAGGTGCGGTGAGCAGTTCACGCCCACCAGACAAGAGCCCGATGGGGCACACGCTGAGGACACCGGCGGCGGTCAATTAGAGTTCCCGGAGTCCTCTTCGCAGCGTCGAGGTCGGCCACCGGGGGGGTTTTAGTGCGGTAAGAATCCCACATAACCCGCGTCGCTCCCACGACGTCGGATACTTTTTGAAAGTTTCTCCCTAGAAAACAAAAAAAAAAGGACTGCATGCTCGTTTGCTACTACGATTAGATAAAAAAAGTCGTACAAATTCAGCAGAAGTAAGATTTAAAGCAGCAGAAATTTAATTTCTCCGTAGTATTGAAACAGTTTAATATTCAGAGTCCGACATTGTAATTAGCAGGATTGTACAATTACGCCGATTAAAAACAGATGAAACATCGGGAAGAATCGATACTAGGAAAAGGTTACGTTTTTAATACGTAATAAATTCTATGTACTTGAGAGTTGATACCGGGTATTGGCTCGATGGAATATAAATGCAATTAACCGGCAATATTGCCGACTCTTATACAAAATTTTGATATCGAACTGTAGTGTAATTTTAGTTATTGGATTATTGGATTCTGTCTGATTTTTAAACTAGGTCCGATACCCCTTTTGTTATCTAGGGGGGAAACCTTCAAAAGGTACCAGCCGCCGTGGGAGCAACGCCGGGTTATGTGGGATTTTTACCTCACTAAAATCCCCCGGTGGCCGTCCTGGACGCTACGTGGAGAACTCCGGGATCTGCAACGGAACACAACCGGAGTCCTACGAGCGCATTGCCCCATTTGGGCCCTTCACCGGTGGCCAATTAATGCTCACCGTGCCTCTCGGTGTTTACGATGGTATACTGCCACACATGTCATCGTACTTCCCGGGGTCACTTGACTGGACAGTACGACCTCCCACTCTTACCGCCCGCAACCCCGGAAGCCCCTTTTAGTCGCCTCTTACAACGGCAAAGGATACCGTAGCCCTAATCTGGTTCCGGAACAACAGGGACAGATCCGATACCCTGCAGTATGGAGTGCAAATAAGTAACACGGAGATATTCGACCCGGACAGATTTATAAACTAAGTCCGGTCCGGTTCTAAACTGTGTCCGATATAGTGCCGGATGTAGTATAAATGAAATCTTCATTTAAGTTTCACCAACGTAGCATACACTTATAAATAAAAAATCACACAAATTTCAATAAATAGGTCACGACCTATTTATTGAAATTTGTGTGATTTTTTATTTTTATTTTATTACAGGTGAACTCGGCATTTACCGCAATTGACGCTCTGTTAAATTATAGTATAATTAAATTAAGATATAAAATTTACATTAAATATAAAATAAGCACATACAATATTATACAATCAATAAAAAGAAAGATAAATTGAATACGACGAAATTAAATGAATGTCAATATTAATAATGAATAAGAATTAAATTATATTAAATAGAATTTAATTCTTTCATACAATGAGCTCTGTCGCAAGTGATAACTACTAGTATATAAGTTGGGTTCTATCGATTCGTAAACGTAGCACCTTCTCTAGCTATATTGGACCAAAGTGGGTCTATTGATTTGGAAGTCTAATGAAATCATAAATAATATCGCAACGGTCAGACATCTGGGACGCCATATTGGCACTTTTTGTGTATAAAAACAAAACGAGCTTGCAGCCCACGTACTGCTTATTCAGTATCGTTGAGGGAAATGCGACACCAAAGAATAAGTGTCCGGCACAGTCATACTTTATATCATTCTTCATACTTATACTAATATACCTACTAATACTGATATACTATAATATAAGAGCAGTGATAGCCTAATGGTTGAAACTTGCCCTCTCAATCGGGAGATCGGATTTATGTGCGTATTATACATTAATTATCACTGCTTTTCGGTGAAGGAAAACATCGTTAGGAAACCTACACACCCGAGAGTTCTTTAAGAAAAAGAAAAGTTCTCGGAGGTGTGTGTTCAGCGCGGTGGACTATGACCTAAACTCTCTCATTCTGAGAGAAGACCCGTGCCCAGCAGTGGGACAATAATGGGTTGACGACGACCGATATACTAATACTAATTACTGATTACTATTACTAATTACTAATCATACTAATATACTAATACTAATCCTTACATCATACTAAAATTATAAAGGCGAAAGTTTGTGAGTGTGTATGTTTGTTACTTCTTCACGTCTAAACGGCTGAAGCGATTTTCATAAAATTTGGAAGGGAGTTAGCTGATACTCTGGATTAACATATAGGCTACTTTTTAGTGTGGGAAAATATCTTATTCCCACGGGACAATCGGTATCATTCAGATACCTGTCTGACCGGGAGTCAAACCCGGGACCAATTTCGCGTCAGACCGGTATGGTAACCGTTCCGCCACGCGGGTCGCCACCCCGTTGGGTTTACTTGGAACGTAACTTTTTTATATTTTTTTAACGGCTTATATTCTTCACAACTTGTCTTTCCGGAGGAGCAGAAGAAGTATAACGTAACCGAGTCGCTCAGCGTGCTATGGAGAGGGCTATGCTCGGAATTTCGCTACGAGACATGATTCGCAACGATGAAATCCGTAGACGAACGAAGGTTACCGACATAGCTCTCAAAATCAGCAAGCTGAAGTGGCAGTGGGCCGGCCATATCGCTTGAAGGACCGATAACCGATGGGGAAGAAAGGTCCTCGAGTGGCGACCACGTTTAGGCAAAAGGAGTACAGGTCGCCATCCTGCCAGGTGGACCGATGACCTGAAAAAGACAGCGGGAAACCGTTGGATTCAGAGGGCACAGGACCGGTTGGAGTGGCGCCATTTAGGGGAGGCCTATGTCCAGCAGTGGACATCAAAGGGCTGATGGATGGATGGATGGATGGATATTTTTTGATTCCAAATGGGACATTGGTTTATAGCAATTATTATCAATACAAAGTCGCTTCTCGCTGTCTGTCCCTAAGTATGCTTAAATCTTTAAAGCTACGCTACGGATTTTAAAGCAGTTTTTTTTAATAAATAAAGTGATTCGAGAGGAAGGTTTTTATGTAATACATGCATAATATAGTTGAGAAACTCTGATAATTTTAGATTTTTGACTTTTAGGCGGAACGAAGTTTGCCAAGTCCACATTATTATATAATAGTTGGCACATAAAATAAACTGTTGAGATTGAGGGAAATATACCTAGTCCGTGAAACTCACGTATGAAAAAATCTCCTTACTTTACGTTAATTATCATCACCACCGCTTGACAAAAACGTTGGCCTTTTTCTTTTTCGCGCTTTTAGTGCAGTTAAATTCCTATATAACTCAGTATCTGTTTATCTTTGAAGGTGGTAGAACCAGCGGAATTCGATCGAGGAAGTAACACCGCCACACATGTTTCCAACGTCAAGCATTTCTTGCGTTTCGATGGAAGGGTGTAGTTGCCGGCACACTTTTATATGAGGCGACCATCATATTCCTCGGGAGTTGCAATGCGTCTGTGATTGACTTCAGATAGAACCCAAGTTCTATTTGAAGTTGCTTACAGATGTCCATGGGCGATAGTGACCACTTACTATCAGGTTGCCTGCAAGTTCGTTTGCTACTTCAGTCAAATACAATAAAATCTCTAGCAATGAATTATGTTTTTTTTTTAAGATTCGAAACTATATCTTAATAACACTCAACGCTGTTGGGATATACAGAAAAAGGTGGCGGTTTTTCCAGAGTCGATAAACAAATTACCCAAACAATCTAACCTTTGTACCATTGTACCTTTGTACCATTGTATATCTGCTCATTTAATATAACAATATGGTTTACTTAGTTATATACAAAACCATCCCAGCACTTTGAACTTGTTTTAATAGTGCCGGCGGTACAATAACACTGTATATTTAACCTTTTATGGGTCATTCGAGCTAATGTTTTGGCTAGGCCTTTAGGGTTGTCGACTGGAATTACAATTGTATGTAATTACCAGCTATTAAACTGGCCCATAAGATATTGTTGAGAATTCTCTATCCCTAAAGCTAAGATGTATCCCAGGAAGGACGGCGGTATGTGTGGTCGCATACGTCGTAAAGACTAGACGGAGCGGTGGGCCCAGCCGCCCATCTGGGAGGAGCCCGATGGGGCAACGCGCTCGGAGGATTCCGGTTGAAGTCGTTTCGAGATTCCGGAGTCCTCCTTTTCAGCGCCGAGGACGGCCACCGGGGGGGTTTTAGTGCGGTAAAAATCCCACATAACCCTGCGTCGCTCCCACGGCGTCGGGTACCTTTTGAAGGTTTCCCCCTCGAAAACAAAAAAAAAAGCTAAGATGTATCTTTGGATTTACCGGTTCGAAAATTTTCGGAATACACTCTTGCTTCGGAATGCTTTTTCTTGAAATCGAAGTGAGTAACAATTGATGTCGAGTGATGACGAGTGATTGAATAAGGTTAATAGTAAAGAAAAAGAGTGGAAAAGTTTACAACTTTCCATTTGACTAATCAAAATACCTTTCGGGTTTCCAGATAATCAGCAGTCGTGGGTTCCACGGTATAGGTTGAGTGTAACCCATTTTCCGTTCCCCGTCGATATAATTGTTTTATTTTATTTTTATTTCTTTTGTTAGTTTGTTAACGTAACGTTTTATTTATTTTTTATTGTTTTATGTTTAGCGTTTTTTTTTAATTAATTTTAAATTATTGTCATTTTTAACCTTAATAACTTATTTTTAATTTGGATGCATTCTGTTTTTGTGTTGATGGACCGAAGTAAATGGTTTTTCTTTCTTTCTTTCTCTCTTTCTTTCTTTCATTCTTTCTTTCTTTCTTTGTCATACGAAAAATGCTATAAAGTTTTCATCAAGTATCGTCAACTCCGTCAATTTGTGCTGTAAGCTAGCTAGAACAGTAATTCTAAACATATTGCCATTACGTGACTTGCTTATATTTACAAGCAAATAATTGCAAGGTGACAAACACGAGATTCGATCGGGAATTTATCGCTGCCATACATATTTCTAGCGTGAAGCAGCGTTTCGATAAAAGGGTTTGGTTGCTTAACTTTCATATGACGCATGGCATAACCTTATATACAACGCAACCTTAGCAACGCTTATATGAGTAACTTCAGATGTTATAGGAGACGAGCACCTACTCCCATCCCTTGTGATACTTCAGATAGAACCTATGTTCAGTATGAAGTAACAGGTATCCATGAACTAAGTAATCACTTACAATCAAATAGACTGCATGATCATTTGTCATTCGACTTCCATTATAAAAAGCAATATCTTTCTTGTTTGCCAAAACGCGTCTCTCAGTTGTCGATCAAAACAAATGTATTCCATTATTACCCAATAAAGATCCGCGCATCAGTCATAAGCCGCTCCATCAGTCAACAAAATGGTATACTAGTGATGCGAATCGAGTCTCGTTTTAACTCGAGTCACTCGAGTCGTTTGTCAAACTCGTACTCGTATAAAAATGTATTACTTGAGTTTTCGAGTCAACTCGAAGTAGTCAAACGCACAAGTTGATTTTTTTGTTGCCACTACTCTAAACCACTCGATTTTTTATCTATGCTGTGTCAGCCGTTTTTACAATCCTAAATATGTTTGTCGTTTGTTCATATTTCAAGTTTTGGCGTATATTAATAAAGTTGTTACTAAAAATTCACAAAAGTCTCACCCAAATTGCAAACTTGTAACTCGAGTAGGATTCCACTCAAATAACTCGAAGACTCGAGTATACTTCGAAGACTCGAGTATACTTCGAAGACTCGAGTATAACTCAATATCGACTCGAATATCACTCGAGTTATACTCGAATCTTTACTCGAGTATAACTCGAGTGATATAGTACAATTACTCGAGTGACTCGAGTCACAAAATTCAATTCCATTCGCATCACTAGTTCATACAGACATCGCTCAATAACCAAACTGACAGCGGCTCAGCTTATTCAGGACTTCAAATAGTGATATATGAATGTACATTTCTTGAGTGATGTGTGCAATTGACCTTAAAGTGTCAAGCGGATCCAGTAACCCTTTTTCATTGTTGTTCAATATTTTTATAGGCTTTTCTCGCGTGTTGTGTCGGTCTAGAATAACACCACTCTGTCACTTCTCGTGGGTATCTGTGTAACATCAACACCTGCTGTATTTAGTACTACTGCTTTTGTTAGTCGGTTATCCTAACCAGTAAATTTTAATATTGTGTTAGGTCCGATTTTATTGACATTTTTATGCAGGTAAGAACCTTTATAAAAGCTAGGTAAAATAGAGTGTAATTTATTTTATGAGTTATATTTCATACCTACAAGGAATAGGTAATAGGATTGCGACAAAAATACGAGGCTCAGTTGTTATTTGTGGGTTTGGAAGTGAAGAAGTGTTAATAAGCGAATTGGATATTCGAAGCTATAATGGCAGTGTAGTTCTATACTTTAGTGGGAGTAAAACTTGGAAGTGTTAATAAGAGGAATAAATAAGTTTATAAGCTGAAGCTGAGTTTTATTACTCTTGTTATTCAAAGTACTACGAAAATACATGACCTGACATTTATAAAGTGGTAGAGCCGTGTAGTTCAGCCGGAGAAGTACCACCGCCACATCCATTTCTAGTGTGAAGCATTTCTTGCGTTTCGATGGAAGGGTGGGGTTGCCAGCACACTTTTATATAACACGACCATCATAGTATCTCGGGAGTAGCGACGCATCTTTGAGTGACTTCAGGTAGAACACATGTCCCATATGAAGCTGCTTACAGATGTCTATGCGCGGCAGTGACCACTTACCATCAGCTGGACTGTATGCTCAATTGCTACTTCTATCAGATAAAAAATATGATTGAGATATCTTTTCGGGTATTCTTCAAATCATCTACTATTAAATATATTTTAATTCCATTTTTATTGTGTTGTGCAGACGTCATTGTTTACTGATGTGGTGGCAGCCCTAGATCGGAAGTCCGCGCCTAGTGCTCGGGTAGTTCCCGTAATTTGATCACAGCGTCTTCTATTTCGTTGCCATAATTAATGTAATGTAATTAGTGGTCAGTGGTTGCGTTCCGTTATTAATGTTGGATGTTCGAACTAACGATGGCTCAGTCCAGCTCAGTTCACCTCAGCTCAGCTTAGCTCAACCCGAGATAATATGCAAATTAAATTCAATAATCACTTAGCGATAGTGCTTATAATTTCGTTTGTACGGATTTTATCGCTGCGAATTTTATTGTTATGGATAAAATTGTTATCGTTATGTCTATTTATTACCGTGTTACTGCTAGCCACAGGTCGCTTCTCGGAGTGAGAGGAATTTAGGTCATAGTCCACTGCAATAGTCAGATATAAACTGGTAGACACACAGAGACACTTGTAGAAATTTATTAAATAACTCTCAAGGCTTAGGTTTTTTCACGATTAAGATTACATGAATTCATGTCTGAGCTCAAATGACATCCCAGTTCAGCTCAGCTCAATTTAAGATCATCTTTGATATTAAACTAAATTATCTGTCTATTGCTTATCTGTTTCATCGAACGTTGCGTAGAAAATACAAATAGAAAATACAAAATATGCGTGAAGCTCACGGTATATGATTTCACGTAGGCGCCGTATGTCAACTTTTGTAACGTATCAAAAACCATCCAAAAAAGGATCAACACTTTCGTGGATTGAATGTTCTTTGTCCTTCAACAGCAGTGTAACGGTTTTATTTTCTAGTTATGAATATTGTAAGGAAAAGTTTTTTACTACAGTCTAATTTAGTCTTCAGGGTAGGAAGACTTATGCAAAAGTCAGGATTCTGGTCGATTTTTAGGTTGAGAACAAATGTCTGTGTAGCACACCATTAACTCACACTTACCACGAAAGTAACTGATCATCGTGGGCATCCATAAGAGCGGAAGTTCATGGACGTCAAATTCGCTCACATTTTTGAAGTGAAACTACTTTAGGCGCATGAGGGTAAAATTTTTACAGATGAAACCTCACGCCGGTATGCAACGGAAGTGTCGGAAAAGAGAGAGAGAGAGTGATCGAGACCGATTGAGAGAGAGTAAGACAGGGCGAACGTAGCATGAGCAACTAGCCGTGGAGTGAGAGTAGGGAGCAAGCGAGTGAGAAAGATTGAGAGAAAAAGTGAGACAGAGCGAACGTCGTATCACGCCTTTTTCCCTTCCTCTTAATCTTGGAAATTTAAAGTTTTAGATTTGTATAAATATAAACAAGATTTATAAATTAGTTCGCCAAAGAAGTTTCACTTCTGACATGTGTACTTTGTACGCACGCATGTTTTTTTTTTATACTTAAACCTAACGATAACGCAGACAGGATACCTGATAGAAAGTAGTCACCGTCGCCAATGGACACTTGCAACACCAGAGGAGTCGCCAATGCATCACTAAGCAAACTTGAGAAAATTCTTCAGCCAAAGGAACCTTTTTTGGTTTTCGCTGATAAATTACGATTACTATTTATCTGTCCTTATGCTAAGAAGAGGTCCGTAATCTCTTCTTAGCATAAGATTAGAAGAAAATGCGGAGGCTTGCCAACCTTTGTTTTTATCGACGCCGTTTCGTCACAGCTCTCTTCCCCTAGCTATAGCTACGCCCATGCTTAAAAATTGCTAAACATTTTTCTTTTCCAGTTCAGAAGTTATACAGTCGTCGTCAACCCATTATTGTCCCACTGCTGGGCACGAGTCTTCTCTCGGAATGAGAGATTTTTAGGCCATAGTCCACCGCGCTGGTCAAGTGCGAATTGGTGGACTTCACACACCTCCGAAAACGGACTCTCGGGTGTGTAGGTTTCCTCACGATGTTTTCCTTCACCTAAAATCAGTGATCATTAATTTCTAATACGCACAAAAATCAGTGGGTGCGTGCCTGGGTTTGAACCTCGGACATCCAGATTGAGCGTGCAAACTTCAACCATTAGGCTATCACTGCTCAAGTTATATCAATCCATACATCAGACATGAATATCGAACACAGCTCAAGCGAATTACATATGTAACCCCACATACCTTTACGTGATACATACTCTATTCACACTTGACCTGGCAAACATCGGTCGACATAACGCACCAATTAATTTAGACAAAGTCGACTAATTGTCTTGATTTGAATGGCCTAGATGTGCCCATATTACGAGTTACGTTTCCTTAATACAATCATTGTTTATGTTTTCGTTAATTGATTAGAATAGCATATTAAACGATAGTATTGTGTTTTTATAGGAACCAGAGTAATTCACCCGGAGAAGTACCACCGCCACACCTATTTCTAGCGTGAAGCAGTTTTTGCTTTTCGATGGAAGGGTGTGGTTGCCGGCACCCTTTTATATGAGGCGACCATCATAGTCTTCGGGAGTAGCGACGCATCTGTGATTGACTTCAGATAAAACCCCGTGTTCTGTATGAAGTTGTTTACAGAGGTCCATGGGCGGCGGTGACCACTTACCATCAGGTGGACTGCATGCTTGTTTGCTACTTCAGTAAAATAAAAAAAAATGCATAAGTTAATAAAAAATGCTATGCAATAGCTTTACCGCGGCAGTCCCTGAGTGCCGCACGTTTTTTTCTGGATACTATATACTTTCTCACAAACAGCTGCTTACAAATTCGTCTTATTTCCAGCAGCTGGTCTCGATCCGTGCGAGCTTGGTACTGTCGTACCATATACATACACGTTAAGCGGACGCTCGGCCGCGCTACATGGTAGGCGGAGTGGGGGGTGTTAGGGAATTTCGTTATGGAATTTCTTGATTCGGTCGCCGCGCTTAAAGTCCATAAAAGCAATGCAATATTTAAAAAAAAATGGCTTAACTAACGTAGGCGATGTGGTATTTTTATAAGACTAAACATTGTCGTTGTCTCGCCGTCTAGATAAATAACTTTTTTAAAATAATTTGTGGATCAATATAAAGATTGTAAAGACACCATTCAAATATATATTTAATAACACTTTTAAGTTACTATTGTGGCACAAACTCTTAAAAAGAGTTTAATTTAATAAATTATTAAGAAACAAAATACATTACTGCATTTTTAATAGACTGATATTTATCATATTGGTTACTTGTATATGTACTATATGCATATAGACAGAACGATGCGATTCTATTATAATAAAATCACGATCAAAATTCATAGCTGTCCATACATCGAAAGCCGTTAGGTGATATGGAAATGACCAATACATACAATTGATTCTCTTTAGTATTCATGGGTAGATTGCAGATGTGGGTGGCAGATTGCAGTTATCAATATGTAGGGTGCGACCCTTAGGTGTGACTAGACGTTATTATTTGATAACATAGGTGTTAGACCTATATAGAAAATTAATGGATTTGATTTTTCTTGATCTACTTTGTTCTACCTACACTAGTTGATCCGCCGAATTTTGTTTCGCCTAAAAATTAAAAATCTAAAATGATCAGTGTTTCTCTACTATATTACTTCCACATCACACAATTAAAAATAAAAATTTGGAGTAAACCACCCTTAATACTAAGGGGTGTAAAAATTAGTTGTTGATCTATTCTCATACCTACTGAATACATCAAAATCGGTCCAGTCCTTTCGGAGGAGTTCAAAGTCTAAAACTGTGACACAAGAATTTTATATATTAGATTGTCATTTTATTTCGGCAGTCGCGGTTTTGTGTTTTTAATAATTTATTTTAATTATTTTTTTTTTAGGATTTTGCTTTAAAATAGTAACATGAAAGTGTCATAATATGTATGAGTTTTTCCTTCGTAAATTGCTTTGCTTTAAAAAAACACTATTTCTACAGTCATAGCCCACACTAGGATTTTCTCCTGTGTCGTGGGTACCATGGACATAGACAAGACGAATACACATACATCCAGACCCAGAACATGAATCTAAACTCCATCATTCAGATACCTGTCTGGCTGGGAATCGAACCCGGGGCCCATTGCGCGTCAACCGGTATGGTAACCGCTCCACCACGCGGGTCGTTGAAATTGTCTATTTTATAGCTTTCAATTGATACTCATAATGTTATATTGTTACCAGAAATAGATATGGCGATGTACTTTCCTACTTGTACTTGTACATGTACTTTCCTACTTATTCTACTGCCTCTAAAATAATTAATATATTATGTCGGCGCGACACCGCGTATTTATGAAAAACATGTCGCCGATAATAATTATTTTAGTTAGTTTAAAGATCGAAAATTGTTTGTTTATTGAATTAGCAATATTTAGTGATTTTAAGAATTGTAATTTAGTTTACCCTCCATAAATTTATTATGGCCACCTCACCAAACATTGTTATAAAAAGGTGAGCGCCTGTCGGTAAAAAATATTCTTGTTTAACCGTCGAAGCGATCGGACCTCCTAAGCTGTGAATAAATCGAATGAATGAATGAATGAATGAATGATTTATTTGCCATAATTGCGGTTTACATTAGGATCTTAAATTAAATATTTCGTATCACACAATTAGCCATTTATAATGTGGCATGCAAATGTCAGTACATAGTATTTATGTTAATGATTATTCATAATGTCAAGTTATTATTGTAATCTATGATTGTAATATAATTAAAAAAAGTACTGTCAATTTTAATTCTATCTAGGTATCTATTTTCACCCTTAGTATCTAATTGTATAAACATGTCAATTTATGTTTTAATATAATTCCTAGGTACGAATTAACTACTGCATCTAAATTACGATAAAATTTATTACAATTTAAAATTATTAGTCATAATGTAATGTCATAATAGGAACTCTTTTACAGAATAATAACATTTAGTAAGTAGCCAGTCATGCAAAGACTTTCGAAATTGATTTAAATTTAATTTTTTCATGTCTTCAGGTAATCTATTATATATCCTAATACACATATGGTAGGAGTTATTTTGTCGCTGTCGGGTTTTACAAGGTGGTAACCATAATTTGTCAGGGCGTCGAGTAACAGAGTTCTTATAGTGTTCTTTTTTTTTAAATTGGTTCATATGCGATTTAACAAATACAGACACTTCGTACAAATATAGACAAGGTACTGTTAAAAGTTGTAATGTTTTAAAGAAAGGCTTGCAGCTTGATTCTGGTCGTAAACCACATATGGCTCGCAGACATCGCTTCTGCGCTATGAAGGCTTTATTTATCGTTACCGAATTACCCCAAACTATTATACCGTATCTTAAGTTGGACACGACGTATCCATGGTATGCCTTTAGAGCTGTGGCTCTATTACTGATTTTTGTAATGCGCCATAGCGGATAGATAAATCGGTTTATTTTAAGACATACTTTATTAATGTGGTCATTCCACGTACATTTGTCGTCTAATACTAGACCTAGAAATATAATTGAATTTGTTTCAGCGACTTTTTCTTCTTCACATTGTACATTTAGGTTTAGTTTTTCCCACCCTTTATTTCCGAATTGTATATACTTAGTTTTTGATTTGTTAATTTGTAGATTATTATTTTTGAGCCATGTTACCACTTTGTCCATTGTTTTATTTATTTCATCATTAAAATTTATTGAGTACTTGTCTGGTACAATTACAGCTATGTCATCTGCAAACAAAGAACATTCATACTTTGTGACGTTTGGCAAATCATTTATGTAGATTATGAATAGAAGAGGTCCTAATATACTTCCTTGGGGGACGCCTGCTTTTGTAGATAAGGGTTTCGACTTATATGATTCCTCTTCTTTCTTAGAGTTTATATTTATTATTTATACATATTGCTTTCTGTTAGAAAGATAACTCTTTAACCATTCTAATGGACGTCCACGGATACCGTACCTCTCGCATTTCCATAGGAGTAACTCATGGGAGACAAAGTCGAATGCTTTGGTCATATCATAAAATATGCTTATTGTTTTATTTTTCCTATCAATGTTTTCTAATATTCTATTAACCAAGTTAAATGCTGCAAGTGATGTCGACTTGTTCCTGCGAAAACCATTTTGTTGTGGGGTCAATATGCCATGCTTTTCTATAAAGTTAAGGATCCGCGTATGCATAGCTTTCTCTATTATTTTAGATAAAATCGGGATAAGGGCAATTGGACGATAATTTCCCATAGTTGCTTTATCGTCTTTTTTATATATTGGCTTAATCACAGACATTTTTAATTTATTAGGAAATATGCCAGATGCAAATGATAAATTTGTCAAATAATTTAGGGGTGGTGCAATTAACTTCGCGGTCAGTTTTATAATTTTTGTCGGCAATTGATCATAGCCAACTGAATTAGTATTTCTAAGGTTCATTATTATTTTAAATATTTCGTTTATGTCAGTGGGAAAGAGAAATAAAGAATTATTATTGTTGTCAATTTTATAATTATATGAATGAGATGTTATTGTATTTTTAGATGTCAATTGAATAAAATATTTATTGAAATTATCTGCAATGTCAATAGGGGAAGTTAAATATATGTTATTATTAGACTGAATTTTCGTTATAATTTTATTATTATGAGGTGTTGACGTGTCGTTTTTTATTAGTTGCCATGCAGCTAGACATTTGTTTTTGGATTTTTCAATGTATTTTTGATTGGTGAGTTTTTGAGCAGTGAAGATACACTTTTGTAGAGTTTTATGGTAACGAGTATATTTTATCTTTGATTCTTGGTTTCGATTTTTATAATATGAGAATCTCAATTTACGTTTTGTTTTTGTTGATATTTTAATACCTTTGCTAATCCAGCGTGTTCTGTTATCTGTTTTATTTAGTCTAATTCGCATTATAGGGAAGCATAAATTGAAAAATAGTGTATATAGGTCATGAAAATAATTAAATGCTTTATTCATGTCAGTCTCGTTATAAATGTCACCCCATGATAATTTTTCGATGCAACTACAAAACCTGTGAATATTGCGTATGCTATAGTCCCTTCGTTTTACAAATTGAGCTTGTAGGCGTAGAGCCTTATTCTTACAGGGTAGAGTAAGGAGTTGCCCTGTATTATGATCGGATAGATTTAAATTAAGGACTTCAGCAATTGCATTTGACTTATTACAGAGTATCTGGTCTAGGCAAGCATTTCCCCGGGTAGCAAGAAGTTTACTCCTGTGTTTTACTTGAAATCTTCAAGAATGGAGAGTAATGAAGACCCCTGGCCTTCCTGACGTCTCTCGCACTCACTTCGTTATATATTATATGAACCGCTAATATAAATACACAAAAAGAATACATAAAACACAATGAATTTCCATTCCATTAATAAATGAAACCTTCCGGCACGAAACAATATATTGAAGCAAAATGAATGAAGCAAATGAATGAATCTCCACTTCCGGTGGCCACCGGAAGCAAACACCGTTAACACTAGAGCCGGGAATTAATGAGAGCATTTATAAATGTCTTCCCACTGCCTTTTGCGCCATTGTAGGCTTTTGGGAATTTAGCACGGGTTTAAAACGTCTGAAATTTTGCTATGTTTAATTACTTTAATGACTTGTTTAGAATAAGGGATTTAAATTAATTCCATTGAACTCTTATTACAAAAAAAAATTCTTAAAACTACTGCTTCAGTTAGAAATAGGTATTACGATGGTACCTCCCAGATCGAACCAAATACCTTCTACCAATTCGAAAATGTTAATTGGACCTCTCTCGTCAACCCATTATTGTCCCACTGCTGGGCACGGGTCTTCTCTCAGAATGAGAGAGTTTAGGCCATAGTCCACCGCGCTGGACAAGTGCGAATTGGTGGACTAATTGGACCTACTTTTGCAAAAAGGAACCAACGAGTTTCCTCCTATTATTAAAAACGTTGATGATTTTCAATAATATCATATTTGTATACATAGAACAAATTATTTTGTGCAACATTGTAAATAGATTTTATTAAAAATAACTAAAATTTTACAGTAAATAAAGTTTTGACAATTTTTTTTTTCAAAAATTTCGTTGGGTGGGTTTATCCTGTTTTGCATAAGTAGATTCAATTCGCCACCACCACCACTACCAGCACTTCGCTAATGTTATTGGACGACCGCGTGGCGGAGCTATTACCGGTCTGACCCGCAGTGGGTCCCGGGTTTGATTCCCGGCCAGACAGGTATCTGAATGATGAGTTTAGATTCGTATTCTGGGTCTGGGTGTTTGTGTATTCGTCTTGTATGTGTCCATGTTACCCACGACGCAGGAGAGTGTAGTGTAGTTAATCCAATTTTCAAGGTGGTAGAACCAGTGTAGTCCGCCCAAGGAAGCCACCGCTACAGCTATTTCTAGCGTGAAGCATTTGTTGCGTTTCGATAGAAAGGTGTGGTTGCGGGCACACTTTTATATGAGGCGACCAACTTAGTCCTCGGGAGTAGCAACGCATCTGTAATTGACTTTAGATAGAACTTCATGGATTGACTTCAGATAGAACCCATGTTTTGTCTGAAGTTGCTTACAGATGTCCATAGGCGACAGTGACCACTTACCATCAGGTGGACTGCATGCTCGTATGCTACTTCAATAAGATAAAAAAAATCCTAGTCACGACTAAACTACGGCGAGGCAAATACAATTATAATTTTTTTCGGCTCTATATCTCATCATATGACACTAACTGAATCCTTACGAAACTTCTATTAGTGATTTACATAATTAAAACACGCGTTCTACACTCATAGTTGCACACTAGGATTTTCTCATGTGTCGTCGGTACCATGGACACACACAAGACGAATTCACAAACACCCAGACCCAGAAAATGTATCTAAACTCATCATTCAGATACCTGTCTGGCCGAGGATCGAACCCGGAACCCATTGCGTGTCAGACCGGTATGGTAACCGCTCGAGCTCGAACCGTTCAGTCAGGTGATCCCGGGAAGGACGTCGGTGTGTGTGGTCGCATACCGCCGTAAAAACTAGACGGGGTGGTGGGCCCATCCGCCCATCTGGGAAGAGCCCGATGGGGCAATGCGCTCAGAGGATTTCGGCAGCAGTCCTGTGGAGGTCCTAGAGTCCTCTTTATAGCCGGGGGGGGTTTTAGTGCGGTAAAAATCCCACATAAACCTGCGTCGACCCACGGCGTCGGGTACCTTTTGAAGGTTTCCCCTCGACAACAAAAAAAAGGCAAAAAAGGCGGGTCGTCAATAATTAGTCTAAATGTTTAACATTTACGTCGTAAATTGTTGTAACGAAATAAAGCAATAACGCGAACATATTGCTAACAGACGTTATTTATTCGTTACACCGAGAAATTGGGTGGATTGCGCGTAAACGGAGGAACTTTCACGTTTTGTCAAGTTAAGTGCTTCGGGCTTATGTCAAACATTATTGGTAAGAATTTGATACTGTGCGATATATTTTGTTATTTTTCTTGTAGTGTTTGCATAACACTTTTATATGAGGTGACAATCATAGTCCTCGGGACTAGCAACGCATCTGTGATTGACTTCAGATATAACCCATGTTCTGTATGAAGTTGATTACAGATTTCCATGGGCGGCAGTGACCAGTTACCATCAGGTGGAATGCATGCTCGTTTGCTACTTCTGTCTCTGTATAAAAAAAAAATTGTATTTTATTGTATTCTACATATTGTGTACCGGTTCGATGCGAAGGTTCCGCATTCGAAAGACAGATATTTGATTAACGAGTTTAGATTTTTGTCGGGCTCTGAGTGTTTATGTATTTGATATAGGTGACGGCTTTCAAAGTTAGTAGAACGTTTAGTTGTGAACAAGGGAAACACCACCGACTCACTTTTTCTATGTAATAACAGTGTTGAGCAGTGCTCAACACTATTGTTATTACATAGAAGCTGCTGCTGCTAGGTTTAAAGGGTGGTAAGGGAGACATAAATATCCAAGGCGTTACAATTCGTATGTTTAAAATAAACAATCACACGCTTTTTACACTCATAACCCCACACTAGGGTTTTCTCTTTTGTCGTGGGTACCATTGACACACACAAGACGAATACACAAACACCCAGATCCAGAATTGAATGAATTTAAACTAATCATTCAGTCTGGCCGGGAATCGAACCCGGAACCCATTGCGCGTCAGACCAATATAATAACCGCTGCGCCACGAGGGTCGTTAAATGTCAAAATCCCACCGCATTGTAAGTCGTCTCGGCTGCCCATAATCATCTGAAAGCAACTTCGTACAGCATAAGAGAGCCAATCATAACTTTGTTGCTACTCCCGAGACTAAAATAGTCGCCTTATATAAAACTAAGCCGGCAGCCAAATCCTTTTAACATATACATCAGGGTGGATCGACTACTAATTTAATTAGTATATAAAAACAAATGACAAATGGACCTAATTTTGCAAAAAGGAACCAACGAGTTTTCCTCCTATTATTTTAAAAATGTTGATGATTTTCAATAATATCATATTTACATAGAACAAATTATTTTGTGCAACATTGTTAACGACTTTTATTAATAATAATCTTAAATTATACAGTATACAAAGTTTTGACAAAAATGGCTATTTCTCAAAGCTGTCGTTGTGTGGGTTTATTCTGTTTTGCAAAGGTAGGTCCAATTATTTTAGGTAACAATTAACCAAGTCCCAATGCATAACATTAAAGCCAAAACTAATTAAACAAAGCATTGTTTGTAGAGAATTGAGCCACCAAACTCCGGACAAAGTTAGTTCTAACTTAAGCAAAATGACAAGTTACCTAATTAATGTAATATTGTTCCAGAAAACAACCCGCAGTTGGATCGAGAGTACATTCCAGAAACGGGAGTGCAAGTACTTCGTACCCAGCGCCAAGGATGAGCATGTGTGAGTAGAACCTTTATTAATACAACCTTTTGTACCTACTTACCTTTTATAACCTTAACCTTAACATTATTTTGTATACCTTAACTTTATTATGAAAATAAAAATCCAACTGCTAAAACTAAACTTTGCAATTGGGTTTGTTTTTAGCCTACTGTGTCATTTAACAGATAAATAATTTAATTATAGACAACATGCAAACATATCTATACATATAATACGTGGCCACAACAATTAGGCGCATGATACAAAGGCGGTTGCGTACCCCGCACCTCGCTTCTATCCCCGCGCATCCCCTAGTGACGTGCTGTCGTGTATCGTCTAGGTGTTTATGTTAGCCAGCTGCACGTGTTTAATGTTATTTCGTCCTAATGTTAGTTTAATAAGTGATTGTTGAATTTTCAAAGTTTTTATTAAATTAGTTGATTATTCGTCAATAAACCTCAAAATGGGTAGGGAAAAACTATTCGTGGGGGAGAAAGGACTCTTACATTCGCAATATGCAATTTTTTTAACAAGAGAAAATGCATGGGCTCAGTATTCGTGTCTCCCAAGTCTAAATTCGAGTGTGTGCTGTAACAGGTATCAGTCTCTTACACAAATAAAAAAAGAAAAAATATTCCATGTCTGCGAATATTTTAAACACATGAAAGTGCTTTAATAAATACACGACTATTGAACATACA
Source organism: Spicauda simplicius (assembly GCA_949699795.1). Taxonomy (NCBI): domain Eukaryota; kingdom Metazoa; phylum Arthropoda; class Insecta; order Lepidoptera; family Hesperiidae; genus Spicauda; species Spicauda simplicius. Next base: position 15,835,079 of record OX453071.1, on the reverse strand, counting down.
CTATGGCGTATGTTTTAATAATGGTATACTTACATACTCTTGGTATTTTGTAATAGAATATACTTCGTATCGGGATGGGAAATCCCTAGTTCTAATGACGTTTCAACTGTCATGCGCCTAATTTTTTTGATCGAGTAGTACATTTACGTATTTATGTGTGTGTACGTATGTATGTATGCTCTGAAATTTAATTGCTTTCTGATTAAGTTGGGTAAAAATATTAAAGTAAATAAATTTATTTCTGAGTATGTATTTACACACATGTAAAAGGTAAGCCATATTTCGTATCAGGTAGGGTAAGGGTATGCCGCTATAGATTGCAATAAAATTTGAAAGTTCACGTTTTCGATTTCGACCATACCTTGCAATGATGAACTGACACGTAAACAATGATTGTTTGGAGGTTTTTTTATAAGATTTAAGTAGCAAACGAGCATACCATCCACCTTATGGTACTTACCATTATTATGGTACTTATCCTTGGGCAGCAGTGACTACTTAGTCGCTGTCCAAGGACATCTGTAAGCAACTTCATATAGACCATAGGTTCTATTTGAAATGAATCACAGATCACACGTCGCTACTCCCGAGGACTAAGGCGATCGCCTCATATAAGAGTGTGCCGGCAACTACACCTTCCATCACAAGAAATGCTGCATGCTAGAAATAGGTGTGGCAGTGGTACTTCACCGGGCGAAAGTACTGGTTCTACCACTTAATAATAAACGTACTAGTGGCACTGCTGTAAATAAATTTATACGTAGTCCAGTCTGCAGCCAATCCCAATCGACAAACATAAAAATGAAAATTGTCAAATTTACAATGTGATGTGTGTAATCATACGAGAGATTGGTATTTTAATTGGCAAGAAATACGGGTTGGTGACCCTCGGTGGATGTTTTTCCTCGTATTCCCTGCTATAAGATTTAACGACTGTTATAAAGTGGTTATCACTTTATAAACTGGGTTAAATGGAATACTGCATCCGAAGCACTAAAGTGTCGGAGATTAAACATTATTGATCAACTCCGAAGGCTTCGTCGTCTTAAGTATTTTTGCCAAATAACAGTAGGATTACAGCTGCCATGTCTTATTGAAGGGTGTGGTCAAAGATATATTCTTATCAGACGCGCTTTTACTTTATTTTTGTAGCAACGCATTTTTTTTATATTTGTACCTAACGATAAGGCAGACGGGCCACCTGATGGAAAGTGTTTACCGTCGCCTATGGACATTTGCAACATCAGAGGAGTCGCCAATGCACCGCCGGCCTTGGCATATGTGGCCAACCGCAGATGAGACTTTAATCTTATCTGGAATTAAAAACAGATGTGTTTATTGCGGGCGTTGAGCGCGGCGAACGAATCAAGAAATTCCGTAATGAAAAAACCTAACACCATCCAATCCGCCTACCATGTAGCGCGTCCGCCTAACGTGTATGTATATGGTACGCGTACGACATACGAAGCTCGCACGAATCGAGACGAGGTGTTCGGAAATCGAACGAATATGTAAGCAGCTGTTTGTAAGAAAATATATAGTATGAAAAAAAACTGCATAATTAAATATATAATTATAATTGCATAACTTGATAAAAATGCTATGCAATAGCATTAACGCGGCAGTCCCCGAGTGCCGCATGTTTTTCAAATTAATCTAAGTATTCAGAGTCAATTTAGTTCTTAGCCAAATTCTTTCCGGCAACGCCCTAATGTGAAATATTTCGTCTTTTTCTCTTATAAACTACGAGTGTAACATCTTGAGTCAGAAAATAGTCGACAGTGTCAAATTGAATTCTCTCCGAGCAGAACTTGGGAAACCACTCATAAGCGAAACTTCTCAGCATTTAAGCCTCTAAACAAGCAGGCAGTTAGTTGGCAAAGATCCAACGCACGTATAAGGCCCTGACTCCACCAAAGCGGAGATGTGCGGAGATGTCTGAAGCGGAGACAAGAAGAGATGTTTTTCAGCTAGGGTGTCTCCACCGAAGCTGTGCGGTATTGCGTATTGGCTTGTCTGGAGCAGAGATGTATGTAAGCTGGGACGGAGTTATGCGCTGGCTATAATGGAACTAAGACAGATATGGACCTTTTTTTTTTGTTACGGGGAGGAAACCTTCAAAAGGTACACCGAAGCCTTGGGATATGTGTCGGATTTTTACCCATTAAAACCTCCTCGGTGGCATTCCTCAGCGCTTGTAGTAGGGGAATCGGAAACTCCAACGGAACGAACCGGTGGCTCCTACCGCAGCGCCCCTCACGGGCTCATCTCTTGGGGGACATGTCCATCCCCATCGGTGCTTACAGCGAGATGCAGCCACACGTACCGCCGTCCTTCTCGCGGTTGCTTGTTGGACGGTTCGAGCCACTCACAGCTTGCCAGCTTGCGTGGCTAGCTGTGAGTCACATCACGTCACGTCACGTCAGTCACGTCACATCTCCGCTTCCATCGAACTATATAAATAATACACTTGTCCACTCAGTGGTTTCCACTGAAGCTGAGTGTAGACGAGATGTGTGAATAATTAAATTCTATTGGTTGTTTAAAACATATCTCCGCTACGCTCCTCTCGTTTCCGTTTTGGTGGAGTCCGGGCCTAAAGAGTTATTACGCTGTGGCAATATCATTGCAGGTTGTATATATTTGTTGTAAATAGCAAAATTGCATAAAGTTTACCTGTTAGTAGGTGGACCGATTACCTGAAGAAGACAGCGGGAAACCGCTGGATTCAGAGGGCACAGGACGGGTTGGAGTTGATTTAGGGGAGGCCTATGTCTAGGAGTGAACCTCAAAAGGCTGATGGATGAATGGACGGATGAAGTGGCCACTGCCGCTATGGATATATTTTGTCTGCCCCAGATAACATTAGAGTAGATATTATCTGATGATGAATCTATTGTTACCTTTGAGAACTAAGTTTAAATGCCTCAAATATTTGTAACCATACCCATATTATATGCGACCGAAGAGATAAAATAGATAGCAATATATGCGACCATATTTATTTATACGTGAGGATATTTTTTAGAAAACGTTGCACCCGAAAGAATGTAAGAATGTGAGACAGTGCAAAAACTTGTGTACAATAGACGCTGACACAACATTAAAATAACACAATTACTATCAATTTAATAATAGTCAAATATCAACAATGTTAAAAGTAAATAAAAATTAACAACAAAACGCCCAAAAATACCTTTGTCACCGCGTGCAATAAAACTCTTATATTATGACAGTACCTACTTATTCTTATATTTTCAGTTATTATTTTTAAGCTATCATAATTTTATTTTTTGATAACTTAATGTAATACCCGTACATTTTTAATTAACTTTAGCTGTCCACAATAAAGAAAACTGCTATTTTCATGTACGGTAGTTTGAACCAGACTTCTCTTAGAATTCCTTAATACGACTAAAGAGACTTGGCCGTTATCCAAGAAAAATAAAAATGGTGAACTCATTGAAAAAGAAAATTGTTTCAGTGGAAAAATGGTATATTAACGATTTTACTACTTAAATACTGAGCATCATTGACGACCCCCGTGGCGTAGCGGTTACCATACCGGTCTGACGCGCAGTGGGTTCCGGGTTCGATTCCCGGCCAGGCAGGTATCTAAATGATGAGTTTAGATTCATGTTCTGGGTCTGGGTATTTGTGTATTCGTCTTGTGTGTCCATGGTACCCATGATACAGGACAAATTCCTAGTGTGGGGGCTAGGAGTGTAGAAAGCGTGTTTTTATCTCTCGTCAACCCATTATTGTCCCACTGCTAGGCACGGATCTTCTTTCAGAATAAGAGAGTTTAGGTCATAGTCCACCGCGCTGGCCAAGTACGAATTGGTGGACTTCGTGGACTGGTGGACACAACTCCGAGAACTTTTCTTTTTTTTTAAACTCTGGGTTGTGTAGGTTTCCTCACGATATTTTCCTTCACCGAAAAGCAGTGATAATTAATTTCTAATACGCACATAATTTTAGAAAAATCAGTTGTGCGTGCCTGGGTTTGAACCTCGGACCTCCCGATCGAGGCACGTTGCAATCATGAGGTTATCGCTGCTCATACTGAACCTAATATTACAAATTAAAGGTGTTATTACAACACTGTTAAGCGATGCTTTGTTTTGATATAACAATTACTAACGGAGTTACAGTTCTTCGCTACGGGACATAAATGTCTCAAAAAAGTCGCTATATTTAATGAGTGCAAAATATCGAAATCAAGGTGGTAGAACCAGTGTAGTTCGACCGGGGATGTACCACATACCTATTTCTAACGTGAAGCATTTCTTGCGTTTCGATGGAAGTGTGTGGTTGCCGGCACACTTTCACATGGGGCGACCTTCATCCTCGGGAGTAGCAACCCATCTGTGATTACTTCAGTTGGAGCCTATGTTCTGTATGTAGTTGATTGATGTAGCAGTGACCACTTACTATCAGGTAGACTGCATGCTCGTTTGCTACTTCAGTCTATGAGGTATCATATCATATCATAGATAAGGAAAATTGCACGTTCGAAGTGGCCTCCGGAAAGAATTAAATCGCAACTTACAGTAATAACAATGTAATTAGAGTGTAGTGTCCTTAGAATTCTATACAATAGCTTAGCATTATACGTAAAAAACAAAAACAAAATTACAACAGTTATACAACTATGTACAATGCACCGAATTATACATACCACGTAAATAAAAATGATAAATGGTCCTATATATATATTAAGCGTAATTGTAAGATTTCTTTAATTGCCAACGTTGTCACCACCGCACACGACAGTGTGATGGTGACAGCGATGGCCTAACGTGGAGCTAAGAAATAAAGACTTATTGTTAAAAAAAGAAGAACTATTGTGACAAAAGGCACGGACGATCAGTCTGTGGAGTTTTTGTGTTATAATAAAAAAAAAAGTCTATGAGGTATATTCCAAATATACGCCATAGTTTTGCACATTTTACACCCATATTGTTAAGCCAAATTTCAGACCAATAGACTTTCACTGGTTTAATCTATGTGAAAACAGGAACATATTTATTCATGATACAAATAAAATAGAACCTAAATAGCATAAGCAGTAGTATAAGACATTTAATAAATTCCATTTCCAAATATGTCCCGTACAACACTGACACAAACACTTTTCGGTTCATTCAGGAATTGCTACATGTGACATGTGATAACATGTTACATGTAGCTTACATGTCAGAATGTGACATGGGACATGCGAATCGATTGAGCCTAAAGTAGATACTTTCGTTCTGTCACTACCAGATGATATTGACAGGAATAGAAGGAAGAAAACGTTCAAATCTTTGGAAGCGTACAATTTTCAAGTATCCGAGTGCTTTTAACTTGAATGTGGTTTTGAAGATCAGAAATGGTGTGTCAATATACTGTAATACTTACAAATAGTACAGAATAGTCTTAATAAGAGCAGTGATAGCCTAATGGTTGAAACTTGCCCTCTCGATCGGGAGGTCCGAGGTTCAAACCCAGGCACGCCAATGATTTATGTGCGTATTAGAAATTAATTATCACTGCTTTTCGGTGAAGGAAAACATCGCGAGGAAACCTACACACCCGAGAGTTCTTAAAAAAAAAAAAAGTTCTCGGAGGTGTGTGAAGTCCACCAATTCGCACTTGGCCAGCGCGGTGGACTATGGCCTTAACTCTCTCATTCTGGGAGAAGACCCGTGCCCAGCAGTGGGCCAATAATGGGTTGATGCGAGTACAGAATAAGTTATAATGCCTTGTGCCTGTGCCTGTATCTACGGATGTCTGTTTAAATAGTAACAGTGCCTATCACTACATAGTATAAATAAACAAAGTCGCTTCCCGCTGTCTGTCCCTATGTATGCTGAGTTCTTTAAAACTAGGCTACGGATTTAAATGCAATTTTTTAATAGATAGAGTGGTTCAAAAGGCAGGTTTATATTTATGCATATTATACATGCATGATGTAGTGAAGGAAAACTGATAATTTTAGATTTTTAATTTTTAGGCGGAATGAAGTTCGCCTGGTCAACTAACTAGTTCAAGATTCAAATCTCAAGCACGCGACTGATTATTGTTAAATAATGTGCGAATTAGAAATTAATTCTTTAAAAAAGTTCTCGAGGTTATATATGAAGTCTCCCAATTCAAAATTGGTCAGCGCATAGGACCTTAAACCCTTAAAGCTCTCCCAGCAGTGGGGCATTAATGAGTTGAAGAAAATAAGAAAGACCATTCCAACTTACCAAGGTATAAATGATAATATTTTACCTTTGTTTACAAAATTCACGATAGTATCTCAGTCCCTATTCGTTAAAAGGACTCGTATAACAAGAAGCCAGATGGAGAAAAATGTGTGAATGGGTCACAAGAAATCGCAGTCCTTAAGTAAAATAATAACAGGTTGCAGTTGGGAATGATAGCTATCATAATTCTGTTTAAATTTATTAAATTGTTAGACTGCGACGATAAACAATTTGCTTCATTAAAAAATTTAGAATTAAAGGTAGTACCTTCATTCCCATCAACCCATTACTGTCCCACTGCTGGGCACGGGTCTTCTCTCAGAATGAGAGAGTTTAGGCCATAGACCACCGCTCTGGCCAAGTGCGAATTGGTGGACTTAACACACCTCCGAGAACTTTTTTTTTTAAGAACTCTCGGGTGTGTAGGTTTCCTCACGATGTTTTCCTTCACCGAAAAGCAGTGATAATTAATTTATAATACGCACATAAATCAGTGGTGCGTGCCTGTGTCCGTCAGGATGGCCGGTCACTACCCATATTTTACATCGAAATAGTTACTAAGAGTTGCTACCTAGTTGCTACCAGTTGCTACCAATCTTAAAATAATTGCTACCTTCGTATTTAAAAAAATAAACTGCTTTTTAAGGTGACCGGCCATTCTGACGTCAGGATGGCCGGTCACCATTCCAGTTAGAACAATCTGCGCAAATGATTGGAGTTTTGAAAAAAAGAATAGCATGTTTATGTATAGAAAATGTATAGAAATATGTATAGAAAAACGTGTTTTCTTTTTTTCTACTTAAAATTTCATCTCCGCCTATGTTAAACCTCCGCATCCGCCTCGGCCTCCGCTAAGAGACCTCCGTTACAACCCTAATATAAATATAAAGTGCAAGTGGCGCCTGTGTAAAATACGAATATTGTATTTAACTTCGGATTTGCTAATTTAGTTGTACAGGCGTTTAATGTTAAATCTGTAATATCTTTTTATCCTTAACAGCTATGAGGTCAATTACGATGTATAAAAAAGGTAGCAATTTGGTAGCAACTCTTGGTAAAAAAAAACTCCAATCATTTGCGCAGATTGTTCTAACTGGAATGGTGACCGGCCATCCTGACGTCAGAATGGCCGGTCACCTTAAAAAGCAGTTTATTTTTTTAAATACGAAGGTAGCAATTATTTTAAGATTGGTAGCAACTGGTAGCAACTAGGTAGCAACTCTTAGTAACTATTTCGATGTAAAATATGGGTAGTGACCGGCCATCCTGACGGACACGCGTGCCTGGGTTTAAACCTCGGACCTCCCGATCGAGAGGGCAAGTTTCAACCATTAGGCTATCACTGCTCATGGTACCTTCATTAAATAGTGTCCGTCAGGATGGCCGGTCACTACCCATATTTTACATCGAAATAGTTACTAAGAGTTGCTACCTAGTTGCTACCAGTTGCTACCAATCTTAAAATAATTGCTACCTTCGTATTTAAAAAAATAAACTGCTTTTTAAGGTGACCGGCCATTCTGACGTCAGGATGGCCGGTCACCATTCCAGTTAGAACAATCTGCGCAAATGATTGGAGTTTTTTTTTACCAAGAGTTGCTACCAAATTGCTACCTTTTTTATACATCGTAATTGACCTCATAGCTGTTAAGGATAAAAAGATATTACAGATTTAACATTAAACGCCTGTACAACTAAATTAGCAAATCCGAAGTTAAATACAATATTCGTATTTTACACAGGCGCCACTTGCACTTTATATTTATATTAGGGTTGTAACGGAGGTCTCTTAGCGGAGGCCGAGGCGGATGCGGAGGTTTAACATAGGCGGAGATGAAATTTTAAGTAGAAAAAAAGAATAGCATTGATTTATTACAGTAATAGATATAAACCAAAAATAATTCAAACAGATACATTGTACAGTTCTTAGCAAAAATTGAGTAATTACTAATAATAATAAAAAATTACAAACATTTTATAACATTATTATATTATTGTACGATACAATAATATAATATAAATATAAAGTGCAAGTGGCGCCTGTGTAAAATACGAATATTGTATTTAACTTCGGATTTGCTAATTTAGTTGTACAGGCGTTTAATATTAAATCTGTAATATCTTTTTATCCTTAACAGCTATGAGGTCAATTACGATGTATAAAAAAGGTAGCAATTTGGTAGCAACTCTTGGTAAAAAAAAAACTCCAATCATTTGCGCATATTGTTCTAACTGGAATGGTGACCGGCCATCCTGACGTCAGAATGGCCGGTCACCTTAAAAAGCAGTTTATTTTTTTAAATACGAAGGTAGCAATTATTTTAAGATTGGTAGCAACTGGTAGCAACTAGGTAGCAACTCTTAGTAACTATTTCGATGTAAAATATGGGTAGTCACCGGCCATCCTGACGGACACATTAAATACACAGAATTTACAATTATATGTTAAGGTCGTTAGGTAGTGTGATAGTAGTAAAAAATGCTATTCTGTGCACTTTTTTTCTAGAATTCTTCAATACATATAACTTAGATTGAGTAATGTTAGATGAGCTTTTTTAAATGTCGGAGGCAAAGCTCCTTAGGCAGTCATGTTTTTATTTCAAGCTTATTTAGATTTTATTTGGAACGTGCCGTGTGCGATAACTCTGAATGCTACTTCATTGCAGCTTTGTATTCCCAGAATTCGCACTCGAAATTCCCGTAGCGAGGCCGGGGATTCCTCATTTATTCCTGAGCTTTGCTTTGAACTGAAAACCGTACCTCAAATAATTTATTTAGCACTGAAGCGGAGATGCATGCAACTTGTGCTTTGTTAATATGCAAAATGTTGTTTCGTTATGTGGTGTTCTACCTTTCTAGTATCATACGTCCATACTAATATTATAAACGTGAAAGTGTTTGTTTGTTCCTCTTTCACGTCGCCACATAGCTATTATATGATATCTATACTAATATTATAAAGCTGAAGAGTTTGTTTGAACGCGCTAATCTCAGGAACTACTGGTTCGAACTGAAAAAATATTTTTGTGTTGAATAGACCGTTTATCGAGGAAGGCTTTAGGCTATACAATTATATTTATTGGTTAGATATATTTTAGAACAAAATATTAACCTCATGTTGATCCACCCGCAGTATATGCCGCAAGCGCCGTCGTATACGATGAAGTGCAATAAAAATTGTTATATGTTTTTTACAAGACACAGGAGCAAAATGGGAAGAGTAGGTCAATGTGAATGAAAATTTTCAATTTCCTAGATCATCCACATATTAGGTATCTTTTTTACGCGGGTGAAACCGCGGGTACTGCTAGTGGCTTAAATGCTGGGAGATAGGCGGCGGAGAGTGATGTAGGCTATTTCAGGGGAAGTTGAGGTGAAGTGAGGCGAGGAGAGGTAAGAATGATGAGAGATGTGATTTACTTTTGACAGTTATTATTATGGAATTGGAAATATTGTAACGCAGAAGTGATGAGATGATTTAATGCGGCATGGTGCGATGACAAAGGAGGTGCGGTGTGGTGATGAAGGTGCGTTGAGCCGAGGGGGTGAGGTGTGGAGAGGAGAGGTGCGATGATTGACGTGGCAGAGCTGTCATTATTGAAAAAGAATTGAGAATAAAATGTTGGATAAAATATATTAATAGAAAAATGCTATTACATATGACGAATTCTTAATGAACGATAATAATAACGATGATTTAAAAATATAAAATACAAAAAATATTTAATCTTCTAAAGTTATCAGCATTGTAATATAGTGTCTAATTGTAAGTCTTTTAATTATAAATACGAGTATGTGAGTGCCATACATTTAGAACGCCTTAACCGGCATATTCAATTTTTGGCGCCCTTTTCTTTTTTTTTTTAAACATCTTATGTAATCAATATTATTGTAACCCAAAAATTGACTAAATAAAGATCTTTCTTTCTTTCTTTTTCTGGTGTCTTATTTTACAGCGTTTTATTATATTGATAATATATTAGACATTATTTCTCAATTGTCTTATTATTCTAATACATACTTACTCGCATTCAATTTTCCATTGCGCCGTAACAGACTAATAAAGGTATTTTCGATTTTACGATTTCGCAAGAATCGTCCCCCTAGACATACCTTACATATCAATTACTTTGATTCAGCTCAAAATAAAAATACGCTTCGATAGCGCTTTCTTTGTGATCTATCTTATTTGCTAAGGACCTAATAGAATTTTAAGCAAGTACAAATCAAAGTCAGCGCTAATAAAAACCGAACCAGGTGCTTCGTTAGAGAAAAAATAAATCTGAGTTAAGCTGAGTTTATACCAAGAAATAAAACAGTGAAACGCTCCACAGATAATTTATTGCAAAATTACAATGAGCTTCGTAAACTCCGAACAAAGGACCAAAACTAGATATTACGGTAGCAAATTTCACAAAACCTTTAAAATTTATCATACTTTGTGTTTACAAAAACGCACAGCCCCACTGTGTCCGGTCCATGATCACACACACAAACACTGAGACCCAGAAATGGGACCCTAAACCTTGGTAAATGCCAAACGGTCCCATCCAAATTTCAATTACAATACATGACAAAACTGTTACAGTGTTATAAGTAGCAAGATTCCTTTATTTTGTCGTATAACGTCTTATTTCGCTCCGGCTCTTTAACCTCTGGTATCTGAAATAACAACTTATTTTAAAGACATTATAATAAACATAAAAAGCTACCAAATATACCGCCACACCTATTTCTAGCGTGAAGCACTTCTTGCGTTTCGATAGAAGGGTGTGGTTGCCGGCACACTTTCACATGAGGCGACCATCATAGTCCTCGGGAGTAGCAACGCATCAGTGATTTACTTCAGATGGAACCCATGTTCTGTATGAAGTTGATTACAGATGTCCATGGGCGGCAGTGGCCACTTACCATCAGGTGGACTGCATGCTCGTTTGCTACTTCACTTAGATAAAAAAAAAATATATAAAACAGGCTTTTACACTCATAGGCCCACAGTAGGATTTTCTCCTGCGTCGTGGGTGCCATGGACACACAAGACGAATATACAAACACCGAGACCCAGAACACGAATCTAAACTCATCATTCAGATACATGTCTGGTCGGGAATCGAACCCGGGACCCATTGCGCGTCAGACCGCTATTGTAAACGCTCCGCCACGCGGGTCGTCAAATTAATCTTATTAATATTCAGAACTGTTTATTTTATTATTCATTTCCATTTTTAAACCCATACATGACGACATAGAGGCGACATATTCATATGTATTGTAAATGCAAGTTTGTGAGAGATTTATTCATTAAATGCTTTAAGCAGATATGCACCGTTTTGACGAAATATAGAACATTTTGCAATAAGGGTATTTGGAGTTCCTAATTTCTCGCAACTGCTACTTCTGGACAAGTTTACAGACGGTCTCGTTACCACCTGAAAACTTTTATTTATAACAAAAAAAGACATATTTCCTAAAATTGCATATGTATCAACAGATGTAGCTTATTAACCTATAATTTATATCATATGTAATTATCATCAACACCTTCGTGAGTATTCGGAACGAAATTGAATAAAATCTTTTTATTTTTCATTTTGTTTTATCTGACTGAAGTAGCAAACGAGCATGCAGTCCACCTGATGGTAAGTGGTCACTGCCGCCCATGGACATCTGTAATTAACTACACACAGAACATGGGTTTCATCTGAAGTCAATCACAGATGCGTAGCAACGCAACTCTCGAGGACTATGATCACGAGGATGGTCACCTCATGTGAAAGTATGCCGGCAACCACACCCTTCTAATTCTAGCTCTTCCTACGACACTACATTTTCGGCAGTTCCACCCACCACCACGACCTCCTCCTTCCTCGTAACAGGCCTCATGGTGTCGATGTAGGCCTGCCAGAACTGTGACACGTGGGTTTTCGTCAGAGACCGCTGCAGCAGCGCCGACGGAAGGCACCAGTGGTCCGCAGTCAAGCGGGTCACGATTCCTGAAATAATGATTACAAATTAAGTAAAATCTATACTAATATATAAAGCTGAAGAGTTTGTTTGATTGTTTGAACGCGCTAATCTCAGGAACTACCGGTTCGAATTTAAAAATTCTTTTTGTATTGAATAGACCATTTATCGAGGAAGGCTTTAGGCTATATAACATCACGCTGCAACTATTAGGAGCGAAGAAATAATGGAAAATGTGAAAAAAAACGGGGAAAATTATTCATTGTTTTTGCGTCGTTTTATCGTCGTGTAATAATACTTTCTAAATACGCGGACGAAGTCGCGGGCACAGCTAGTTAAAAAATAAAAGAACAGACTTCGTTATAAAAATTATAAGGTGGTAGAATTATACGTGGTCTACTATCCGACAAAACATTTAAACCACCCAATAAGTGTGGCGGTGGTTAGGGTAGCCCTACCCACCGCCACACTTATTTATCACTAAGGGGTATGAAAAATAGATGTTGTCAGACCTACTCAATATGCTCACAAAACATGAGAATCGGTCAAGCCGTTTCGGAGGAGTACGGGAACGAACATTGTGACACGAGAAGTTTATATATTACATTTGATTTAATGCAAGGATTAAAACTAACAATCCGCATCCCGCATCGCGTACTATTCTAAGCGTCTCATCAAAAGTACTTAAATTCACATACCAACTATTGCGGCTATTCTAAGCTTTTCTTCCAGTTCCGCTGATAAAGTATTCATATCAGGATCCACTGGGTAGTTGCACTGAAACAAATTTCATTTCTAAAGTCCAAAATATATGAGACAGCTGTCGCCCATAGCTTGGTGCATAAGAGAGCGTTCAAGTTTTTTTTTATCTTTTTGAAGTAGCAAACGAGCAGGCAGTCCACCTGATGGTAAGTGGTCACCGACTGCCATGGACTTCTGTAATCAACTTCATACAGAACATGGGTTCTATTTGAAGTCAACCACAGATGCGTTGCTACTCCTGAGGACTACGATGGTCGCCTCATGTCAAAGTGTGCCGGCAACCACACCCTTCCATCGAAACGCAAGAAATGCTTCACACTAGAAATAGGTGTGGCGTTGGTACTTCTCCGGTCGAATTACACTGGTTCTACCACCTTCATGTTCAAGTGTTACGTAACGCAATTTTTGAAGATTTTAGATTCTCCCCCCTCCCCCCATGTAACGCAACGTTCTGCTGCACCTCTTTCTCCCTCTTTGAACTCTGGCAGCAAGTCGCTATGGCCGTATTTTACTTAAATAAGGTTTTGTCACTACATAGTATAAAACAAACTCGCTTCTCGCTGTCTGTCCGTATGTATGCGGCCACATGTCCGAGGCCAACTACAAATACCTACTGTGATCAAATGACACGCTTTCTACACTAATAGCCCCACAGTAGGACAGTAGGATTTTCTCCTGTGTCGTGGGTGCCATGAACACACACAAGACAAATATACAAACACCCATACCCAGAACAAGATTCTAAACTCATCATTCAGAGACCTATCTAGCCGGGAATCGAACCCGGAGCCATTGTACGTCAGTAGTTATGGTAACCGCACCGCCACGCGGATCGTTTACTATTTGAATCTCATAAACGATCATGCTACAGAGCATTGATCGTTTATCGTTGACGAAATTTCGCACTAATAACTTACGTGTAGGAAAGTATAAATTATATTTACTGACAATTCAGTACCCCAAATCTCGTTTGTCGTCAACCCATTATTGTCCCACTGCTGGGCACGGGTCTTCTCTCGGAATGAGAGAGTTAAGGCCATAGTCCACCGCGCTGGCCAAGTGCGAATTGGTGGTCTTCACACACCTCCGAGAACTTTTTTTTTTTTTAAGAACTCTCGGGTGTGTAGGTTTACTCACGATGTTTTCCTTCACCGAAAAGCAGTGATAATTAATGTATAATACGCACATAAATCAGTGGTGCCCGGGTTTGAACCTCGGACCTCCCGATCGAGAGGGCAAGTTTCAACCATTAGGCTATCACTGCTCTATATAAATTATATTTACTGACAATTCAGTACCCCAAATCTCGTTTGGAAGTCCCAAAAACGAGCGTAAATCCCGATACTTTGATAGGCTTACATTTGTATTCCGAAAGATTACTACACAATAGAGTACAAGATTAAACTGCTTTCACGCAAAAAGATTTATATCTACACCAAAGTTCGAAATTTCCAAATAGCTGCCGATTTTGCTTGGAAATTTGAATTATAAAAGGTTACTACATAACTAAAATATTTTGAAAAATTGTGGTCGGGACTTTTTTTTTTTATAAGAAAGAGGTAGCAAACGAGTTTCCAGTGCACCTGATGGTTAGTAGTCACCGTAACTAAGAACATTTCTACCCAATTCCATATAGAACAGGGTAGTACACCCTTTTTTTTTCTCGAGGGAAAAAACTTCAAAAGGACGGTTAGTGGTCACTCTAACCAAAAACATTTCTAACCAATTCCATGTAGAACAGGGTAGAACACCCTTTTTCTTTTTCTCGAGGGGGAAAACTTCAAAAGGTACCCGACGCCGTGGGACCGACTCAGGGTTAAGTGGGTTTTTTACCGCACTAAAACCCCCCTGGTGGCCGTCCTCGGCGCTATAAAGGACTCCGGGATCTCCAAACGAATCGCATCCGTAATCCTTTGAGCGCGTTGCGCCATCGGGCTCCTCCCAGAAGAGCGGCTGGGCCCACCGCTCCGCCTAGTCACTCACGTACCGCCGTTTTTCCCGTTTTCCCGCCTGGCTTGACGATTCAAGCTCCCACTCTAACCGCAATCCCGGAAGCCCCTTTTAGTCGGCTCTTACGACAGGCAGGGGATACCGTTGCCCTATTCTGATCCCGGAACTACAGGGACGAGGGTAGAATGCCCTATGCTGATCACTACAGCATTGCCGTGAGGGGTAAAATGGTCATCTCCGACCGAACATCAGGCTAGAAAAAGTTGTAGCTGTATCTCTGGCACTTTATATATCTCCTCTTTAACAACGTGTTATCTTAACTTCAATTTTTATTGGAGGTCAATTGTTGAGTTACATCAAATAAAATTCCTTAAAATGACTTACACAGACCTAATACGATTATTATAAATATTACCTATAACTCACCGGCAAGTTTAAGAAAAAAAAAATTGAAATATAACAAAAAAGGCAATTTGTACTTGCCATATTGTTGTTTAAAAAGACTATAAGATTTACTGGATTCTATTGTGTAAAATTGTATTCGATATCATGAAAGCTACTTTGAATAGAAGCGAAGAGTCCTAGAAAAGGTGCAGCAAGATTCAATATGTTAAGAGAATAAATAATTTTCCGACCGAGTGGCACTACTTCTCATTTCTCTCTTTGAGAAATATACATGAAAGACTCTTAGATATGAATCACGAATGTATCTATATGAAATTGCATTGCAGAGGTAATAAAAAGTTCAATAATATTAATAAATAAATAAAAATTTATGCACTTCGGTCTGTTTTATTGCGATGCTAAGAAACAATGCTTTGTCAGAATTATTTATTTCCTTCAGTCTTGTTCGTATCCTGTCACGCGTGTATACGCCAGCACGCGTGTCCTACCTACCACATAACTCGTTGTAATATTTTCACGACCCGTGTAACTCCAGGTAAAGTGTACAAGTGGTAGGTATTCGTGCGGATGGTGCACGCGTGAGATCAGAATCACGCGTGACAGGAAATAGGGCACAGAAAACTATACTCCTTATTCAGAACTCATTACTGCACACAGCAAGACTCTTTTTGAAGAATATTTTTTTTTATAAATTAAGATAAGTTTATCTTATAATTTTAGCAAAACTTATTACTAACCGATTACGTTATTCCAAATGAAATATAGAATAATATGACAATTAATTCAACTATATCAATAACAGTTGCAAAGTAATTATCACATAATGCGATTAAACCTCTCAATGACACACTTGTAGTAAATCACAGTCGTGTTAAGATAATCCTAAACGTAATTAAACCCTAATTATGACAATATATTGTAACTGTATCGGCATTTAGGTATGCAGTTGAAAATATAAATGAATTGAGTTATATAGTTATACGGGGTGGATGATCAACACTATAATATATGTCAGGGCTCGGAAAGTAGTTATGAGTAGAGTCCGGATACTATTGAAAAGTTTAACCGAGGTCCAAAAAGACCTGATAATGATCAGTTTATTTTCAAATGATCTAACAAACTACCCGCGTGGCGGAGTGGTTACCATACCCGTCTGACGTGCAATAGGTTCCGGGTTCGATTCCCGGCCAGACAGGTATCGAGTTTAGATTAATGTTCTAGGTCTGGGTATTTGTGTGTTCGTCTTATGTGTGACCATGGTACTCACGACACAGGAGAAAATCCTACTGTGGGGCTATGAGTGTAGAAAGCGTGTTTTCCTTAACAAACCAATTGTTAAACATAAGTGAGATTATTGTGAAGTTATGTAAGTAGGTACTAGGTATATCAGAGATAACTTGGCGGTCCTAGATTCGTCCTTCCGTGGTCCGGTCGCGGACCGCGGTCCGCCTGTTGCTAACCGCCGCTCTAGTTGGTTATGAATAAACTCGTCTCTTATTTATAACTTATAACTCTCTTATAACTCTCTCAATCCTTTGATAGTCGAACGAATCATATTAGCACGCACACGATGGCCTTACTGGATCGTGGAAGAAATCAGTCAACTTCATACTTCATCATCGGATTACCTCCATTATTTTCCAATTTTCTATTTACAAATTTTAGTAAATTTAGAGTCTAACTAAAACACGTTTCTTCTTAAAAACAAGAATTAACGTTACTCAAAACCTTGTTAAATTTTGCAGACAAATCACTCATTCACTCACTCACGCACTATTCACTCGCTCAAAATCACAACAAATCCATTCAAAAGTTATTTCGATTAAATCTTAATTTACATTTTTTATTAATGCTGTTGAAACCGCGGGCAATGAAGTCTTAAGAAAGACAAGAAAAGGTCTTTAAGATCGCAAATTTTTTAAGCAGGTGAAATCGCAAACACAGTCTTGAGTAAAAAAGTCTTAAGGTCATAACGCTCCTTGTGGAGACTACCTCAGAACACGTGCCTTTTACGTCTTCAAGGCAGATGCGATGTAAATTCACTTCGCTTTCAAACGCTGACAAAGCCGCGGAATGTTAGCTAGTATTACGTATTCAGTGAAACACTATCTCGGAAAATGCGAACGTGTTTTCTCAGAAGTACTGCATTGTATCGCTCCTAGCTTTTGTGATTGTAAAGTAGCTTTGAAGCGACGATTTTTATGGTTTTCTAACACTATTGTCACATTAACGACCCGCGTGGCGCAGCGGTTACCTTACCGGTCTGACACGCAGTGGGTCCCGGGTTCGATTCCCGGCCAGACATCTGAATGATGAGTTTAGATTCTTGTTCTGGGTCTGGGTGTTTGTGTATTCGTCTTTGTGTGTTCATAGCACCACCGACACGGGAGAAAATCCTACTGTAGGGCTATGAGTGTAGAAAGCGTTTTTTTTAATTTAAATAGTTGAGGGATAATTAAACTATGGGTGCAGCTGAAGCTTTGTTAAAAAGGTTAGTTAATCTCTGTCTTTCACTATATGCTAATATGAAAATCGGCATAAATAGACTCGGACATTTATCAACAAAAAAATAAACAACAAAGTTCTCTTGTTTAAGATTATATTTTCTGGATTTTGATAACTTTCGATTTTTTAGTGTAGTGTGTCGTAATATGGAACCTAAAAAAGTAAAACGAACTAGACGTAGAGTACATAGGTTAATCTACAACTAGTGGTTGTCAACGGTTTCTCTCCGCCACCGCAGTTTCGTCGTGACCACGAACTCTTAAAGAATTCTTAAAGAATTCAAAAACCGCATATCGTGAGTACCCGTTAATTATTAAAATGTATCAATTCCGCGATAATACAAGTCTAAAATCATATAACTTTGGAATTGTTATCTGTTCTCTTCCTCCCATTCCTCTTATATACGCCTATAGTAAATATCTATATCTACGGTTGGACCCATGAGCTTCCACTGTCATATCTCTTTTAATATAAAACAGTTCTTGCGTTTTTTAAAAGGGTGTGGATCTCAACTCACTTAAATATGAGGCGATAATCTTAGTACTCAAAAGTGGTGACATATCTGTTATTAAATTCATGTAGAAACTGTGTTATGTAAAGTTGACAGTACGTGCAACAACCGCATTCTCTTTAAAAAATCTATCCTAAAAAACTACTACTTTAAAACATAAACATCTACTTTAAAAAAGTTACTAATACTACCTTTACATAGAACATTGTACTTACGTAAGGTACGCTTAATACATTACTCGAATAATTTGAACATACATAACATACATATATAATTATTGTCTCTATGTGGATTCTAAACGTTTATTTAAAGATTTATTGTCAAAAGATAACGAATAGTCTTGTTATATAATTAATTTCATATCATATTTTCAGAAACTATCTAAAACAGCCAACATTGCTAAATCAATAAATGTGTTCCCAAAAATAAAATAGTAAGCTGTAATTTGACCCAAAAAAGATAAATAAAGTCTAAAGTCGCCTTCGGTCCAATTCGTGCCTTTCGGCGTACCGTATTTTTTCGCGGGACGGCTATATTTTTTTGGAAAAAAGTCTTCTTTGTGTGCTCCGTGAATCGGCTCACATTTCAAGATTAGCCCGTACAAATAGATAAAATAAGGTTTTACGTTTTAGTGTCAAAAAGTTTCCTAGAAAGAAATAAGTAATTCTGAACTTTCCATAGTCACTGCGAGGTGTTAAATTAAGTTACTGCTTTAGCGTTAATATTATGAATACTAAAGTTTATAAGAAAGATGCAAGGAAAGGAAAGGGGCTTCAGGGGTTGCGGGCAGTAAAAGTGGGAGCTCGCACCGTCCAGCCAATTGACCCCGTGTAGGACGACGGCTTGAGTGACCATATGCTGTCGTAAACACCAGGAGGCGCAGTGTGTACAGTGCTTACTGGGAAGAGCCCAACGGAGGCATCTCGCTCAGAGGACTCCGGTTGTGTTCCATTGGAGATCCCGGAGTCCTCCACGCAGCGCTGAGGATGACCACCATTAGTGAAGTAAAAATCCCACATAACCTGGTGTTGCTCCCACGGCAACGAATTTCCCCTCGATAAAAAAAGGGATTGCAATACTAGAGGAGTCACGATAGCATCACCAACTTTTAAGAAGAGCTTCTTTACTAACTTTCTCGAAGACCATGTCATGTCATCGCTCTTGAAATATTTCGGGAGAACGTTCAACCCACACCTTACATATCTATTCGCAAATAAGAGCTACTTTAGGATGTAGATAAATACTGAAGGATTTTTGAAAATGAATGCCCTATGAAGACAAATAACTAACTTATTTTAATTAAAAATCATCAACACCACCCAGCAACATTATACACAGTATACATTTTGTAACTAAACATCACCTACCCGAACTTAATTGTTTGGTAGTAGGTCTACAATCTACTTACATACTGCAACTTATATTTGCATAGGGTCCCATTTGCTTACCGCAAAATTACATGTCATCTGTCGTTATATGCGACTGGTGCTACAAAGTTGAGATAAAACTACTCTGCAACAGTTTGCCAACGTATAAGAATATACTGTTGTCTCCAGACGTAGGTTTCGAAGTTTCTTGATGCAAAATATTTTTATACTAACTTTAACCATTCATATAATAAAAGTGACACTTCTTGTGACTGTACGGTGCATATTTTTGTAAAGAGAATGGAACACAGCGAATATAGATACATATATTAACTAGCTGTCCCGACAAACGTTGTTATGTCATATAAAAAATTAAATAAAAATGTCAAGGGTGGACAACCCTTAAAGGATATGAAAAATAGATGTTGGCCAATTCTCAGACCTACTGAATAAGCATATAAAATTTAGTAAAAATCTGTCAAGCCCTTTTGGAGGAGTATGGCAACAAAAACTGTGACACGAGAATTTTATATATTACATAGAATTTTTCATATTTTTGTAGAACTTTATACGTCTGTATAATTATGTCTGTTTGTCTGTTTGAAATTGCATCAAACCAAAAGTACAAAACATAATCCTATGACTGTATATTTATTAACATTTAGTCTTTATTCCACTAAAATCGATCTACTTTATCAACATATTTGCAATTTAAAGTTATGTAAAATTTAAAGTGACGTTTGTCTTCTGATAGAACCATTGTTCTGTATGAAGTTGCTAATAGATGTACAAGGGATGAAGTAACTTAGCATTAATGGGAGTCTTTACTCGTTCGCTACTTGAATCTTATTAAAGAAAATATATCTAAAATACCTAATTGTGATAATGGCCAATAGACGGTAGTGGTCTACCCTTAAGAACAGGTCGAATAAGATATTTCGAAACGAAACCTTAACAAGGTTATAAATCCTCTGAAAAAGGACGACTTTTTCCTAGACTCGCGAAATTTACCTAACTAAGATATTCCAGACACGAATTTCACAGCCCGGACCGTGTGGACGTGTTTTCAATATCCAGAATCTAGTCACAAATTCTAGGTAATTTTGGAGTGAAACAGTGCTTACTCTACTTCCCTTTAAATTAAGTGACGAATGAATTAAAACGTGTTCCTCTTGTACGTCATTAGATGAAAATATTTAGGAATTAAATTAAGGCTAGATATCAAAATATTAACATCGATCTACATACAAAGATAAAGAGATGGATAGTATGCTTGGGACCGAATTTAAAAAATATATATATAAATTTATCAGGGTCACTTCGTCCTATGTATATTATTATATATGTTCATGTCGGCGGGACATGTTGCCGAAAATAATTATTTTAGTTAGTTTAAAGATCGAAACTTGTTTGTTTATTTAATTAGCAATATTTAGTGATTTCTAGAGATGTTATTTTAGTCTACCTTGCACAAATGAGTGTTATTGTTACCTCACCCAACTTCGTTATAAAAGGGCGAGCGCCCGCTGGCATAAAAAATTGTTATTCGAACCGTCGAAGCGATCGGACCTCCGGAACTTTGAATAAATTGTGTCTTCCTGTTTGACGACTTTTTAACTTTCATCTATGCTGAGGGAGGTATCTGTACATCCCTTTCACCCCTATATGGGTAATGTTACTAGATATTGTTGAATAATATATCAAGAATTGAACCTTTATATACTCCAGAATAGCATCAGACTTCACTTCTTGTCTCCGCATGGTCAGTCTTCTTAAAGCTTGGTATATCATTTCCGGTGATATCTGAAAGTTAATAGCAAATATAACGCCGCTTTGACCACATTTATTACAGTTACTACGTTAAATTACTTCTATGCAAAATCTGACCAGTTGGTACTCTTGCGTGAAAGAGTAATGAACACGTAAATCTTCAAAAACTCACATTTATAACCTTAACAAGATAAGATAAAATACTTGTGCTATACAGTTAATACTCAATCAATATAGCCCCATTTCTCGGCGAAGAGGGTAAAGCTATGTTGTACCAAATGGTAGCTCCTAAATTTAGATTAGTAGAATTCGCTAAAATTCGAGATTTTTTTAAACTCTCATCTTAAGGTCAACTAAAAGTCCTTTGGCATTGCAAGCGTTACTGAGCAAATTACAGCAAAATTCACTATTATTTGCAACAAAATTTGTGGCCATGTAATTGTCGGGAGAGAAATCTTAATTCATCATTTTGATGTCTGGCCAAGGATTAAACCCGGAACCTGCGTGAGATCCCACGTGTCAGATTGACATGTTGACCAGCGTCGGTCGCAATCTCATAAAACTTTACTACTTACTCATTTCACAAAACCACTTAAGTTTCAAACAAACCCACATTTATCCTCTACCCTTACTGCAACTTTATTATGTTTCCTGATAACAAGCATTGTTCTTGTTTTCGCCAATCATTTAAAAGTTCATAGCAAGCTATGACCGAAAACCAAAACATAAGCGTGCAACGTATATTGCAATGTATAATCGATAATACAAAGAGTGCTCGTTTTAAGGAAACATCATAAACTCGTATTAAAGGTACTGCTACATCAACATTAAACCTATATTACTTCGCTCCAATTAACTTACCTCGCAGTGAGATGTGTTCTGAAGGTCCTGCTCCGTCAGAGCGGAATTGGTCTTGATGAACAGTGGTGATAGCATCGCGCAACGCGACCCGACTTGATTAACTGCCCCTGTACAATACACTCATATAGTTCTCCTTTATAATTAAAATGAACTTTGCATGAACTAACTTGAAACGAACATAAACAATGAAATTAGGATATTTAAAAGTATCAATCCATGGGCTTTTCGAGGTGTACTGGAACTAAGTCTCCTCTAATTGGCACCAGTCCAACCGATATAACGTCGTTTATAATATAGAAGCAGTAAACAAGTGTGTCATATCGCTCTTATCGCTCGAAGGACCGATAACCGATGGGGAAAAAAGGTCCTCGAGTGGCGACCACGTTTAGGCAAAAGGAGTACAGGTCGCCCCCTACCAGGTGGACCGATGACCTGAAGAAGACAGTGGGAAACCGTTGGATTCAAAGGGCACAGGACCGGTTGGAGTGACGCCATTTAGGGGAGGCCTATGTCCAGCAGTGGACATCAAAGGGCTGATGGATGGATGGATGGAAACAAGTGTGTACTATTTTTTTATCTGATTAAAGTAACAAACAAACATGTAGTCCACCTGATGGTAAATGGTCATTGCCGCTAATGGATTTCTGTAATCAACTCTATACAGATCAGGAACTCTGACTGATTACTAATGAGTTGCAACTTTTGATGACTAAAATGATCGCCTCATATGTCAATGAGACGGCTTCTATACCCTTCCGCCATAACTCAGAACTACTTTATACCACTAATAGTTGAGCCGGCAATACCTTTCCAGTAAAACAACTAGTTCTACTACTGCCAAGAAACTGTTTTAAAGCATTTGATAGTTATTTTCAATATTATCTAACATTTTCTAGCTTATACTACTATAAAATCTTATCTACTAGACCTTTGCTCTAAGTATCATTCTGACCTTTGTCATCTTTATAAGTTACTTGTTCCATATTTCTATCATTACGTAGCTTCTCTCTTCTTCTGCAGAAGTATTCATATCTGCAAAATATATCTTATTCTACATTTTATCAAACGTTAATGTTCTAAAAAAAAGTATAAATTGATGATAAAATGGTGACGAGTCTACCTTCTTTGACAACAACGGTGGCCACAGTGGACACAGGCAGGAGTTCTAGATCCCGACGATAACGTTGTGACGACTGTCGACATGGAGAGGTCCCTCCTACGTCTCTCAGCTCTCATCCGAGGTCTCTTCTTAGGCGCCCGTCTACCTCGACGTCTAGGTGTAGCCCGTTTGTGCTTCTCAACACGTCCTCCAAGAAATTTCCTACTTGTCTCCCGTTCATTGTCTTTATCTCTTTCCCTATTTTTGTGATAATACCTCGGCATATTGATTCCAGATTCCTTTACCTGTATTTCGCACTTCGAAGAAGATTTATTGGACAGAGATGACTTGCTATATGACTTCTGATTGCCTCTGCTGCCATCATCTACATCCGAATGTTTTCTTTCTCTTTTCGATTCTTTATCAAAGCCCTGTTCCTGGTCCATTTTACTTTCATATGGTTTGTCCATTATTGATTTACAAAAGCTTTATATGATTAACTTACTGGTAATTTTTCACTTAAATAACTCATAATTTTATTGTACACTATTATAAAAATGTTATAAAATATGCAAAAAACGTCAAAACTCAAATCATTTTCTTTTCCTCTTTTGTTTCCCGTCTTGTCTTCTTTATATCGATCATTCCAAATAGTTTGAAATAGATGTTCTATACGTCATCTAACTTTTTAATCTTGACACGGTCATAAGTAAATTATAGATGCCAAGTAGATATCTATATTTTGTTTTAAAAGCTATGATAGCCTAGGGGCTTGTAGTTATTTTTGTTAATTCGGATGTCTGGGGTTTAAATCCAAAGCACGCATGGTTCTCTGGTTATTTGCAATTATAATTTCGTCTAAGAAATTATTTACTATTTATTTCTTTAAATTATTTGTCTTAACCGTGTATAAAAGGTTTGAAGGAAACCTCTCCAGACAGATATTAACGCAGAGTTCATACATTTTAATATGTAAAAGTATTTAAGATAGGTATGCGATTTTTGAATTCGATTTGAATTCTTTTTGCCAATGTTTCATTACGGCGATACTGCGGTTAGGAAAAAAGGCTGTTGATGCGACCATCTTAGTGTTTAGCAGAGTAGCAACGCATGTGTAATTGATTTCATATAAAAAACACGCTTTTTAGGCTCGTAGCCCCACACTAGTGTGTCGCGTCAGACCGGTATGGTAACCGCTACGCCAAGCGGGTCGTCAAATATTAAATCTCGATTCTGTATGAAATGACAACTTTCCGTCAGATGGAGTACTCGTTTGCTACTTATAAATTATATAAAAAAACCTTGTTTCCTGATCAGTCGCTACACCATCGATCAGAAAACAGTATTTCAGCTATATAAATATACCCTGCCTCACTCTCCGGATATTTGCATTTACATGACAACTGATCTGAATTGCATGAGTTCTGAATTCAATAATATTGTAATAATATCAGTTCGGGCGGCGCGCCGTCGAATCAGATTTTTTAAATCTAAATACAGTTTTTAACCGACTTCCCAAAGGAAAGAGGTTATCTATTCGTCACGTATATTTTTTAAAAGATAAGTATTAGATACTAAATAATATGTCGTAGATATACTAGTTATTTAGAAGGATTACATTGTCTTGTTTGAATTTTTGTATATTACGAGTTTTGGTATCTTTTTTTTTATTTGGCTGAAGTAGCAAACGAGCATGCAGTCCACCTGATGGTAAGTGGTCACTGCCGCCCATGGACATCTGTAATCAACTTCATACAGAACATGAGTTCCATCTGAAGTCAATCACAGATGCGTTGCTACTCCCGAGGACTATGATGGTCGCCTCATGTGAAAGTGTGCCGGCAACCACACCCTACTATCGAAACGCAAGAAATGCTTCACGCTAGAAATAGGTGTGGTGGTGGTTCTTCCCCGGTCGAACTACACTGGTTCTACCACCTTGAAAATCTATATGTATCTTTAACGATAACACGCAGTCGGAGCAAGTTTCCTCTTTGTCCCCGCCTGTTGCGCCTTTATACATATAATAATTAAAAATATAATAATTATGTTTATTTATATTTAAATATTCATTTATACATTTTAAACATTTTGCACATTAACATTTTTTATATATTTTTTTTTAATTTTCAGATAAACATTTTTATGCATTTGCGTTTTGTAAGCTGCATCAAAATAACATAAAATTTCTCTTTTTTTCTCTTATTATGTGCCATAGTTAAAAATTATATAGCTCATTTTACGTCGACAATGAAGGTGGTAGAATCAGTGTTGTTCGACCGGGGAAGTACCACTGCCACACCTATTTCTAGCGTGAAACGCAAGAAATGCTTCTTGCGTTTCGATGGAACGGTGTGGTTGCCCGCACACTTTTATATGAGGCGACCATCATAGTCCTCGGGAGTGGCGACGCATCTGTGATTGACTTCAGATAGAACCCATATTCTGTATGAAGTTGTACAGATGTCCATGAACGGCAGTGACCACTTACCATCAGGTGGACTGCATGCTCGTTTGTTATTTCAGTCAGCTAAAAAAAATAAAACGAATCTATTATAAGACACTTTTATATGTCAAAATCTGTCAAACTGATGAGGTTATAAAGCATTTCAAAGATATAAACATACTTAAATGCGATCGAAATTCATTACTTTCTTTCACAGGCAGCCAGGTAAAAAATTTGTTCTTTTTCGCATTTAATTATCATAGTATATGCTCTAGAATTAGCAGTGAAATATTAACAAGTGTAATTCCCACAGGTGCTGGTGCGGGCTCAGCAAGACGGCTCATGGGTCGAGCGTCACCATCGCGGCGCCGGGCGAGGCCTGGGTACCGGCGCGGCACACGCAGCCGGCACCCACGGACGCGTACGGCACTGTCGAGTTCCAGGGAGGACCTCATCCGACTAAAGCTCAGGTGACTATTGACTAATTTACTTGCAGGACTAATGCTTAGGTGACTAATGACAAATTCATTTTGCAGAGCTGAAACTCTGATGACTATTGACAAGTTAATTTTGCAGAACTAAGTATGTCACATGTTTTTAAAAGATTGAAGTAACAACAAACGAACATGCAGTCCACCATGTCACTATGGCCACCAGGCGGCAGTGACCTGATTGTCATTGCCGACCATGAACATCTGTGAGCAACTTCACATAGAATATGGATTCTATCTGAAGTCAGTCAGAGATGCGTTGGTACTCCTGAGGACTAAGATGGTCGCCCTATAAAAGTGTGCCGACACCACACCTATTCATCGAAACGCAAGAAATGCTTCACTGTGGTATCTCTCCGATCAAACTACACTGGTTCTTCCACCTGGTTGACTAATGATGATCATTAAAATTTTTCAGTATCTTAGGTACCAAACTCAAATGTGCTCTGCTGTATGGTACGAATATTATTTATTCCATGCTGCACAAAAACACATATTACAGGAAAGACATGTAAAAATTATAAAATGATGCATTTCGTTTTATCTCTGAAGGTAAAATAATTAGAAACTTTTTATTAACTATGCAAGTTAATAAAAAGTTACTCAAGAACTTCCTATGCCATTTCAATTGGAATAAGCAGTAAAGTGCGTATTCTACCGGCTTTATAATGGTGAGTGCTCCGAGGAACTTTTTGACCTGTTGCCTACGTCACCTTTCCTCCAACGCACCACTCGCCGAAGGATGAAGTTCCATCCACATCAACTGGACCCGTGGCGGTCCTCCACGGTTCGGTTTGCACGCTCGTTTCTGCCACGGACGTGCAAGATGTGGAACGAGCTTCCCTCTGAGGTATTCCCGGGGCGTTATGACATGGGGCTCTTCAAAAAAGGTGCAAATAGAGCTCTCCTTCAAAGCCGGCGATGCATTGGCGACTCCTCTGGTGTTGCAAGTGTCCATAGGCGACGGTGACTACTTTCCATCAAGTAGCACGTCTGCCTTATCGTTAGGTTTACGTATATAAAAAAAGTGGGAATTTCAGACCTCTGATAGACCCTATTAGACTACACAAAATACCGTATTTGACATAATCTTCTTGTTCCAGTATGTCCGTCTATCCCACGACACACGGCCAGACCTGATAGTCCAGCTGTTAACCAGGGAATGGCAGCTCGACCGGCCCAAGCTCCTCATCACCATACAGGGAGGCAAAGCCAACTTCGATCTACAACCCAAGCTTAAGAAAGTGCTAAGAAAAGGCCTGCTTAAAGCAGCAAAGACTACGGGCGCCTGGATTTTCACCGGAGGGACCAATACAGGTAAACTATAGTTACTTGTTAGGTTTTTATTAGTAACTACACTAAAGTAAACTACAGTAAGGTAAACGCGTAGATTTATATTGAGTTAGTTAGCAAAAATGAAGAATAAAGGACAAAGAGTTGGTAGATCAATTTATATTAATTTTATTTGCACTCTTAATCATTGTAAATTTATAGTTACGATGATCAGAAACGAAAAACTTGGGGTTATTATTATGTTAAAATAAGCACGAATGATAAAGAAACAGAATGTGGGTAGATTAAAAAACTGACTTTTTGTAAAAGGAAAACGGGTATCTGACTGTTAGTCAATATGTAACCTCCGCGGAGTGAAGACGTTACTTCTAAGTCTGTGCTAAATTTATATTGAAAAGTCGTTTTGTGTATTATTGTTAGTTTCTTGAAAGTGTCCCTAAGTAGTGTATGGTAGGCAAGTATTACCTTTGGTAATCAATGGTGTTCTAGAGTAGTAATTGGAGTTCTTCTAAAGGTATTCTATACTGGTATTTAGAAGGTGGTAGACCCAGTGTAGTTCGCCCGGGAAAATACCAACGCCACTCCTATTTCTAACGTGAAGCTTTTCTTGAGTATCGATGGAAGGGTGTTGTTGCCGGCACACTTTCACGTGAGGCGACCATCACAGCCCTCGGGAGTAGCAACGCATCTATGATTGACTTCAGATGGAACCCATGTTCTGTATGAAGTTGATTACAGATGTCCATGGGCAACAGTGACTACAGTGAAAATACTGATGTTTGTTATTTTCAAAACAACTTAATAAATATAAATTAAAATAATTTGACTCCCCTTTTACGGCGTAAACTACTTTAAACGTATAATAGTTCTAATCGTTTCAAAAAAATCTGCAAAATTTGCAATCAACTTGTCGACATAGGTTCCTCTACAGTGAGAGGGGCTTGCACCAATACGTTTAATGGTATATTTCTAAAAGAGACTTGCAGTATAAAACAGTAAAACCCATTCAACACTATACTAAACAAATTTATTTTTAGTTTTACAAATTCCATTCAGCAATTTTAGTTTGATATTTCATACAGATAGATAAAAAAATTAAATAAATATGGAAGTTATTCAGAGCTCTTGTATTGCAAAAGTATTCAATGTACCTACATACAGACGCGTGGAAATTTTATTTTTATAATATATTTATATTTTATATGTTCACTGCCAAACATGAAAATCTATTTCTAGCGTGAAGCAGTTCTTACGTTTCGATGGAAGGGTGTGGTTGCACACTTTTAAACGACCATCTTAGTCCTCGGGAGTAGCAACGCATCCATAATTGACTTTAGATAGAAGTTGAAGTTGCAGGAGTTTACAGTTGCAGGAGTGCTATGGGCGGTAGTGACCAGTTACCATCAGGTGGACTGCATGCTCGCTTGCTGCTTTAATCTTATAAAAAAAAACTGTAACAACATATAGAACAGGATAAATATCTGAAATCGTGAATGAAGTTGCAGGAGTTTACTGGAGGCCATGGCGGCAATGACCACTTACCATCAGGTGGATTGCATGGTCGTTTGCTACTTTAATCTTATAAAAAAAAATGTGTGCGTGTACTAGCGTACACTCATAAGAAGTGAAACTTCTTTATGACGTTATTTTTCAAAAAATAATTTACTATATGCAACTTTACAGAAATTGGTTAAATAAAGTTAAGTTTAATAAAAGGCTTTTATTAAACTTTATCTAATAGTCTAATCTATAATAATCTATCTAATATCACGCGTGGTAGGGATAAGAAAAAGATGGCGCGTAACGGAAAAAAAAGATGGCGCGTAACAGAAAAAGATGGCGCGTAACGAAAAAATGTTACACAATTTTTTTTTCCAACCCCGATAAAGAAGTTTCACTTTTGTTTTCCAACCCCGATAAAGAAGTTTCACTTCAAAAATCTATAACAACATATAGAACAAAAGAAATATCTGAAATCGTTTACGGATGCATTGCTACTCTTAGGATTAAAATAGTCTCCTCATATTAATGTAAGCTGGCTACTACACCCTTCCTTGAAACGCAAGAACAGCTGCACGATATATAGACGCAGTGGTGGAACCTCCCTGTTCGCACCATTTTTCTCCTCTTTCTACTTTAGGTAAAGGGTTACCTATTCGGATATAGGAGTATGGAAATAAAATACGTGTTACTATTGCCCGAATATTAAAAACTGTAAAACTTAAACTTAAGACTTAAGACGCTTAAGACGCTTTCTACACTCATAGCCCCACAGTAGAATTTTCTCCTGTATCGTGGGTGCCTTGAACACACACAAAGACGAATACACAAACACCCTGACCCAGAACAAGAATCTAAACTCATCATTCAGATACCTGTCTGGCCGGGAATAGAACCCGGGATCCACTGCGTGTTAGACCGGTACGGTAACCGCTGCGCCACGCGGGTCGTAAACGCCATACTTACACTCTCACAAATTACACGATCTCATTTTATATGCTGACATGAACATTATAATATTACATGTCCCTACATCTACTACAGAGCAGTGATAGCTTAATGGTTGAAACTTGCCCTCTCAATCGAGAGGTCCGAGGTTCAAACCCCGGCGCGCACCACTGATTTATGTGCGTATTACAAATTAATTATCCCCGGGTCCCGGGAGTTCTAAACAAAAAGTTCTCGGAGGTATGTGAAGTCCACCAATTCGCACTTGGCCAGCGCGGTAGACTATGGCCTAAAAAAACTCTCATTCCGAGAGAAGACCCGTTCCTAGCAGTGGGCCACCGGTTCGTTCCGTTGGAGTTTCCGAGTCCCCTACTACAAGCGCTGAGGAAGGCCACCGAGGAGGTTTTAGTGGGTAAAAATCCCTCATAACCCTGAGTTTCTCCCGAGGATTCGGTGTACCTTTTGAAGGTTCCTCCCCGTAACAAAAAAAAAGCAGTGGGACAATAATGGGTTGACTAAAAAAAAACTAAAACATCTACTATTATTATTTCTCATTTTACTATATCTATTTCTCTTTCTACTGCCTTGTAAATTTTAATATGGAAGAGGCTGAATAGGAAGCTAAATGTTTTTCCATTAACATCGGGTTCCACTTGCGGATAAAACTCCGACTGATAATGTTAAAAAGTTTTGAACAATTCAAATGATGGACGCCATTATGTCAAATACTCATTACGGGAGCGGTCCATTGTAGTCTATCTGGAAAACTGCCAACTGCTCGTAACTTATATTGTTATATTAAAAAATCTACATTTATATTGCATAGTCCGCATTGGTGCAGCGTGGCTTGATGCGACCAACCCGAAAGATTTACATCCCAGGCGTAAACTACGTAACACCTTTTTTGTTTAAGAGGGCGAAACCTTTAAAGCAACGCG
This sequence comes from Spicauda simplicius, assembly GCA_949699795.1. Lineage (NCBI taxonomy): Eukaryota > Metazoa > Arthropoda > Insecta > Lepidoptera > Hesperiidae > Spicauda > Spicauda simplicius. The sequence goes on along the minus strand of OX453071.1, from coordinate 15,804,033 downwards.
GGTTATGTGGGATTCTTACCACACTAAAACCACCCCGTTGGCCGTCCTCAGCACTGCGTGGAGGACTCCGGGATCTCCAACGGAACACAGCCGGAGTCCTCCGAGCGCGATGCCCCTTTCGGGCTCTTCCCTGGTGGGCGTGAAACGCTCACCGCACCTTCTAGTCTTTACGACGGCATGCAACCACATATGCCGCTGTCCATCCCGGGGTTGCTTAGCGTGCCGGTTCTAGCTCCCACTCTTCCCTTACGCAACCCCGGAAGCCCCTTTTGGTCGCCTCTTATGACAGGCTGACGGTACCGTAGCTCTATTCTGGTCCCGGAACTATGGGGACAAAACTACGTAACACCTACAGCTTGGACCATCCGCGTGGTGAAACTATCACTGTAGTCTGACACACAATAGGTTCAGGTTCAATTGTTGGCCAGACATCTGAGCAATGAATCTAGATTTCTGGGTCTAAGTGTTTTTTTCCTTTTTTCGTCTGAAGTAGCAACGAGCATGCAGTCCACCTGATGGTAAGTGGACACTGCCGCCCATTTACAGCAGTAATCAACTTCATACAGAACATGGGTTCAGATGGAAGACAATCACAGATGCGTTGCTACTCCCGAGGACTATGATGGTCGCCCCATGTTAAAGTGTGCCGGCAACCACTCCCTTCTATCGAAACGCAAGAAATGCTTCACGCTAAAAATATATGTGGCGGTGGTACATCCTCGGTCGAACTACTACACTGATTCTACCACCTTGTGTTTAAGTATTTTTCTTTGTATCATCTCAGCACATTGTTCTGCCAAATTTCAAGGAAATTCGACCAGTGAAAATCTCATTTATGTCACACTTCTATTAGATATATAGATGTAAAATTACCATGGATGTTATGGGAGGCTTAAGGGGTCCCCACAGAATAGTGTGAAAAAATATAGTTGGACTACTCCTTTATCAAAGCTCCAGCAACACACACGGTCCTAATATACATTTGAACGAGCGCTTTGAAACCAAACTCACATAATCCTCTTTCAAACGGAGCAACTCGAATGGAAGGCTTGCCAAAATGCGACCTGGAGCGAAGCCAACAGCTGCAAGTTGGCTCCTTCCTTATCAATGCATGACCCGAATTGACCCTAATTGTTAGGCGGATCACTGACGAACTAACATCATAGACTCGACATTTTTTTAAGGTGGTAGAACTAGTGTAGCTCGACCAGGGAAGTACCACCGCCACACCTGTTTCCAGCGTGAAGCATTTCTTGCATTTCGATGGAAGGATGTGGTGGCCGGCACACTTTTATATGAGGCGACCATCATAGTCCTTGGGAGTAGCAACGCATCTGTGATTGACTTCAGATAGAACCCATGTTCTGTATGAAGTTGATTACAGATGTCCATGAGCGGCAGTGACCACTTGCCATCGGGTGGACTGCATGCTCGTTTGCTACTTCAGTCAGATAATATACGCAAGAAAAAATAAATTAAGAATTTTAAAAATCCAGAAGTAAATGCATACATACATCAAAATTGAAGCTTGCTTGCACAGGTTGAAAGCCATAAAGCCCCTCTTTTTGTGCCGGAGAAATTTAAATAACAACATAACATAAAAGTTATACTAGTCTAGACACCGTAATGAAAGTGATAAGCATAGTTTTTTGCATTTTTGCAGGAATTATTTTACGGGCTACCGTTTAGCTTCTTAGTTAATGATTTCTAAAATCCTTTCTTAGAGTTTATTTGCATAATAAAAGGACTTCTGGTGCAAAAATATCGTTTCTAAAACTGTTTTACCAAGCAGTGTTTAAAACATGAAATCATATAGCCTATGTAGATGTATAACAATTTGCTAATAATAATAGAAGGTTAAAATTGTTTGTGTAACACAATCAGGTTTCCCTATTTTTCGTGTCTATTTTATTACTTTTCTATGTTTTGAAACAACTTTGTGCATTTTACAGTTCTTCGACGCTTGTTCTATATATAGAGTAGTAACAGTGAAAAGCCTTGACATATATAAACGACGTCTCGAATAAGGTTCCCAGTTAGATCCTCTGCGAAAGAGACTTATATATGAACACTTTGAATTTTCGTAACGTTTCAATTGCTGTATACTTATGTATTATAGAAGTAGCTATTGATGATTCCAGCCATGTTTTCAAGGTGATAGATCCAGTGTTCTCTCGATGACTAAGATGGTCGCCTCATATAGAAGTGTGCCACAACTTGTGTGCCTTCCAACAAAACGCAAGAACTGTTTTACGCTATAAATAGGTGTGGCGGTGGTACTTCCTCGGTCGAACAACACTGGTTCTACCCCCTCCAAAAGGTTCCACTATAGTCTAATTCGCCTTTTGTCGTAAAGTTTTAATAAAACATCCGGGAGGCAAATTATTTATTTATTGATAGAACAACTAAATTTCTTTACAGCTTTTTTTGTTTTTTTTTTTGCACGGTTCATAATGCGAAACATTAGAGAGTGCTAATTATTTCCACCATTGGTACATAATAATCCACGTAATCTCCTTTATTTGAGCACCATTTTATAGATTATTTAATTTAGTTTACTTCTGTCACTGGTAAAACTTGATTTAAGATAATAAAACCAGAAAAAAAACTATTGAAATAGAAAAATAAAAACCCCCGCCAATCAAAACTATTTTGCGTTTAAAACACGATAGCTTGCAGAAAAAATAATTAATTTAATCAGTTTTTTATTACCTTGTAATCTAATACGCGTTGATTGGTATTGAAAATGATTATCATATTTAGTGTCGTTGAATTAAAACTGAAATTCAAAAAAATTGAGACGTGCTCTTTTGGAGTTTCCAATTTTTTTTCTTTAATAATTGGACATATCTAAAAAAAACTTTACTTCTAGGTGTGACCCGTCAAGTGGGTGACGCGCTACAGCTGGAGAGGTCACAGCGCGCTGGTCGTGTGGTCAGCATAGGTATCGCGCCGTGGGGCATCGTGGAAGGCGCTAATGAGCTGATCGGCAGGGGGAGGGATGTGCCTTACCACGCTATTGCATCGCCGAGGTGAGTAAAAACTAATTTTCACATAATATTTTTTTGGTTTTCTGTGGCGTAGTGGTTTAAATTGCGATTTATTAAATTTCGGGTAGCTTTGCGATGTAATACAGTATTAAGATTTAAATTTTTCGCGATCAATCTATGGATCTCTTACGATCTTGCGACATACAAGCGTAAAGGCAAAATTCTAATACCTGCTATACCACCACATATAAGTAATAAGATTAGATAATTTGAAAAAAAATCTTGTATTCGATTAGCTATTAATGAAGGAAAGATTAGACTGTTTATAAAATATAAAAAAAAATCAGAGAAGTAGCTTTTATTTATTTGATGCACGGAGTCCCAGTACGAAGTCTTTTTCGATACTCTTCACCGATTGTAATGGGGAGGGGGATCCGAGAGGCGCGAATAATGAGATGATTAGTGAATAAAAAAATGCACATTATATTTATGGCGAAGCCCAGAATGGAGCCTACAATGTAGGTACTTGCTAAAATAAATATTAAAATGTGCGAAATGTTCAAAATTTAATTAAAATTATTTTTTACAGTAATTTTGTAGCTAACAAAGGGCTAAAATTGTCGTTATTGCGCCACAGTGCATAAGTCTCCTTGTCTGTCTCAGTGCATAAAGTCTTAGGTTGTAATTTTAACTTCTGTTTTCAATTTAGACTTAACGCATTTTTATAAGATTGCAGTAGCAAACGGGCATAGAGTCCATCTGATAGTAACTGGTCACTGCCGACCTTCATGACCAGCCGCTTACTATCTGTAAGCTACTGTAAGATACTTCACACAGAACAAGGATTCCATCTGAAGCGAATCACAGATATAGTAGTACTCCCGTGGACTAAGTTGTTCGCCTCATATAAAAGAGAACTGGCAACTATTCCACGGAAACGCAAGAACCGCTTCATGCTAGAAATAGGTGGAGCGGTGGTACCTCTGAAGTAGAACCATATTCGTTTTATCTCGCGTATAAGGTTAAATGAAACAACAAATTTAAATTAACTTATTTATTATTATTAACAATAAATAAGGATATAAGTAAAGGTTATTTTTTAATAAAAGAAATGAAATATTTTTGTTACATAATAGTTCTCTACATCGGGTTGGGGTAACCAACACGCAATTCCACCAAGCTGCTCATTTGGGAAGAGCAATTTCAAGCAGTGGGTTTGAAGAACTAATGATGAATGGATATAGTTAATGAATTACATAAATCTCTTGCAATCTAAAAGCTAAACTCTGCTAAACCACTTATGAACGAAAAAAAAGTCTTATAACCTGTCACAGGAGCACTAAAAGTACCAGGCTAGCATAAACGTCACACGTCTTGTTTGAACGGGTCCGGAGTTGAGATGACTGTAGCTGACGTTAGCCCATTCACCTGGGCTTGGAATAAGACGTCGTTGACTAGCTTCTCTGCCAAGATCCTCATGTTGGGCGGGAGACCACGTAGCTTCGCTGCTACGTTTATGCCTGTGGAGCCAAAAGATACATCTTTACATTTCTAAATTACTGGAAGGCAAAGATAGATAAATAGACAACTTCTGTTACCTATATAATATTCAAGTAACAAACGAGCATGCAATCCACTTGATGATAAGTGGCCACTGCCACTCAAGGACATTTGTAAGAAATTTTAAATAGAACATGGGTTCTGTCTGAAGTCAATCACATATTCCTTACTACTCCCGAGGACTATGATGGTCGCCTCATATGGCAACCACACCCTTCCATCGAAACGTAAGAAATGCGTCACGCTAGAAATAGGTGTGGTTGTACTTCCCTGGTCGAGCTACACTGGTTCTACCACCTTGTAAGTATAGTCTGAAATTTGTTACAGATACTTTGATTTCTTTTGCCACGCTTTTTACATGTCCATAGGCGACGGTGACTACTTTCCATCAGCTAGCCCGTCTACCTTACCGTTAGGTTAAAGTAAAAAAACAGAACACTTATTTCATCTGGTTGTATACGAGTACCGTAACAGGTGACCTTTGCGCAGTGACCAAAATTGTGCCGTGTTCATAAAAAGACAGGTCATAAATACTTTCCACAAATACACTTTTCTTTACAAGGTAGGGCTTTTTGTTGGTGAAATATTTATTCATACCTCGGGTGACCATACTGCCTACTTCAAACGGGACAATCCCGCTAGGGTATTATCCATTTGCTCCTAAATATGATTAATATGACTGCTCCCGCGTATAGATCAATTAATCTAGTCAGTTACCTACTTGGAAATTAGTCATGACATTTTGTAATTAATTTGCTTCATCTACATATATAAAACAACTGTAATTAGGTCAGATATGGGTAATTAATTCCCGAGACATAACTCTTTATTTTTTAATCGTGACTAGTAAAATATCGTGTTTTTATATACTCGATTTAGTGTTTCATAGTCAGTTTCATTTTTCTTAGGGTGTGGTTGTGGGCACACTTTCACATGAGGCGACCATCACAGGCCTCGGGAATAGCAACGCATCTGTAATTGACTTCAGATGGAACCCATGTTCTATATGAAGTTGATTACATATGTCCATGGGCGACACACTTACCATCAGGTGGACTGCAGTTGCTACTTCAGCCAGATAAAAAAAATAACGTCTATATCTCCAAGCGAAATTAGAACCATTGCTTAAATATACTTTCTTCTATTCATCGCATAAAAAAGCTTGTTTTAAAAATGTTCCTTTGACACACATTCATTCTCCTGAAACATTTCGCAAACGTTTCGCTTTAAGAAAATAAATGGTCACACTATTCATGCCGCAACACGAAAGGCAAGCAACATTGTGGAAAAATTGTCGCATAGAAAACATTTTCCTGTTGCTTTTGCAAAATATCTCTTTTATAAACAACTTTAGGTACCGGTAAGCAGAACTTTTCATATCAGATGCCGGTTAGCAGTTGAATGGTTTTAATATCAGAGCACTTTTCATTGGGAGTAAAATATTAAAAATGTAGTCTTAGATTTATACATTCATTTCTAAAGGCCGCTAAGAAATGTTATCGATAGATTTTCTTTTCAAAAGGCCACTTAACAAAGCAAATGATCCTAACTAAACGCTTTGTGTGTATTAGTCAACTATATAATATTGGATAATAATTAACAAAAAAGGCTTAAAATACGTATTTATATAATGTATGTATATCCTACTAATATTATAAATGCGAAAGTTTGTGAGGATGTATGTGTATTTGTTATTCTTTCACGCAAAAACTACTCAACGGATTAGGTTGAAACTTTACAGTAGTATAGGGTATACATCAGAATAACACATGGGCTATAATTTGTAATGATTTTTTTTTTATAAAGTTTTAATATAACGAGAAATATTAGGTTAGTCGGAAAAAAAGTTGTGCTCTGAGAGCTATCTTCGCGTACGCTGCCTAAACCGTTGGAGATATCCAAATATAATGTATGGTGGGATTGTTTGGCTCACATAGATCTAAATAAAAGTCCGCGACAGCATATATCTATATTTTATGTATAACCCACAATAACTCTTTTTATACTTTGAAAATTTTAAAAATTTCAAGTTGATGTTTCCATGGGTTTTATACAAACTAAATATTAATCCTTATCAAAATAAATGATTTCAAAAAATCAAGCATCTAATAAAGATCGAATCTGCCTTTTACACCATGTAAATTGGATAAGTAGTTTAGAAGATATTACGAGTATAACATATTGCGTCAATTGATTGACCGGCAGTACGCGCCGTGCGCCGCCGCCGTATACAACGAAGTTGTATGATTTTAATATCTGAATGGTCAGCGCGGTGGACTATGGCCTAAACTCTCTCATTCTGGGAGAAGACCCGTGCCCAGCAGTGGGCCAATAATGGGTTGATGCGAATATCTGAATGGTTATAAAACACGGAGCAAAATGTGAAAGGTCAATGACGTCTCTGTAGTTCCAGGAATAAGGAATCCCCTGTCTGTGGTAAGAGGTAACTAAAAAGGAGCTTTCGGGGTTGCGGGCGGCTAGACGGAGAGCTCCAAACACCCAGTCAGCAACTTCGGGAAAGATGTCAGCATGTGTGGTCGCATGATATCGTGAGAGCCAGGATGGACGGAGCTTGAACCGTCCAGCTAGGCGATCCTGGAAAGGACGGTGGCATACGTGTGGTCGCATATCGTGGTAAAGACCAGATGGAGTGGTGGGCCCAGCCGCTCACTTGGGAGGAGCCTGATGGGGCAATGCACTCAGAGGACTCCAGTTGCGTCCCTTTGAAGATCCCGGAGTCCTGGTGCTATAAGAATTCCAGAAAACCCTGCGTCGCTCCCACCGCGTACCTTTTGAAGGTTTCTCCCTCGACAAAAAAGAAAAAAAGTCAATGAGAATGAAACAGCGGAAAGGTTAAATAAGTTATTCAATCGTCATCGACCTTTTAATGTAACACAACTCGACACATATGTCAGCTTAGCAGTAGTTTAGGTCGAAGTTGACCACGCTAGCCAACTGCGCGTTGGTAACCGTCACGCGTTTTGAGACCCTTTCTTAAAACTTTTAATTTCAGAGTAAGCATTAATATCTGTTGCCGACAAAACTAATTCAAATTAATATACGTGCCTGTGATTTGAAATTTGAACACACTGATTTAGGCGATTAACACACGGCACCGCGCACCGCCGCGAATAGCGGTGCCCCGCGCGGTAAGGCGGTTTACGTACCTGTACGCGTGGATGGACCGATCATCAAAATAAACTTTTCGACATCGAAATGCATTTTTGCTTCAACGATGATCCGCGCGGTTAGGCGCCAGCCCGTGTGTGAGGCGCACTGTAGTTCGCGCGGAGACAAGGTGGTGATGAGAACACCGCTGGACCGCGCGGCCAGTCGGTGTACGTTTGTGAGGCATCAACGGATTTATTAGACCCCAATACAACATGAGATCCGTTTCACCGCCTACCGTGGCATTGAGCGGTACCGTATGTTAATCGCCTTAGGAAGTAGGGCAAGGGTTCAATCTGAAGTAGATCACAGATGCGTTGCTACTCCCGAGGACTATGATGATCGTCTCATATAAAAGGGAGCCGGCAGTCACACCCTTCAAATGAAACACAAGAACTGCTTCACGGTAGAAATAGGTACGGCGGTGATGCCTCCCTGGTTGAACAATTGCTCTACCACCTTGCAAACTTTATGTGGCAGACTAAATTCCACGCGAGCGAAGCCGCGGGCAAAAGCTAGTAATATATAATGTATAATAATGCACGAAGATATTACCATTGTACATATATTAGTACACAGTATACACATGTAGAGCGAGGTCTACCATAGTAGACCTCGGGAGATGCATCTGTGATTGACTTGTGAGAACCCATGTTCTATATGAAGTTGCTTACAGATGTCACAATTGCGGCAGTGAACACTTACCATCTGTTGGACTGCATGCTCGTTTGCTACTTTAATCAAATAAAAAATATATACACAGGGCGCAAGAGCGGCCCCTGTCATCCATATATAAATATTAGCTTAGGAATTTAGCGCAGTTTTGTATGGTCGCATATTGCTGCTTTGCATTAATAGCATAGTTAAATATACATTTTTATTCAAAATATGGTTAACGACCTTTAATATGCTTTTATATTACTCTTACTTTATTCAAGAAAAAGATATAACAAAAAACATTGTTAAATTTTTACTTGGCTCTTCTATAGAACTCACGTTCTTGCGTTGTGTTAATATTAATTCTAAGCACGATACAAATTCAATCTATGTTTTAATACAGGAGTCGCTAACACGTTTGAATTAATCAGCACAAAGTTTAGATAACTTGCATCCGAAACGTCTTGTTTCGTATTTCTTTCATCATTGTCTTAAAAACGTCTTAAAGCTTTGCTATCTCAAGTATGCTAATAAGCTTACTTAGTAGCTCAGATACTTTGCTGATAAGTATAAAGGTCTAACGCTGCCAGCTAAGTGCAAAACATTATTAATATTATATACCAGCTGCAGAAAGTATGCACACTCATGGTGTCATTAACTTTGATGTTAATTTCTAAGTTCTTATAAGACTTTATACATAAAAAATGTAAAGTTAGAGTGAGTATGGTTTAATACCCATTTCTAGTTTTAACTTTTTTTGCGTTTCGAAAATAGTTGAGGTTGCTGGTTCACTTTTTTATACTTGAACCTGGCGATAAGGTAGACGGGCTACCTGATGGCAAGTGGTCACCGTCGTCTATATACATTTACAACAACAGAGCTTCGCCGGCTTTGAAGGAGAGCTCTTTCCGCGCTTTTTAGGAGAGCTCTATGTTACAACGCTCCGGGAATACCTCAGGAGGAAGCTCATTCTTGGATCTTGCATGTCCGTGGCAAAAACGAGCGTGTAAACGGAACCGTGGAGGACCGCCACAGGTCCGTTTGATCTGTATGGAGTTTAAGAATTCCTCGGACTTTCATAAGAAGCAACCATTTTAACCCTCGGATAAAGTAACGCATCTGTAATTGACATTAGATAGAAATCCGATTCATAAGAAGTTGCTCACAGATGTAAAGGGCAGTTGTGACCAGTTACCATCAGGTCCAGCATGCTGGTTTATTACTTTACAATATTAGAATTCCTTGGATGTTCTATTGACGTAAATCTTCTTAAAATTCTTCATATTTTTAAGCAGAAGTAACACCTTTGTAGTCACTTAAAACTCTTTAGTCATAATTTAATTTTAAATAATTCATCCTCAAGACAAGAAATTACATAAAACATTAAAGTATGCCATGAATTGTGTAAACTACTCTGGAAAAGAATATTTCGATGATATAAGTACCTAACTCACCTTTTTTTTTTTTGTTATCGAGGGGGAAACCTTCAAAAGGTACCCGACGCCGTGGGAGCGACGCTGGGTTATGTGGGATTTTTACCGCACTAAAACCCCCCCGGTGGCCATCCTCGGCGTTATAAAGAGGACTCCGGGAACTCGGTCTGACTGCAACCGGAATCCTCTGAGCGAGCGCCACATCGGGCTCCTCCCAGATAGGCGGCTGGGCCCACCGCTCCGTCTAGTTTTTACGACGGTATGCGAACACATATACCGCCGTCCTTCCCGGGATCGCCTGACCGAACGGTTCGAGCTCCCACTCTAGCCGCCAGCAATCCCGGAAGCCCCTTTTAGTCGCCTCTTACGACAGTCAGGGGATGCCGTAGCCCTATTCTGATCCCGGAACTACAGGGACGACCTAACTCACCTATAGCATCATATTCATCATTAATCTCGGTGCATTGGCGTTTGGCCTTGACGTCATCTTCGTACATGGGGTACCGTTTCATTGAATTGTCTGTCACTTCCACCATGCTCGTTGGAACGTTATAGTCGACTGGATAGTTCTCCATCGGTTGTGTGAATGGTAACTCATCGTTGTCGTCTACATCATCAGCAACTTCTTCTTCTTCTGACTCCTGAAACAATACAAGAGTAAGATTAGGTTGGGATTACAACTAAAGCGCATGTCTCATCAAAAAATTAAAAATGCTGTTGAGAATTGGCCTTACAAGGCTGCAATCACTGAAGCTGAACTTTCGTCTGTATAATCTGTCCGAGATTGGATTAGAATTCACCTATTTATTTCGTGTTCTGTAACTTTTTTCTTATAGGTATGACTAAATAGGTATGTCAATCGTGCCTCCTGAGCTTAACCACAAAAGGAATTCTGGCACCTCTAAATCCCTCAAGGGATAGCTTTACCATACCTTTTATCACCAATACACATCGCTACTCGATGACAATAAAATGATATAAGATATCCCGATCCTATGTTCTCGACACGCCTAGATAATTCCCGAAAGATACAAAAATATTATTTTCATACAAATGTTTTCATTTTTGTCACGGAATGTTGAACAAATATTTGTTTAGGACTATTGCCTACGTTCTCATTTATATACGATCCACATAATCCTGGGATTATGCGACCGCTGAAACTTTTAAACCTGAAAAATCATATTGCGTTTTTAATTTACATAAAAATGTTCATATTCAAACAGATGATGTAGCGGTTGCCGGAGCGATAAATACTTGTTATATGTATTTATTTAAAGTATTATTAGTTTCTTGTTCACAACTTGTTCTACATAGGTTAAAAACTATTAAGTGATACACAAGTTAAAAATTAAATGGGTCCTACTAAAACACTGTAAATTAGGACTAAATTATGATTAAAAAAATTGGCTTTATCATGCCAAAATTTGGTCATTATTTTAGAACTATGTGTGAATATAAAGATCTTAAATAATGACCAAATTTTGTGACCATTTTTTTGGGAATAAATTATACAATCAACATAAGAACATAATTTATTTATGTTTTGTTGATTGCCATTCTTAACATCGAATTGATGTTACATTAGCAGCAGAATCGCATACCCGACTACAACGTAAAAATTGTAATTTTATTTGCAATCTTGCAGATCACGAGACATAACTACTCTAATGTATAGGTACTCTACACACAAAATTCTGATATTCCTCCACCATTTATGGAGAATAAAGATTACAAGCCTATGTAACGTCTCACAGGGAAGTCTACTCATGTTAAAAGCCGTAATATGATACTGTTGGTTTTTAATCTCCCAAAATGTTCAAACCCAACGTTCGTCGAGTAGAACATTCGAAGATTAAGCAAACTACTTGAGTTTCACGAGGGAACAAACATTGGGAGAGTAAATGGAAAATTCTTTATGTATATGTATGTTATATTTTACGTTCCGTATGTTTCGATTTCGATTTCGGAGGCAACTATGCATCTGTTTCAGCCATATAGCATTGTTGAGCACTACTGCGTTCAGGATTGAATGGTGCCTAAAATGGGACGAACTTACTTGGAAGTGTTCAACACAACTATGCCTGACCTCATGTGTTTCCTATATGGATTTTAATATAGTCTTCCATGGTTAGTAGTGTCTACTTGCCTTTACTTGAACTCTGAATGCTGATTTGTTTCTTCTTTTAATAAAAAGAATATCCATGTTTAATTATTTATGTATCCATTGCACCCTAGATACAAGCAATTTTAACCAAGAGTCCATGAGTATAGAAAGCGCAAAGTACAATATTGAACGAGAAAGTGTTCCTTTTATTTCTCCACAATTGAATGATCAAAATTATTGTTACTCCACGCACAAACGTACCGCATAATAAGATATTCAATCTACTGATGATTCATCAATCTGGAGAGCCTACACCTTTCAATAAAACTCCCTAAATTTGTATTCAACCCGCACCTGATCTGCCAGGTATCGATAAAAATACAATTTGTCGAAAGAGCACTGCTTCAGGATATAATCTAGTTCGGAGATTCACTAGCCGAGACGGCAGACGTGTTGCCCATGTATAAAATCAATCTGAAACTCGGCAATAGGCAAGGTGCCCTATCCTTTTACTAAGGATACATCTGCTTAGTGAAATACACTCGTGGGTTTATAACAAGGTTTTCTGTTATCTCTTGGGTAATTAATATCTGAGAAATATTTTTAATGCAAAACTCGGTAGAGCTAGTAGCTACTCTGGTTTGATCAGGAAAGTATTAGACCATAAGGTATCGACTTCAAATCTAGATATTTCTGACGCGTAGCAATTTATGCATTTCAGTGGAAGAGAGTAGATGCCGGTTCAGTAACGTAAAAAAAGGCCTTAGGAGTGACAATGTGCGATCAACTTCGGGTAGAAAACCTGTTGTATATGAGGTGGCTTACAGATATCCGTGAGTGACAGTGATTGCCCACCCACCGGTAGATTTAACGCTCATTTGCTACTTCATTCTAATGAAAACAAAGAAAATGGGAACTCCTATGAAAAATTCACATTCTATCCTCACCAAGTTAATCTATAATTTAGGCGTCTATCAAATAATGTTTATTAAGTAGCTAGTAAGAAAGTGTATACTCAGTCACTCCCAAAATAAATTGCCAAGCTGTGGTTGAGTAAATCGCTACAGGTTCTTATCACTGAGTTATTGTTACCAAGACGTAAAATAAATCGCAGAAAAAATCCGCACACAAAATTCTTTCCAATTTTATTAACGAAAGTATATTCGATGCCGTTGTACGAATTCATCGTAGAACAATCGTATATCATTGATCCCTCAATTTATATTCAAGCCCTTAATACCTCAGAGGTTACGCTCAGAGCATTATCTTTCCGGGAATATTTTAATATCTATGATTAGTTTATTCTACTAACGCTAGAATTCTGATTTGAAACGGCTCATCAATTTATGCTTGATGCACTGTCCTTACCTGATTTCAGAGACCTTAATTTCATTACATTATTGTATGTAATGCGTTGTTTAAAAACATATGCATCTTTACACCTTTACATATGGATTCTACAAGGTCTGAACATAATCCGTGCAGCTTAATGCTACCTCACTGACACTAACAAATTCTAAGTAATAGAGTAAGTTCAGCAAAAAATATGGATTCTATTATGCTTTCCATTTTATCTCTTTCGGTCATTATTTTTGAAGTCATAACTCTGTTGTTGGCTTTTGTTAGTTTTGCTTTTTGCATTCCGCATTTTGCGTCATCGTTGTTAAATTTACAAAGGCAAGGTACGATTTTACTAAAATGTCTCTTCGTAACTTTGTCTTTCCTTGCAACTCTACTCAGGTCACTAGCATTAACTTCATTATTGAGTCGATCATGTTGGAAAACTTGCTGAATATGCTCTCGAAATAACAGGATACCAAATCCAATTTTTTCCTGTACGTGAATGGACGACTACCTTGAATATGATGGTTAAAATGAAATGGTCGGATTACAACAGAAAAATATACCAGATTTCATTTTAAAATATCATTTCTTTTCTCCTCCGATATCCAACCTTTCTGGGGCAGAAATCAATTATGTCACATGTTACTGAATAGAATAGAATATCCAGATAGACATTGTATGAAACCTTTTTATATATAAGATCTTCGAATATTTTCATATTCTTTAGATTACTTGACAAAAGTTACATATATAAATGTATATAAAATTTACGTAGCAAACGAGCGTATTGCCTTTTTTGTGTCCCACACCGTGGGAGCGACGCAGGGTTATGTGGAATTTCTACCGCACTAAAACCCCCCCGGCCGTCCTCGGCGCTACAAAGAGGACTCCGAATTCTCCAAAGGAACGCAACCGAAGACCTCTAAACGCGTTGCCCCATCAAGCTCCTCCCAGGTGAGCGGCTGGGCCACCGCTCCGTCTGATCTTTACGACGGTATGTGACCACGCCTACCGCCGTCCTTCCCGGGGTCGTCTGATCGAATGGTTCGAGCTACTACTCTTGCCACCTGCAACCCCGGAAGCCCCTTTTAGTCGCCTCTTACGACAGGCAGGAGATACCGTAGTCTTTTTCTGATCTCGGAACTACAGGGACGTATCATCTACTTGATGAAAAATTGTCCCTGCTACCCATGGGCACCTGTAAGTAACTTCATAGAAATAGTTTACTACCCAATTTCATTTATTGGTAATATATGAATAAATGTGATATTAACCAGGTAGTAAGCATTTATTTCAATGACAGATAAATAGTTTCGTACAACTTGTAATCAGCTTAAATATAGTAGTCTTAATTAAGTGGGGATAATTGTATACCTTATAGCTGTCTCGGGAATAAGCGTGCATTAGTTATGGTTTCTAACCACTAATATAGAGCTCGGTTCACAATCACTGTCATCCAGATATCCTTCCGCAATATTAATTAATCATAGGAGCAAAGTGGTTCTCCGTAGGCTCTCCAAGAAATTAGAAGGGAGGCTAGAAGATATGATTGATTGGTACTATTAGTGTACTATTAATTACAAGTCCTTTGGACAAGTTTTATCTTTATTACTTATTTTTACCTTATCTTGAGCGACTTTAAAAAGTAAAAGTTGTTTCTTAATTTAATATGTATGTGTGTATTTCTGCTATATGTCTAATAAACGATATCATCATCTGTTTGGGCTTCCAAATATACAATAATTTATAGGTATGTGACTGTATAAATATACATACCATCACAGACCTATAAAATGTTGTATATGTACTCACTTGGTTTGATTTAAATTCAACATGTGCAACTTTACTATAATTAATATAAGACTATTCAGGATTCGGATTTAATTACGTGTATATATGATAAAAGTGCGTTAACATTGAGATATGTTTTGTTGCATTCCTTCTGGATTTATTTTTATGACACTTTGTCATTACTCCGCTATATTATCAAATATCTTAATTCTTGTTTCGTCATTTCAAAATTTTATATAATTAAAGCTTCTAATTAATAAAGTGTCGCCCATGGACATGTCATACCAGCGTGAAGAGACGTCAATACATAATCAACTCTGAAGTTTATAAAGAATCATTTTTTGAAGGTGGTAGAACCATTGTAGTTTGACCGGAGAAATACCACCGCCACACCTATTTCTGGCGTGAAGCATTTCTTGCGTTTTGATGGAAGGGTGTGGTTGCCGGCATACTTTCGCACGAGGCGACCATCATAGTCCTCTGGAGTAGCAACGCATCTGTAATTGACTTAGATGGAACCCACGTTCTGTATGAAGTTGATTACAGATGTCCATGGGCGGTAGTGAACACTTACCATCAGGTGGACTGCATGCTCGTTTGCTACTTCAGTCTCATAAAAAAAAGGTTTTTCTTAAAATATCGTAGTTTTACTTAATATGTTACTTATGATGTTTTTTTAATGTTCATTGTTACAGATCAAAATTAGCAGTTCTTAACAACCGCCACGCATACTTTTTGCTTGTAGACAACGGATCGGTGGGCAGATATGGTGCTGAGATAGTCCTAAGACGAAAACTAGAGAAGTATATCGCTGCACAGAAACTACATCCATGTGAGTACTTTAAGCAAATTGGCTATAAAATAGAATTAGATTATTCCCAGGGCTTCACCTGCTTTGGTCATATCTACCACTGTGTTAACTTAGATCATAAACTATGTGTGTCTAATTTTAGCAAAATCCGACTGGAAGTTTTTGTGTGAAAGAGTTACGAACATAAATAAATCCTTACAATTTTTTGCTTGTATAATATTAATAAGATAAACTGGTTCTTTATTTAGTATTATTAATTTATAAAGCTATTTTAACAAAGTCCCGCGTTAGTTTCTACGTAGTAGGCTTTGGTAGGTACCTTGTGAAATAGGTTAGGTGAAAAGTACATTCCAATTTCTAATAGAAAAACGAAATCATAGTTCGAACAGCCTAATGTCCATCATACTATACTGTACTACACTATACTATACTATACTATATAATAATATAGAGGCGAAAGTTTGTGAGTGTGTGTTTATTACTTCTTCACGTCTAAACGGCTGGAGCGATTTTCATGAAATTTGGTAGGAGGATAGCTGACACTCTGGCATAACATATAGGTTACTTTTTACTGTGGGAAAATATCTTATTCCCATGTAACAGTTGATACATAGATTTTTTAACGCGGGCGAAGCTGCAGGGTTAAGCTTGTATGTATATATACCACATGTAGAATATGGATAACTTGAAAGATTATTCCACTTTCATTATAAATAATGATTTACTTTTATTATGATAACTAGTTCATTTAATTTAAGTTCGTTAATTAAAATTGTGATGATTCAGCTACTCCGTATCATAATGAATTCAATTTCATAACAAGACGAAGTTTTCATTTTGTTCCAAGTAAAATATCTTAAAATAAATCTCTTGTAAACAATGCTAGTCTAATCTCAATAAGAAAAGAGGATTCGCTTAATTTAACTTTAGCATTTCCCTTTATTCCGACGGTAACTAAGTCTGCTGAAACTGTAATGAAGTGTCTGTAGGTAATTGTGTATCAGTTCTTGTAATCACTCTAATCAATCTTACTAAGGGTAGTATAAGATATTTACATATGAATAAAGACAAAACTGTGCAGCACCTTACTTTTGTCTTCTTAATTATTAGTTTTTACGCGATAATTTTATTCTTTCTCTGCGGGGATTGTGTTGATTTTAATATGGGGTTGATTTTAGTGTCGTAATCCTCGATTAAACTCAGTACTAGTTTTAAATCTTCCAGACAAGTCTTATGTAATTTTGTTTGTGATTATGCATGTCTTGACGGATATACAAAATTAACAGCAAAATTTCGATATTCCTGCTGAATCCACTTGTGAACAACGAAGTACACAAACGTATGCAATACTTTCTTTAACAGTTGACGATCTTTAACGTTCATAATTAAAAAAAAAATGGAAAATGACTATTGTTTTATTTCCACCAACGGGGCTGATACTCACTTTTTTTCTTCAACGTCTTTTTTTTACCTGAATGAAGTAGAAAACGAGCATGCAGTGCACCTGATGGTAAGTGGTCACTGCCGCCCATGGACATCTGTAATCAACTTCATACAGAACGTGGGTTCCATCTGAAGTCAATTATAGATGCGTTGTTACTCCAGAGGACTATGATGGTCGCCTCATGCGAAAGTATGCCGGCAACCACACCCTTCCATCGAAACGCAAAAAATGCTTCACGCCAGAAATAGGTGTGGCGGTGGTACTTCTCCGGTCGAACTACAATGGTTCTACCACCTTCAAAAAAAAACATGCGTGCGTACAAAGTACACATGTCAGAAGTGAAGTTCTTTGGCGAACTAATTTATAAATCTTGTTTATATTTATACAAATCTAAAACTTTAAATTTCCAAGATTAAGAGGAAGGGAAAAGGGTCCATCACAAATGCGTTGCTACTCCCGAGGACTATGATGGTCGCTTCATGTGAAAGTGTGCCGGCAACCACACCCTTCTATCGAAACGCAATAAAAGCTTTACGCTAGAAATAAATCCTACCACTCAATATATTCAACATGTAAGCTGTTTAGATTTTCTTCTGCATCGTGTTTTATTGAATTTAACTTTTAATTTACTTTCTTGGCCCTGTCTTAAGTTGAATGTTTTTCTTTGAAATAATACTTCAAATAGAATTGAGTTACATAAGCCCCCAGTTTACTGTCATTATTCTCTTAAAACTTTTTGCAACCTTGTTCTTATTTGACTCTGAATGTACAATTTTATTTTTACCGACTCGATACTATGTATAAAAAATCGTATTTCTTTTAAGCAAACGAAATTAAATAAAAATCTTCTTTGTTCTTGAAATTACATCACGTTTAACTACTAAGGAGTGCTGTTGTCATAGTAGTAAAATTTTACTATTCGATTTTTGCAGCGTACTCTTGTCAATTACTAGATTCAATACTAGAATTCATTATAAAAAGCGTGTTAACTTTGTCCTCCTGCCCTTATTGGATCTGGTGACCGCATATTTATGATTGTGGGTTAATCACTTTCAGTGTTTTTTCAACTCATTTTGTTTACTTAGCTTTTGTTTATTCTTATAAATTCTGTAGAAAGTGGCAGATACAACGGAACCACCGCCGCATAAATTTAAACCTCAAATCTTGCTTTTGGGTGGAAAAGTGTACCCTCACTGGCTGATTTGAATAATGAGGCCCCACAATCCACTTCAAGTCATCTGAGATCGGATTCAGTTAGAACACTTGATGGGTTGGTTATCAATGTGTCATGGACAACAGTGACTTTTTGCCATTAGGTGTACAGCTTAGCGACCATAATTTTATAAACAAAATAATATTAAAAAAATCTTAAAGCTTTCATTTCAATGGGCTGGAAGGAAAAAATAAACTTTGTAATAGTCAAACCTATCATTTTGTTGCGTGCTACAATTTCCTATAAAAGTCGCTTGTCGCGAAATTGTCCACTTAAGAATTATTCAAATCCAGGTCTGTTGTTTCCTAAACTATTCTCGTGACAAGCTTTTGGGTTCGATTTCAAAGCACCGCAAATTTTTTGTTAGCTGTATTGAGCATATTAGAAATTAGATATTACTTGATTTAATTGTGAAGTTATGTATTGTGAGGACATTAAAGTGAAAGAAAAATAAAAAGATCTCAAAGGTGTCTGAAGTTTAACTATCTGGCATTTGGCCAGCGTAGTGGCCTAACTAAATTCTACTTATTATGGGAGGAGACCCGTGCCCAGTCTTGAGATAATAATGGGTTCTAGTTAATGTGCAACTATTTTTTTAACATTGTTAAAAAATAAAAATCCAAATAATAGGCAAACGAGCAAACGTATTCTCGTATAAAAATGTCATTACGTTTCGCTCCAGCAACATCCAATTTACGATAGCTAACACACAGCTGCACCGCAATTCCAATTGCGAACTCACCGCATTCTGATCACTGGAGCCGCGTCTCCCCTGGTAATTGTTTCCGTTCTCGCCGAACACGAACGAACACAAGTCGTAATACCACAAATGCGGTGTGTACACCTCGTCCGGGCTCGTCGCCTTCTCCCGACTATCAATAACTCGCTTATACTCCCGACGCACACACGCGCGCAAACTCTCAATCTTTCGGAGTACGTGTACCCGAGTCGCTTTGGGATAGTGCTGTTGTAACAGTTCCGTCAATTTGGAGACGGCCTCGTGACGCTTTTGTTTATGTTTGTACGTGCTGCACTTACGGTTCCATAGACAAGGCAAGTCTTTGTAGAGGAGGATGAATTTTACGAGTAATTTGCGCGGGAATATTACCATGTCGGCCATTTTGCGCGCGTTCACCGAGCGGCGCGGCGCGCAGGTCACTGGACGTGTTGGTTGTTGGGTCGCCGGTCGGCGTTCGATGCCCCTTCGCCCCCCGTCCCGTTGCTCGCACGTTCGTCTCGCCAACATATCGCTCGATTTGTTGCTCGACGTCTGTGTGACACGATTATATTGTCATTGTCCACGTTGCTATATCGGGGTTAAAAAGGATTAACAATGAATCGCTATAAACTTTAATATTTTTGTATTACCAAGTTTTATTTGTTATCATTTGTTTAATTGCATAGGTAGGTACTGTAAATCTTGCATTGGAAATTAGAATTTTTGGACGCAGCTGGGACGGACATATTAAAACGTCTTGAGATTTTTTATGAGCTCCCAACATATGAAAAAAGGGTTTTTGCTATTGCTGGTTGTATTGTACTAAAAGCTTGCTTTTATTAAAAAATAATACAAGTTATCTTTGAACATCACGTTTTTCATTAAATAGTCATATATTATTCTTTTCTTCAATATTCCTGCCTACTATAAAAAAATGTAACCGCATATACAACAACATTAAAATTTCGTTCCACTTCCCTATGTTACTAAACATTAATGATGATTTTTTAAAATTAAACCCTCCATCGGCCATCGACAAGACCGACTGAGATACATTGTTAACAATCCAGTGTTCCATCCAGATACATTGTTAACAGTTAAAAACAATCCAGTGATAACAATCTGGCATATCTACATAAGAAACCCTTAACAACACTGAAACTTCATTGCTTACCTTTGTTGATTAATTCTTACTACCGTAATTTAAATTAAAAAAACTCAACTTCATATTGTCCAAAGCAACACCAATATTTCTCTAATTTAAATAAATTGTAATAATTTTAAAATAAATGCACCCGTTAAAGAAAAGAGATTTGTTATCTAAGTTGCATTTAAAAGCAATAGCGTGTATTTTGCTAAAGACATCTGATATTTTTGACGTTATGTGTTTTCATAGTAAGACATTCTATGTTCTATTTCGTTTAGTTAGTATGTGTTTGTGTCAAATGCAAGGTAGTGAGAGTGTAATGTGTTTTTAGTTAATTTTATGTATGTTTTATGCATTATTTGAAAAAAATATTAGCATTGAGCAATTCTTCTCTACATCAACTATAACATAACCGTGCGTAATTTCATACTCCGCCTGTGGCTTGTATTTTAAAAGCGCATAACAATTTCTTGCTAACGTATTAATATATAGATTTACCATTTGCACAATATTCACAGCTCTACATGAGAGGTCACTAATCTAGATTCTGAACAATAACCTCCAGTATCCTCATCACTTGCTCAAACCAGTTATATTTCAGGAAAGTCCCAAAACAGATATTTAGCTAATCAACCTTTTAGGGCAATGTTCCGTAATTT
Organism: Spicauda simplicius; assembly: GCA_949699795.1. Taxonomy (NCBI): domain Eukaryota; kingdom Metazoa; phylum Arthropoda; class Insecta; order Lepidoptera; family Hesperiidae; genus Spicauda; species Spicauda simplicius. Next base: position 15,782,991 of record OX453071.1, on the reverse strand, counting down.
CGTTAAAGGCCAAAAAGTAAATGATTCGGCGAACACTTTTCTCTCGGCGCGTTAATAATAAATATTCTTGTCTTCATAAACTTTTTACGGCAACTCCCAGAGCTGTGTAATCAAAATTTAAATTGAAAATTCAGTTTTACAAAGTTCAATTCTTACAAGTTCTCGCCATCTTGTCTAAAGATTGTTGTAGCAGTATAAACCGAATATTGTGAATTATTAACAACATGCTTACATGTTTACACCGTCGATCAACTCTACACTTTTCACTTATAGACTGGAAATCTACATAGTATGAAAAGTTTCAGCCTTTTTATAAAACTAAAATACATTGTACCCTTTTTATTATTATTTTTTTTGGTGACGGCGAAACCTTTATATATGTTACCCGTCGCCATGGGAGCGACGCAGGGTTATTTGGGATTTTTACCGCACTAAAACCCTTCGGTGGCCGTGCTCGGCGCTATGAAAAGGACCCTGGGATCTCCAAAGGAACGCAACCAATGTCCTCTAAGCGCGTTGCCCTATCGGGCTCCTTCTAGATGTTCACCTGAGCTCACAGTTTTGTCTAGTCTTTACGACGGTATGCGGCCAGACATAACGCCCTCTTTACTAGGGTCGCCTGACCGAACGGTTTGAGCTCCTACTCTGGCTGACCGCAACCCCGAAAGTCCCTTTTAGTCGCATCTTAAGACAGGCAGGGGATACCGTAGCTCTATTCTATACCCGGTACTTTTGAGACAATTTTGCCTAATATTGTAATTTACTGTTTTCAGAAAAAAATCTATCTTTATTCTGTTGTTTCCTCTTTTTATTTTTTCACACAATTTTATCCTTTAACTACTGTAATATGTACATTTGCTGCTGGTATCATTATGAAGGCGACACCTTATGTACACCTTTATACTGTTTTTCATCTGCCGCTCTCTCATTGTCTAGAAGAAATTGCACGATCGAGATTTTTCTGTTAAGACCGCCTGTTGTACCTTACATTATGTGTCTTTAATTATTTTTTATTAATGATTTAGTGCACAATACAGATATTTTAAATTGTTTTGTATTGTAGTATATATCTCCATACCAAATTTCATTTAGATACCTTCAAGCGTTATAAAGTAACAAAAAATTCTTTATATTATTGTTAAGTAATCAGTAATCAGCAATTATTTATTGCACTTAAACAGGTACAGTGTAGATCTTGAAATTTTACATTTTTTCTCTGTTTATGCCCTGTGGGCGTACAATATTAGCACATTAAAAATTATTGCTTCATATTAATTTATATATTAATAAAGAATGTACATGTCAAAAATTAAAAAAATGTCTATTTAGACTACTTACATAAAAGAGTTTTGTCTTCAATCATCGATCGAATTTCACCTTTGCCTTCAGTGAAAAGTAAAGTAAAATATGTTCCTCGTCTAGTTTTCTGTCGAAACACCTTTTGTCCCTCTTCTATTCCATTTTCTCTTTCTAAATTTTCCGCTTTCTTTTTTTCAATGGATATATTCGTTTTTTTTAAGAATAACATTTTTCGATGTTCCTCTGTTCGATTTCCCTCTCTTTTAATTTTTTTTATTGAAATGAGATGGATGTATGTATGATTTTAGATTCTTTGTATTGTACTGTGTTTCCTAAAGATGTTTCCTTGAGTGATGAGTGACTTATTACTACGCAGTAAATGAGTTATTTCTAATACGCACATGATATTTTGTGAAAATTAGACATTTGTAGGTACAAACGTCTAATTCAAAACATCTAATACAATCTCAGGTGAGATCGAACCTCGGACCCTCGATTAGGCTAACGACTAAGCTTTCAATTATTCTCCGCTTAAAACAAAACTAGTCATAAGGTTTAACTAATCTGAATTCAAGTTTATGGCTTACAATTAATTATTATGACATTTACCACTGTTACACAACAAAGACGAAAAGCAACCTTAGTAGTATTCACCTAAGATATTTTATGTTTATTACAATTTTATATTTATAACAATAAACTTAAACGCCACAAAGGTGCCATCAATCTATTCAGAAGATTCGATAATCTTCTAATGGACGAATTTTATCGCTCGATCTTAAAATAACCCCTCAGTCCCATATTGTATGCCAAGGGATTTCTTTGGGGTCATGACATCAACCCATCCCAATATCCATAAAAGGAGATTAAGGTACATCCTACCACTGTACAGGAAAATTGCCAAAATACCAACACGATGTAAAAATCGTCCTTTGAGTAATCACGGTGTTCGCTTCAGATTTATCGCGGAAGTGTATTGGAAAGGTTTGATGTGATGTTATAATCGTCGTTATTATCCCATTATTGTCCCACGGCTAGGCACGGGTTTCCTTTTAGTGTAAACTTATATTGGGCTTCTATCAGTTCAGATTGGTAGACTTTAAGAAAGTTAGAGAACGTTTTTTAAAATTTGTTCTAGGATTTTATGGGTACACCTCATCATGTTTTTAGTCACATTTTTAAGATGACAACTGATCATTAATTTCTAATATGTAACTTAGAACTAACTGTAGTGTTATTTGTGCAAACACTGCTAGAAAAATTACATTCAGATTAAATTTCTCGACCGTATTATCTCAGATTATATTATCTCCGATTAAACGTATGCGACCACACATTTTTTTTTGTTACGGGGAGGAAACCTTCAAAAGGTACACCGAATCCTTGGGAGAGAATCAGGGTTATGTGGCATTTTTACCCACTAAAACCTCCTCGGTGGCCTCCCTCAGCGCTTGTAGTAGGGGACTCGGAAACTCCAACGGAACGGACCGGTGGCCCCTAGCGCAGTGCCCCTCACGGGCTCATCTCTTGGGGGACGTGTACCATCCCCCTTCATCATCTGGTGCTTACGGCGAGATGCAGCCACACATACCGCCGTCCTTCTCGGGGAAGCGACCACACAAACCGTCGTCCTTTCCGGGATCACCTGACTGAACAGTTCGAGCTCCCACTCTAGCCGCTAACAACCCCGGAAGCCCCTTTTAGTCTCCTCTTACGACAGGCAGGGGATGCCGAAGCCCTATTCTGGTCCCGCAACTACAGGGTGAAAGGCCCTTGCCCTAGGATTTGCGAAATTCTCGACGTTTGATTGACATTTTAGGCCGGAAGCTCGTAAAAAATAAATATTGCCTATCTAAGATCGACAAGATAAATTGCCTCACGATAAAAATGCCAAGGTATTTTACTGCCCATCTTTTCACCGCGTATCAATATTCGATGCCCTGAAATAGTGTCTTTTATACACATTTTATGGCGTGACTACAACAAGGGAAATAGAACTTAAGGTGTAATTTCATGGTTGTTGCAGCACATATTACTCATAAATTATTGTTTAATGTTGTTTCTATTATTATTATTATTATTATTTCCATATATTCTTTATTCGTTTCTTGTTGTTGTATTTTTTTTATTCCATTTAGTGTCTATGTATTTTGTGAGTGCTGCAATTTACATGAATAAATAAGATTATTTCTTTCTTTATTTCTTAATGACAAAAAATGTAATCGTACACACACTTTCTACACTCTGACGGTAGGAGTCTCTTCTGTGTCGTGGGTGCCATGGACATACAAAGACGAATACACATACACCCAGACCCAGAACATAAATATTATTCATCATTCAGATACCTGTCTGGCCAGGAATCGAACCTAGGACCCACTGCGTGTCCGACCGGTATGGTGAACACTCCGCCTCGCGGATCGTTTAATCATGAATGTCACAAATCCAATGAAGATATTCTTGTTCATAAATATTCCTAGAGACATAAATGTTCCTAGAGACTAATGCACATCGGTTTCACTCGGTTTATGGCAATAAGTCCATATATTTGAAGGTGATAAAACCAGTGTTGTTCGACCGGGGAAGTACCACCGCCACACCTGTTTCTAGTGTAAACAGTTCTTGCGTTTCGTTGGAAGGGTGTGGTTGCTGGTACACTTCTATATGAGGCGACCATCTTAGTCCTCGGGAGTAGCAATGCATCTGTGATTGACTCTGATAGAACCTATGTTCTATATAAAGTTGTTTACAAATGTCCATGGGCGGCAGTGACCACGTACCATCAAGTGGACTGCATGCACGTTTGCTACTTCAATTATATAAATAAATAAAAATAAAAATATATTTTCGTAAAATAAAGAGTGAATTGTATCTCAAGGCTCGAACATGTCTTTTTTTAAATTCATGCGATATACAAACCTGTTAAACATTCCTTTTGTTGTACCTATAGATTTCTCTATCTATTAATCTAGGTAATCAGTTTTTGATTCACATAAAACACTAGTTTGAGACCACGAGAGTAGAAAACGTAAAGTTTTAAAAGACGAAAGCAATTATAAAAGTAATCCTATATCCGAGGGTTAAATATTTAACACCTCTGTAGCCAATAACCGTCTTCTTCATTTTTCTTATATCCACCATAAATATTAAACAAAATTTTAATTAACGGCCTGAATTCTTCGGATTCTGTTTTATATCCCATTGATTAGGAGTTAATTAACGAGGAAATTTTGATGGGAAAAGAAATTAATTTCCTTGCGAAACTTTTTAATTTTGCAAACGGTTCGGTGTAAAACAATTGGAGAATAAAAATGGAGATGAGAAATAAACAACCCATGTGGAACGCGAATGGCATAATCAGAAACTTATAAATTATTCTCTGCTAGCTGACCCAGCGAACTTCGTTCCGCCTAAAAGTCAAAAATCTAAAATTATCACTATAAGCATGCATCTATGGTCAATCTCGGGCGAGACTGTGATCTCATCTGAATTGACTTTAGGTGTTCACGGGTGGCTGTGACAATCTCCCATCAGTGGACTCTATAATCGCTTGTCGTGAGCTCATTAGTGACCCATTGTTCTTTTCTGAGAATAAGAGAGATTCCGACCATAGTCCGCCGAGCCAAATTTAAATTATGCGTACTTGGTACTTCTGTATTACAAAATAGAAACTTAAAATTAATGGAACGTTTGTCCCCAGACACACACTCGTCGACGCCGGTGGTGTGTCTCGTGATCGAAGGCGGAACGAACACAGTGCGCGCGGTGTTGGAATACGTGACCGACACGCCTCCGGTGCCCGTCGTGGTGTGCGATGGCAGTGGTCGGGCGGCTGATCTCATCGCGTTCGTGCACAAGTAAGTACCAGTATCTTGTTCTATCCATCAGTCTTTTGGTCCAGTGATGGACGTTCCATATAGCAGTTGTCGATATTCACCGCGCCTGACACTTTTTCATTAGATTGAAGGAGATAACAATCATGCAGTTTATTTGATGGTTAACGACCACTGCCACCCATGGACATAACCGCATCACGCTAGAAATAGGTAAAACGGTGGTACCTCGATATATGTTTTGACATATCATTAACATATGACATATCACTGTAATCGACTCAGTTTGAAAGTGACAAAGGCTACATAATTTTAAAATCTGGCCTCTACAATCAAATGACACTAACTAACAAACTATACCTCTAACTGTTAAATAAATAGAAAAGGTATATCAAGCTCTATTTCGTGCACGAATCTCCGTCGTGTCGACACGACCGCGCGCCGATCCGCGGCTGATGTCGGATACGTGGTTTTAATGTTCTTCACGCAATTTGGATTCTCCATTTGTAAGTTGAGTGATATGTTCAACGCAAAAATTAAATGGTAGCTCTGAAAATACGGAAACTGTGATCGTTTTATTTTACAATATCTTTGCCTCGCGCGTTATGAAATGTAACATAAATTTAAAACTACTTTAACAAAAATACAAACTAGACCTTTATGTGATACAAATAGAAATGACATATCTAAGAACTCCATTTCGTGCACGAACCTCCGTCGCGTCGACACGACCGCAGGTAGGCACGTGGCTGACGCCGCAAACGTGCTTTTAGTGTTCTTAACGTAAAGTGGATTCTCCAATTGTGTACTGAGTGACATGTTCAACGTGACAATTAAATTGTGGATGTTCTATCTGATTGAAGTATCAAATGAATCCACGTATTCACCTAATGGTAGGTGGTCACTGCCGCCCGTGGACAAGATTGCTATCTGCAGTGAGTCACAGATATGTTGCTACTCTCGAGAATTAAGATGGTTTCCTCATATTTCCAACGAACCGCAACAATTCCTTAACTCTAGAAATAATAGTGGTACCAGCCCGGTCGAACTAAATTAGTTCTACCACTTGGCGAATGGTGGATGCCCTGAAAATGCGGGAAAATGTGGTCACTTGTTTTGTACTATCTTAGCCCGTGCATTAATAACATAACTAATATACAAAGAGATCTCTAACCATTCAGTACATAGAAATGACATATCAAAAAGCTCTATACCGTGCACAAATGTCCGTCGTGTCGACACGACCGCAAGCCGGTCCGTGGCTAACACCGCAAACGTGGTTTTAGCATTCTTTACTCAATTAAGATTCTCCATTTGTGAACTGAGTTGTGTCGCGTTGAACATCAACGCGAAAATTACATGGTGGAAGTGGATGCTCTACAAATACGGAAACTGTACTCGTTTATTTGGAATTATCCGCCACGCGCGTATAAAATGTAACATACATTTAAAACTACGTTAACGAATATACAAACTAGACTTCTAACTGTTAACTAAACAGAAATGATGTATCAAAAGCCTCTATTTCGTGCACGAATCTCCGTCGTGTCGACATGACCGCACGCCGGCACGTAGCTGACGCCGCAAACGTGCTTTCAGTGTTCTTCACGCAAATTGAATTCTTCATTTGTGAACTGAGTGACATGTTCAACGCGAAAATGTAATGGTAGCTCAGAAAATACGGAAACTGTGGTTTATTTTGTACTATCTTTGCCCCGCGCTATCAAAAAATCGAGCACGGTATCTTAATAAACTCATTAGTGTTGGTTTGATTGTGTTGCATCAAGGCTATGAAAAATTATATAAACTAGTCGCCCGTCGCATCGGCCGAAATTCGACCGTAATTTAAATTAAAAATCAAATGTCATCTGACATTCTTGACGTTGTGTCTTTTCATAGTAAGACATTGAATGTTCTATTTCATTTACTAAGTACATACTCGTATGTGTTTGTGACAAATGCAAGGCAGTGTGTGTAATGTGTTTTTAGTTGATTTTATGTATGAAAAATGCATTATTTGAAAAAAATATTAACATTCTGCACTCCTTCTCTACGTCCACTATAACCGTGCAAAATTTCATACTAATCCGTCCGCGGCATATTACTTAAAAATCCGTCACAAATTTTTGCTTCACGTATTAATATAATAATTTCTATTATTATAATCTTCCCACGATTCTGTCTTATCTATATGTATTTATCATTTATGCTTTCATTTTTATATTTCTCTTTCATTATAATTATATGTATTTATTCATTTATTCAATAGATTATTTATTTTTATTAAATTTCTTTAATAAAAACGTATTAAGTAAATTTATATTTAAAGACTATATAAACCATCTCTATCAATCTTGGCATGAAAAACAAAATAGCTTCAACTTTATGGCGGTAATTTATGCCACGGGTCTGCTGATTCTCTTAAAAAGAAGTCTTGTTTTATATGACTGAAGTAGCAAACGAGCATGCAGTCCACCTGATGATAACTGGTCACTGCCGCACATGGACATCTGTAATCAACTACATACAAAACAGGGGTCCATCTGAAGTCAATCACAGATGCGATGCTACTCCCGAGGACTATGATGGACCTCATGTGAAATTGTGTCGGCAACCACACCCTTATATAATTATCCATATATATATATATATATATATATAAGGTCCTATGTGCCACCATCATCCAGAGGGCTTAAGTGGAGCTAAAATACTAAGACTAACAAAATGAATGCTATATGAAAAAAGGCACGGACGATCCGTCTGTGGAGCTGTAATTTTATTATTAAAAAAAAAACACACCCTTCCTGAAAAACGCAAGAAATGCTTCACCCTAGAAACAGGTGTGGTGATGGTACTTTCCCGGTCGAACTTTTTCTACCACCTAGAGAAAAAACTGCCAATATGCAGAAGAGGGAAAGAAGCTCATTACACTTTTCTATGCTGTGACCATATTGGTTCTCGGAAGTAGCAACATATCAATGACTAGCTTTTGCCCGCGGCTTCGCTCGCGTGGAATTTAGTCTGCCACATAAAGTTTGCAAGGTGGTAGAGCAATGGTTCAACCAGGGAGTTATCACCGCCGCACCTATTTCTACCGTGAAGCAGTTCTTGTGTTTCATTAGAAGGGTGTGGCTGCCAGCTCGCTTTTATATGAGGCGATCATCACAGTCCTCGAGAGTAGCAACGCATCTGTGATTGACTTCAGATTGAACCCTTGCCCTACTTCCTAAATCTGTGTGTTCAAATTTCAAATCACAGGCACGTATATTAATTTGAATTAGTTTTGTCGGCAACGGATATTAATACTTATTCTGAAATGAAAAGTTTTAAGAAAGGGTCTCAAAACGCGTGACGGTTACCAACGCGCAGTTGGCTAGCGTGGTCAACTACGACGTAAACTACTGCTAATCTGACATATGTGCCAAGTTGTGTAACATTAAAAGGTCGATGACGATTGAATGCCTTATCTAACCTTTTCCACTGTTTCATTCTTATTGACCTTTTTTTGTCGAGGGGGAAACCTTTAAAAGGTACCATACGCCGTGGGAGTGACGCAGGGTTATGTGGGATTTTTATCGCACCAGGACTCCGGGATCTTCAAAGGAACGAAACTGGAGTCCTCTGATTGCAATGCCAGGAGGCATTGCAATGCCAAGTGAGCGACTGGGTCCACCACTCCTTCTAGTCTTTACCACGATATGCGACCACACGTATATCACCATCCTTCCCGGGATCGCCTGGCTGGACTGTTCAAGCTCCTTGCATCCTGGCCCTCACAACAGCATGCGACCACACATGCTGACATCTTTCCCGAAGTTGCTGACTGGGTGTTTCGAGCTCCCAGTCTAGCCGCACGCAACCCCGAAAGCCCCCTTTTAGTCGCCTCTTACCACAGACAGGGGATACCGTAGACTTATTCTGATCCCGGAACTACAGGGACGTCATTCACATTGACCTTTCCCATTTTGCTCCGTGATTTATAACCATTTACCTAAATATTAATTTCATATAACTTCGTTGTATACGGCGGCGGCGCACGGCGCGTACTGCCGGTCAATCAATTGAGTACGCAATATGTTATACTCGTAATATCTTCTAAACTACTTATCCAATTTACATGGTGTAAAAAGTAGATTTAATCTGTATTAGATGCTTGATTTTTTGAAATCATTTATTTTGATAAGGATTAATATTTAGTTTGTATAAAACCCATGGAAACATCAACTTCATATTTTTTTAATTTTCAAAGTATAAAAAGAGTTATTGTGGGTTATACATAAAATATAGATATATGCTGTCGCGGACTTTTATTTAGATCTATGTGAGCCAAACAATCCCACTGTACATTATATTTGGATATCTCCAACGGTTTAGGCAGCGTACGCGAAGATAGCTCTCAGAGGACAACTTTTTTTGCGACTAATCTGATATTTCTCGTTATAGTATAACCTTATTATAAAAAAATCGGTATAAATTATAGTCCATGTGTTATTCTGATGTATAACCTATATTACTGTAAAGTTTCAACCAAATCCGTTCAGTAGTTTTTGCGTGAAAGAATAACAAACACACATACATCCTCACAAACTTTCGCATTTATAATATTAGTAGGATTGTTGATTTAATAAAAAACACCCGTTGTATATGAAGGTGCTTACAGAGTCCAAGGACGGTAGTAACCAATTAATATTAGGCGAACTGCGTTCATATATTGGACCGTCTTAATCTCCAGGTTGTCCACCAATTCGCACTTGGCCAGCACGGTGGACTATGGCCTAAACTCTCTCATACTGAGAGAAGACCCGTGCCCAGCAGTGGGACAATAATGGGTTGACGACAATCTCCAGGTCTCATATTCTAAGGTTGCGATAAATAAGGGCGGCGGGCAACAATTTTTGGGCCCCGGGATCTATACCCGGGAAATCCTGAAGGGCAAATTGAAAGTGGTAGAACCAGTGTAGTTTCACCGGGGAAGTACCACCGCCACACCTATTTCTAGCGTGAAGCATTTCTTGTGTTTCGATGGAAGGGTGTGGTTGCCGGCAAACTTTTATATGAGGCGACCATCATAGTACTCGGGAGTAGCAACGCATGTTTTATTTTGACTTCAGATAGAACCCATATTCTTTATGCGACAGTGTCAAGTTACCATCAGGTGGACTGCATGTTCGTTAGCAATTTCATTCAGATAAAAATAACATATCCGAAAGAAGGTCCATTATCTCACTGAAACGTTAATATTTATTCATATTTTTTAAAAACTAGACTTGAAAAATAAAGTATTCCCAAAAACAACTAGACTGAATATGACCGTCAAAATTTAATAATTTACTCGTATTCTGACAAAACCACATAAATTTATCAACCATTTCATATGCAGTGTTTCAAATCACGTCCACAAATATTCCCAAAAACAACTAGACTGAATATGACCGTCAAAATTTAATAATTTACTCGTATTCTGACAAAACCACATAAATTTATCAACCATTTCATATGCAGTGTTTCAAATCACGTCCACGCCTCGCGAATCGTGACCATCACGACTCGTGCGTGAAACGATGCCAAAATGCTGTCACGAACACGAATATTTCTAATTTAATATATCTTTCAGCTCCTCCTGGCTATAGAATTGAATATCATTATATTTTATATGAAATGGTTTTGATTGAACTACACTGATTTTACCACCGCCACACCTATTTCTATCGTGAAGCATTTCTTGCGTTTCGATGGAAGGGTGTGGTTGCCAGCATGCCTCATTTTTACATGAGGCGACCATCTCAGTCCTCAGGAGTAGCAACGCTGTGTTTGACTTCAGATAGAACCTATGTTCTATATGAAGTTGCTTACAGATGTCGCGGTGATTACCTCTACAGGACTACTGTATGTTCTACCACCTTACAATACTTTTATCTTAAAAAAACGGATTATTTATGTAATCCGTTCTTTGGATTTCGTTCAGAAGAAACCTCATATCAAAATCAAAGATAACAGACATTGCGTGACGAGCACACGTACAATCGTCACGTATTTGTCACGTTCATTGCTTCGGTTAATGCGCCGTATTTCTTTATATAAGTATCGAACATGCAAGACACCTGATGTTAAATGGCTACTGTGCTTATGACTTCTTACTTTTTATTTTCTATTATTTCTTTGGTGCAACATACATATAAGAGTTTTATTTACGCAATCAGATTTGTTGTCTTTCAAAACATGTGACTTCATTACTAATTGTAAGCTTTACTTAAAAATGCATAATACATTTTAACAATATTAAACGTATCATGCATTTGAAGCCGACTTTAAATAGAAAATAAATGTACTTGAAGTCACCACAGATGCAGACTAGAACGGATTAACAGTTGGAAATTGCAAACGTCCCCGTAACAAGGTCGGTAGAGTAACAAGAAGTTGCGTCACGCGAGAACACGAACAATTGTCACGGAAGTGTCACGTTTATTGCTTCGAATAATCTGAGTATTGTCGTGTACGAAAAGCTCGTATGTGTTCGCCTGTCTCTTTTCTCATTGGTATTTATTGTAGTAACAATTTTATTAAGTACGTATAGTAATGAGAGACATTTAGTGTTGTTTATAACAGAAGTTTGAAAACAGAAAGCGGTAGAACTCTTTGTTGTTAGATGTTGAAGGCACCACATTCCTGTTTCTGCCTCGTAAACGCAGTTTGAGCGTTGCTGTGTCCTGCTTGAGTAGTGTAGTGTATTTCTTACAGATATCCACAGGCGGCTGTACCCACTTTAGCTGAACTGCATGTACGTTGTCTACTTCCATAACAAAAACAAAACCAACGTAGTTTAGCTCTTCCAATTTAAGATTTTTATCGTTCGCTCCCGAGCAAAGAATCTATTTACCAAATTCAAATGTTGTTACGAAGAATTGCAGAGTTTTAAAAGGACGTCACGTACTTGGCTTCGAAATAACTCGTCGTATTCACTTCACTTTATTTCTCGACGTACATTTTCTACTTTATATATTCCATTTGTCCACTTTCCAAACTTATTCTCGTTTAAAGGAGCTTTGTACGAAATGTACTGTGAAATATAGTCTAAAGTCCATTTATTGTCTACCTGGGCATGATTTTTTTCTCTGAATGAAAGTGTTAGGTTAGCACCGCACTTTTTTTAAGAACTCTTGGGTATCTATGTGTCTTCATCATGTTTTTCCATCGTAAAGCAAAGATAATTAAAACCTTATAGGCACAAAATTTTAGAAAAAAATGCCAATTGAATGGGGTTCAAACATCGGACTTTCAATTTTCAACAAAGTTTCAACCATTGAGCTATCACCGCTCTATGATTAAATCTGATCAGATCCGATTCGATTAGAATATTATTATTATTATAGAATATTATTATTAATATTATTATTATTACTGACGAACTCACAGAAACCGTTTGCCAGATTCGTATTCGATTTATGCATTTACACACATGTCACGAACCAACATTTAGGCAAATTGTATTTGGAGAGCATATAACATGCAAATTGTATTTCATGCTCAATAACTTTAATTATTCGAGTACTATGAGCATTCGATTCAATTTACAATTTATAAAGATTAATTGCACATTCGCATGATGGTTATTTGGAATCAGTTGTTTTAAAATTTGTTTGCATTCTATAAGCTTCAAGTGGCGGCAGTACTTTCTGTAGTTCAACTCCACCGCCACACCATTTTTCTAAATTTCCAATTTCAAGAGTGATAGCCTAATGATTGAAACTCGCTCTCTCGACCTGCAGGTCCGGGGTTCCCAGGCACCACAGATTTTTCTAAAAATATGTGCGTATTAGAAATTAATAATCACTGCTTTTCGGTGAAAGAAAACCCGAGAGTTCTTTAAAAAAAAAGTTCTCGGAGGTGTTGAAGTCTATGGCCTAAACTCTCTCATTCTGAGAGAAGACCTGTGCCCAGCAGTGGAACAATAATGGGTTGACAAGAGACCTGCAGGGTTCTGTTCTCTCTAATTTAATCCTCAGGGGTAGGAACGCATCCGTGGCTAACTTCCGAGAAGACTGATCCAATCTGGGGATGATTTCAGATGTCCTTAGGCAGCAGTGCCCATTTACTACCTGGTACCCTGCTAGCTCGTTTCTCTCTCGTCAACTCATTAATGTCCTACTACTTGGCACGGGTCTTCTCTCAGAATGAGAGAGTTTAGACCATAGTCCACCGCGCTGGCTAAGTGCGTATTGGTGGATAGCTCGTTTACTACTTCTATATTATAAAAAGAGTCACAATTTTCATGATCAAAGTTTTTCTGCGTATCTTTGTGAATGTGACTGCCCACGTAAGTCGCTACACAAACTAAATACGGTTTTCTATAAGCCATATAGATCAAATGTGTTGTCAAATAACTTTTAGCTGAACTGCATCATATTCGGCATTAAATTCAACGATAACAGCCATTATTTACTTTCGCTAGTAAGTGTGGCAATAAAGTAAGGTTTTATACATAAACCAGTATTGCCAGTGCTCTGCCAAGTAACTTGCAGCTCGGCTGCATCTCGCATATTTCACGCTTGTTTAACGCCCCAGCAGATCCTGTTATTTATTGTCGCCAGTAAATTATGCAATGAAGCAACGTTGCCTGGTTTACGTACGCTGCTGTTGCCGAAATTGGAAGCTCTTATTCGTGGTGAAGCAAAATTGTCGATAATCACTTTCATTTGGTTATTTTTTAATATAAATGAATTATGTATTTCTTGGATTGCATAAGGCATTTTAATCATATATGTTTATGTTTTATATAACTGTCCATCTTAGTCGCGCTACACAAGCCAAAAATTACTTTTAAAAGGAATTCTGCTCAATTATGTTGTCAAATAATTTTCAGCTGAACTGTACCTTAACGAAAGCAGCTATTAGTTACTGTCGCTTGTAAATTTGGTAATCAAGCTGGGTTTTCTACATAAACCAGTATTGCTAGTGCCCTGCCAAATAACTTGCAGCTCGGCTGCATCTCGCATATTTCACGCTTGTTTAACGCCCCAGCAGATCCTGTTATTTATTGTCGCCAGTAAATTATGCAATGAAGCAACGTTGCCTGATTTATGCGCGCTGCTATTGCAGAAATTGGGAGCTTTTATTCGTGGTGACACAAAATTGGCGATTATCTGTTTTTGGTTAAATTAAAAATGTGTGAACTATATTTTGAGTACGTACGTACGCATTTTTATCATGTTACTATGTATTCGATATTCGACTAATGGGCCTAAATAAGTATTAAGAATGTGACAAAACCTTTTTGCTTATAACTGCAACATTCTATCCTGGCAGGTTTTAAATTGGCAGATTCAGTTGTTTATGACCGTAATTGCGAATCAAGTTATTTTTTGAAATCTATATTTTTATAGTTTTAATATTTTACATGTAGCGTACACACATCATCACTACATAGCATAAAACAAAGTCGCATCTTGCTGTGTGTCCCAATGTATGCTTAGATGTTTAAAACTACGCTACAGATTTTAATGATTTTTTTAATAGATAGAGTGATACAAGAGGAAGAATTTTGTGTATAATATAGTGAAGAAACACTAATAATTTTAGATTTTTGACTTTTAGCCGGAACGTAGTTCGCCGGGCTAACTAGTACTTTAACAAAAAGTAGAATAATGACTTTCTACTTCGTTCATCCTGAGTTATTGTGTATATATTTCTGTATAGCACTTGTTTATAACGATATTTTAAAACAATTTAACATTGAATCTCACATAATTCACGCTTGTTGAGCCCGACAAGCGAACCTGTTATTTACGACCGCCAGTAAATTGTGCAATCAAGCAACGTTGCCTGAATTGCCAGAGCTATATCGCTGCTGTTGTTTTCCGGTTAACCTTGTAATTTATGATAACCTTGTAATTTATGATGTGCATTTAGTATTGGATTTCAATGCTTTCAGCTCGCTTTTTACTGGACAAAAATCATTGCAGTTTGATAAAAAGTAAAAAAATGACTTTATTTCATTCATCCTAAGTTATCGTGTATACATTTCTGTATAGAACTTGTTTATAACGATATTTTATAACAATTTAACATTGAATCTAACATAATTCACGCTTGTTGAGCCCGACTAGCGATCCTGTTATTCACAACAGCCAGTAAATTGTGCAATCAAGCAACGTTGCCTGAATTGCCAGAGCTATATTGCTGCTATTGTTTTCCGGATAGCCTTGTAAATTATGATGTGCATCGATTATTGGATTTCACTGCTTTTAGCTCGCTTTTTGCTCTATAAAGATCGTTGCAGTTAGATAAAAAATAGAAAAATGACTTTACTTCATTCATACTAAGTATATATTTCTGTATGGAACTTGTTTATAACGATATTTTCAAACAATTTAACATTGAATCTCACATAATTCACTCTTGTTGAGCCCGACAAGCGATCCTGTTATTCACAACAACCAGTAAATTGTGCAATCAAGCAACGTTGCCTGAATTGCCAGAGCTTTATTGCTGCTATTGTTTTCCGGTTAGCCTTGTAAATTATGATGTGCATCGAGTATTGGATTTCAATGCTTTCAGCTTTGCTCGATAAAGATCATTGTATATAAAGTGATAATACTCAAATGGAAGCTTTCAACAAATTGCCAATCACTTAATGATTATTTGTTAAAATGACTTATTAAACTTTCAAATCAAATTTGTTTAACATGGTTTTAAATGATATTAAATAACATTTTATAGGATTGAAGTTTTAAACGATCATTGTGGACAAAAAACAAACAATGTTTTATATAAAGTATCATACATATATCCATTTATTTAAAAGATTGAAGTAGCAAATGAGCATGCAGTCCACCTGACGGTAAGTGGTGTGGTAAGTGGCAATTGCCGCCTATTGGCATCTATAAGCAACGTAATACAGAATAAATATTGCATCTAAAGTCAATGACAAATCCGTTGCTCCTCCCGAAGACTATGATGGTTACCTCATATAAAAGTGTACCGGCAACCACACTCTTCCATCGAAACGCAAGAAATGCTTCACGTTAGAAATAGGTGTGGTGGTGGTACTTCCCCGGTCGAACTACACTGGTTCTACCACCTTCGAATTCTAAGTTGTTATCTCCAGAATCTTATTGGACATAATTTGTTTCCCAACAAAAAAATCAGCCATGTTGAATCTTCTTTTGCTCGATATTTATAGATTCACAGTACAAACATTATTTAAATTATTTTACCCAGGTATGCCTCTGAAAGTGGCGAGCAGTCGGTATTGGAGTCCATGCGGGATTACCTGATCAGCACCATTCAGAAGACCTTCGAAGTGGGTGTCCAGCAGGCGGAATGCCTCTACAGCGAGTTGCTGCAGTGTACAAGAAAAAAGAACTTGGTAAGTGCTTTATCTTCTCTATTGAACTCTTGTAAGTGTCAAAAACCCTTGAGGAACTTTTTTTTATTAGTAATATTACAACTCCACAGATTGTTCGTCCGTGCCTTTTTTGGTTTCTTATGTTATTATTTGTAAGTATTCATTTTCCTCGCCGTCACCATCGCAGATACACTGGTTTCGGGACAAGCCGTGTCAAGTGTGCCTGCGGTGTTGGTGGCGGGGTACGTAAGTGTTATGAAGGCTTAATAGGACCTTTTTTCTTTTTTTTCACAAGTTATTCGGTAATCACCTTAGTGGACCTTACATCTAAAGGCATTTACAATTTAGTATCATATCGCACATCTGAATTTAAACTGTTCCGACTCTATTTTTTTTTCTATTCACATTCTGGCATTGCCGATGTATTGAATATACATTCGTACGTTTATGGCAGGTGGTAGTTCGACCGGGGAAGTACCACCGCCATACCTATTTCTAGCGTGAAGCATTTCTTGCGTTTCGATGGAAGGGTGTGGTTGCCGGCACACTTATATGACGACCATCATAGTCCTCGGAAGTAGCAATGCATCTGTGATTGACTTCAGCTAGATCCCGTGTTCTATTTAAAGTTGTTTAATTGATTTCACACATGCCCAGTAATGGATTGAATAATCTTTACTATGTCTCTTCCTCTTCGTCTTCTTTCTTCTTATTTATAAAAAATAATGTATGTCCTCTATAGAATCGTAAACTATTCATTTGATCATGTGATGATCTTCAGCAAAGTTGTTATTAATGAGCTCGCGAAGGTTTCTGGTGTTTTTTTTGTTTGTGATGACGTAGCAACGCACGCAGGGTACTGCTAGTAATACTTGTGCCTACTTGTATTATCACATGACTGATGTTTCTCGGCACCACTCTTATAAATATGGATTTTGTTTAATATAAAAGCAGTCGCATTACATTCGTGCTACAGTCCCAATATCTGTATTTAAGTTGCATGTCATTTATCAGAATATATTATTTCAATCAGTGGCGAGTTGGTACTTCAAACCATCCGCCAGCTAGTTCCTATCTACTAACACCAACATTGAGCACATACTATAAATGTCAGTGTACGTTTGTTCGTTACACTTTCACGCAAAAAATCTTGGTCGTAGTACGCTGAAAGTTACCACACACTTAGTTTATGACCTAGATTAAAATTCCGATTATCACACTAAGGGTTTCTTTAATAGGATAGTGGTATAAATTATTGATTTTCTGTGATAATTACATTAAAGATACCGTCTTTTAGTTGTTAAAATGTGGCTTGATCAAGCGGACGGTTTCGCAGAGATATTTAAAGGGTATTTGCCCCGTTATTATTTGCCCGTTAACTCGGTGGCGGCTTCTCATGAGTTCTCGGTGTACAGAATGCAGCAAAACGACCTCCACACTGTTCCACACGGTAAGTGTGAAGAATTATGGTAGTAAAATATAATAAACTTTTTGTATTTAGATAAAGATTGAGCTTTTGTGCAATTAGTCGTAACTTGCACTGTATACAATCAACATCTGTCAAATTAAGTTTCCGTTCAATAAATTCCGGTCAATGAAATACCCTGACAAAGGACGCTGGAGTCCAATCAAAGTTGGGCGCCAATTAATCTTTCGAACTAACTTCTACATACTCTTGTTACATTGGGGACGGAAGCCATTAAGAGTGACAATAAAGTGACCGCGTTTTTAAAACAAACATAGATATACAGAAATGCATACAGATTTATAGGTACATAATCTGTTGCTTTTTGTTGTTTGAAGAGTGATTATTCTCTTAATTTTCTTTACCGCACGGTCCATATTATTTATTATTTTGCGAAACTTTAAACATCAAATTGAAAGTTAGTTTTTATCGCGAGCTTTGAGTTCGGCGACCGAATCAAGATTTCTGTAACGAAAAAAACCTAACGCTCCCCACTGCGCCTACCATGTAGCGCGGCCGAGCGTTCGCTTTGCGTGTATGTATATGGTACGACAGTACGAAGCTCGCACGGATCGAGACGTGTTGCTCGGAAATCGGACGAACATATATGTAAGCAGTGTTGTGAGAAAGTATATAGTATCAAAGAAAAAAAAGACTGCATTAATAAATAAGTAATTAAAATTGCTTAAGTTGATAAAAAATGCTATGCAATAGCTTTACCGCGGCAGTCCTCGAGTGCTGCACTAATGTTTTTTTTTTAACTTTGCTTGTTAGGTTGAGTACTGACGTTGTATGTGCACTAGGGTCTATATTGACTTATACACGTGGCGCTTAAAGTGTTAAGTACCTACTTGTTGACGTGAGATATAAGCTTTCACCGATTACACTTAAATAGTCTATGAGCACTTAATAAATTAAGCAATACAAATTATTTATGTCATTTCAAAGTAAGCAAAGGAGAGACTCGGTAAACCCATCCAATAATCCTTTTGATGAGCAATTCATAGATAGCATCTAGCCAATTTAGCGATTTGCGTCCAAAATCTAACAAAGTGGCCAATTACTCGCTCCAGTTGCTTCACAATCTGCTTAAATTAACTCTTGAATACTGTTTCGATCTTAGATTATCTTAAGCTTCGACTTGTCAACACCTTATTTTTAAGTTACGTAAATATTTCTTTTTTGCTTGAAAAGAAGCATTTTTCAATCTTTGGTAAGTAGTTTTAACGTTAAAGTTAAGTCTTAATTTATAATAATAATATAATATATCTTTATTTGCTGAAATGTGGTTACAAAGTTGGTCAGTACATAATATAAAATATCTCACATTTGCCACATAATGGCGTACAAGTGAAATAATTGGACATAGAATTTAATTAACTATTTTGAGGTGCAAGATTAAGTTATAGTTATAAAAATATATTTAAATAAAATTAAAAAATAAATGTCAGAACAAACCGCAGTCACACTACTTAGTCATTGAAATAATTCTTTTAAATCATAAAAACATTTCTCAATTAGCCACTCACGTAATTGTATTCTAAAAATATTAAATGTTAATATTTTCAAATTGTTAGAGATGTTAATATATATTTTAATACACATGCTGGCTAAATTTTTCGATCGCAACACTGTACGAGTAGGTATTATGCATAATTTATTTTTGTATCGACTATCAAAATAACAATTGTACCTTCTTTTTTTAAATAGATGCATATGAGTTCTTACGAAGATGCAAGCCTCATAGATATAGATGCCTGTCAGTGTTAAAAGTTTTAATTTCCTAAAAAGAGATTTGCAACTGTTCTGTTGCGTAGAGTTACATATAACACGTATACAGCGTTTATTTATTTATTATTCAATTGGTTCAAGTTATTACACCTCGAATAAATCAAACATTTTAGTAAAGAGTCATTAATATATTTTATCTAAAATTATTAGAGACAACAACAACATCACTCTTACAAAGGGTGGCTTCAGCGATAAGCGGTCACTGCCAGGAGCAAAGCAAAGCAACTTCATATAAAACAAAGGTTCTATCTATAATCCCGTTGTGATTGATTTCAGCAAATAGATTATAACTAGGTGACCCGGCGAACTTCGTTCCGCCTAAAAGTAAAAAATCTAAAATTATCAGTGTTTCTCCACTATATTATGCGTGTATTATACATAAAAACCGTCCTCTTGAATCACTCTAACTATTAAAAAAACCTGCATTAGAATCCGTAGCATAGTTTTAAAGATCTAAGCATACATAGGGACAGACAGCGGGAAGCGACTATGTTTTATACTATGTAGTGATAGATATAGCGATGGTACCTCACTGGTCGAACCATACTCATCCTACCTTCTCCTGATCGTATTTTTTGTATACAAAACTAGGTTTCACTCTCGATTAAGTATTCAGTTAATAAATTTCTAAAAATCCTTTCTTAAGTCTCATCTGCCTTATTTAAGAAACCCTGGGCAATTTTTTATACATAAAGACTATCCGGTTTAATAGGTATATACATATCTTATCTTTTATCTATTTGCTTGCAGATATTATGTCAGAAATCATATGAAAATGTTCAATACAACCAAAAATTAGTTACATAAATTAAATTACTGCTGAAGGGACTTTCCGCCGTTTTACGACCCTTTCTGGGGTACAAAAGGTATACCCTTAAAAAACCCGAAAGGTTCGGTGATAAAAATAGGTTCATGTTAACACGAACAGGAAGAAGAAAACTCAATTCGGGATCTTTCCTCTACCGAAAAAGATTAAAGGCATCAAGGTACATGAGATTAATTTTTAATAAAGTTGTAATACCAATTTAATCCAGTAGTTGTATAAGAAAATATAATTTTAGAAAAGTTATTTCAAACTTTACTATGTAGAATAATCCTGGAAATTGCTTTCATTTTACACATATAAGTATTGAAAATTATATTTGTGTATTTTTTAATATGTTTCCATTCTTTAGGTAAAAATCTAATATATAAAATTCTCGTGTCACAGTTTTTGTTGCCAAACTCCTCCGAAACGGCTTGACCGATTTTTACCAAATTTTATATGCTTATTCAGTAGGTCCGAGAATCGGCCAACATCTATTTTTCATACACCTTAAGGGTTGTCCACCCTTAACATTTTTTTTTATTTTTTATATAGCAAAACAACGTTTGTCGGGACAGCTAATATTATATAGAATTTGACTTAAAGATATCTTTTAAAATTGTTTAAAAAAAATGATATATATATATATAAAATATATTTTTGAGAATTTTCAAAATAAACACAAATTGTTTCTCTGAAAATACAAAGATTTGTTTTATTTGACACGCCTATATAATATTACACTAATTATTATCATTCCATAGTTGAATACAAATATTGTCTCACCTGAAAATACAAAGAAACGACATTTAAAGTTCACTTATATCGATTCCTCAATTATATCCTTTCGTTTATCTTTCTAACACTTTTCTAATAATAAATTGCATAAAATAACATTACATATATTAAAAAAAATTATATAAATAACAAAAAAGACAAACCCGCTGAGTTTCTTACTGGATCTTCTCAGTTGAGGTCGTGTTCCGATCCGGTGGTAGTTTAAGAGAAAAAAGATGTAACTGACTATTTGTAATTGCCCCCGTAGGCCTACATACATACATATACAAATTAAAAAAAAACGCATTCTACACTCATAGCCCCACAGTAGGATTTTCTCCTGTGTCGTGGGTGCCATGGACACACACAAAGACGAATACACAAACACCCAGACCCAGAACAGAAAAGAAACCAAACTTATATTCAGATACCTGTCTGGCCGGGAATCGAACCCAGGACCCACTGCGTGTCAGACCGGTATGGTAACCGCTGCGCCACGCGGGTCGTCAAATTAAAAACATTTCATTTCATTTCAAGAAGTTCTTGTAGCAGTTCTATAGCAAATCCATGGCCAATCTCCGATAGGACTCTGATATACCTATATAATATCAAAATTAAGTTTTCAAATAAGAGTTATTTAACTTTATTTATTTTTATACATAGTTTGGAAGTGCATTCGATTACATACTCTAGATCAGATCACGTCACACGTGATCTGATCTAGGTCATTTCCTTGTAAATTCATTTATCGTAAGTGAAAATCGGTGGTAGAACCAGTGTAGTTCGACCGGGGAAGTACCACCGCCACACCTATTTCTAGCCTGAAGCATTTCTTGCGTTTCAATAGAAGGGTGTGGTTGCCGGCACACTTTCACATGAGGCGACCATGATAGTCCTCGGGAGTAGCAAAGCATCTGTGATTGACTTCAGATGGAACCCATGTTCTGTATGCAGTTGATTACAGATGTTCATGGGCGGCAGTGACCACTTACCATCAGGTGGACTGCATGCTCGTTTGCCACTTCAGTCAAATAAAAAAGAAACTAATTTGAAAACAGTGTACATACAAATTACAACTACAACTTTGGTTAATTATTTTCAACTTTTAAAAAACTTTGACTAATTATAACCAATTAATTACTCGTATTACAACTATCAGTTGCTCGTAAGTATTCTAACTTCTAACTTATTATTACAGCAAATTCCTATTAATACTGCTACTACTATCAAAGCACCAGAAATCAGTATTGAGTTCACAAACAAGTTAACCTCTATCAGTCCAGAGGTAACATGTAACGGTACCGTGCCTCTAAACTCATCTAGATCGAGTGTTAGTTGCAGACGCTAATCAAATTGGAACTCGAGAGCCGTTGCTCCAAATTACATAACTCTGAACGTAGAGTAACTAACGGAATAGACTCCAGAATACAATTAAGAGTATCGATATTAACTGGAATAACTTCCTTTGTTTCCTGTGCTTCCTTTCTTTTTATTTAGACACTTATCGTAGGAAAGCACTCGTTACACCTTAGCAGCCGCTTATAGTTTGAAAATGCCCGATATGTTTTCTTCTGTACCTCAGCAGTGGGACAGTATTTTTTTGTAATAACTTAGGAATAGCAAATACGTAAGAAGTCCATCAGATGACTATCAGGCCTATGAATATCTGTAATGAAAAGTCGACAAGATTAGTTTATTATTAGGTAGGCCACCGACGTGTTGTGAGTAGGGTTGCCAGACCTCCCGATTTTGGCGGCACGTCCCGATTTTTTAGGCAATATTAAATGTCCCGCGCGGGACAGGTTCAGTCCCGCTTTTCGGGCAGGACTGGACTCTTGCAAAAGAAGGTTGCCAATTGCAAATATAAGTGGAACTGCAGTTTGCCGCCCAAAAAAAAGGTCGCCAAATCCTCCGGCCCTCCTCCTCTAGTCCTCGCCTAGCCAAGGAAAGAACTAAGATTATTGTCTGTGTGAAGCGCAAAACCCTTTGTACCGCGAGGACTGCTGTCCCGCTTTTAACTATGAAATCCTGTTTTTTTCATTCAAAAAGTTTCTAAATCCCGATTTACTAAAAAAATCTGGCGACGCTGGTTGTGAGTGTAGTACTTGTTACCTCTGAGGGTGAAGTAAGAATCCCTATATAATCAATATGACTTTTTTACAACCCTGAAACTCATAACGTAGCAAGTGCTTATAATTACTGCAACGAAAAAATTGTTATGACAATGGTCGTTCCAGAGTCATACAATAAGACAATACGTAGCATACCTTAAATACTATATCAGTGCACTCCAATGCCCAACAGTGGGCCATAAAATGAGAGCATTGCCATTACGTGGGTCAAGTAGATCGTAATTTATGCCACACCTTCCGTTTATCAAGTTCGATAAGGATAAGGGTGAGGTGGCACATCCTTCAATCCCCCGATTGCTCCCCTATGGACGATTTTCCAATTTTACGACGGAACCAAAGATAAGCCTCTATAAAGTCCTGTGTCAGTAAATAATGACATAGCTATTTTCAAGACTAACTCATGCAACCAGTCGGACGATAATTGACTAAATTTTTTAAAGTGAAAACTTATTTAAACGCGATTAGTGATTTGGAGTTTCTTACTACACTCGAAGCTATAGACAAGCATTGTATCTAATACTCATATAATCGCATACTAATAATATTAACTAGTAATCGTATAATATATTTCTTTCAAGGTGTAAAAGTGTAGTTCGACCGGGGTAGTACTACCGCCACACCGATTTCTAGCGTGAAGCATTTCTTGCGTTTCGATAGAAGGGTGTGGTTAGGGTATAGTTTAGGAGTCCATTGTGTTACATCCTCTGTGGCTAGATCTATTAGACGTCTGGAGTGCGCGAGTATTGTTAACTTAATTATTGCATTGAGTTGTACCAATTATGTACGAACATAGACGACAGTAAAGGGTAAAAATAATTTAAAAAAAATGAACGAAGGATTGATAGAATTGGAACGAAATGAAATACTGGATCCGAACGCAGATATTTGAACAAAGCACATAGCTCCCCGCGACAAACCATTGGGTGTTTGAATTCAATTGTAGTTCTATAAATGACTTTCTTTATACGGAAATGTATTTGGAATTAAAAAACTTTTACACTAAAATCATTTTCCATGTAAAACGTATGTAGTTATAAAGTTTTCTAAACTTATTATTTTTACACCTTTTTACTTTAGGGTTCTTGCATTCGTCCACACCTATTTCTAGCGTGAAGTAGTTCTTGCGTTTTGTTGGAAGGGTGTGGCTACCGGCACTCTTTTATATGAGGCGACCATCTCAGTCCTCGGGAATAGCAACGCATCTGTAATGAACTTCATGTTCTATATGAAGTTGTTTACCGGAGTCCGTGGGCGGCAGTGACCACTTAACATCAGGTGGACTGCATGCTCATTTGATGCTTCAGTCTTACATTTAAAAAAGGGTACACCACCTCACACAAAAGTATAACGACTATAAAACTTTGTAAAAAACATCAAATAGAAATTATAGAAAACAAGTTAAAGTATTTACAAATTTAAAAATGTAGAATATACATATACATTTGCTACTTCCATCTTATGAAATAAAAATGAGCTGGCAAGCATATCCTTTCACCGAATCGCAAAATAGCTTCACGCTAAAAATATATATGGCGGTGGTACCCTACTCAGTGGGCTATTTGGGGTCTATATGAAGTTGCTTACAGATATCCATGGGCGGCAATGACCACTTACCATCTGGGGGACTGCATGCTCGTTTGCTACTTCAACATCTAAATATTCTAATACAAAATCGAATAGCCATAACTGTTGGAATACATCTTTGTTCAAATAGCCGTGTTTGAGGATTTGAAATGTTCTATCGGAAAACAATATTCAATATCCGGTGCTCAGACTGTGATCGGGAATCCCATTGAAATATTTCCGTACAGTTTCAATTGACACGTCCGTTTCGATGTGCCAAATAAAATCTAACGTTTTCTTGCTAGAATACGTTATTGGTAAAAATGTATAAGCGTCATATCGTCGCTTAAGTTCTAACACCGCGGATCTCAAAATTAGCAACTTTTCAGGAGAGCAAATAAACTGTCTCCAATATTTTTTTTTTTTTTTTTTTTTTTTTTTTTAATTCTACAACTACCAAATAATATATTCTCTCGTCAACCCATTATTGTCCCACTGCTGGGCACGGGTCTTCTCTCAGAATGAGAGAGTTTAGGCCATAGTCCACCGCGCTGGCCAAGTGCGAATTGGACTTCACACACCTTCGAGATTTTTTTTTTTAAGAACTCTCGGGTGTATAGGTTTCCTCACAATGTTTTCCTTCACCGAAAAGCAGTGATAATTAATTTCTAATACGCACATAAATCAGTGGTGCGTGCCTAGGTTTGAACCTCGGACCTCCCAATCGAGAGGGCAGGTTTCAACCATTAGGCTATCACTGCTCTAAATAATATATTAAACGCAATATATTATTGCGTTTAAAATATTAATATAAAATGTAACATGTTCCTATATTATTTTTTGATACCATTATTTGATTAACTCAAAACGAGGCATTTTTTGAGTTACGCTGTGTTAGAACTTAAGCGACGATACGACGCTTTGTTTACTATACCCATACAATTCTCAAGGTGGTAGAACCACAGTTGGACACCGGAAGTACCAACGCCACACCTATTTCTAGCGTGATGCATCTCTTGCGTTTCGATAGAAGGGTGTGGTTACCGGCTCACTTTCACATGAGGCGACCATAATAGTCCCCGGGAGTAGCAACGCATCTGTGATTGACTTCAGTTGGAACCCATGTTCTGTATGAAGTTGATTACAAATGTCCATGGGCGGCAGTGGCCACTTACCATCAGGGGGACTGCATGTTCGTTTGCTACTTCAGGGAGATAAAAAAATAAATGTGTGCTGTGAGTGTCTTTCTTTCATCTCTTTGAAGTCCACTGCTCCATGCTGGGTCCCCTTAATGAGGCCTATGTTGGAAAGAGAGAAAGCGGTATTCATAAATCGAAAAGATGGGCATTATCGTGTTCCTACGTACAATAAAACCCCTCTGTGGTCGCAAAAACTCTGTTAAGACAGGCCTTTTCTTGGTTATTGAGGGGAAAACCTTCAAAAGTAACCCATCGTTGTGAGAGCGACGTTGGGTTATGTGAAATTCATCGCGCTAAATTCCTCTAGGTGGCTTCTTCGCACTCGCCACTGCGAAGAGGATTCTAGGATCTCCAACTGTACCGTCTAGTCTTTATTACGATACAGGACCATACAAATTGCTGGGGTCGCTTGACTGTACCGTTTGAGCTCTCACTTATGTCGCCCGCAACCACAGAAGCACATTAGCACTAGTGGCCTCTTGCGACAGGGCAAGAGATGGGGTATAACCCATTATTGTACCCGCTTCTGAGCATGGGTCTTCTCTAAGAATGAGTTAGTAATGAGCCATAAGTCCACCATAGCTAAGTGGGTTGCCAAGAGATACTGTAGTTCTATTCCGGTCCGGAGACTTCTGGGACAATAAAGACAGGTCTAGGTCCAGCAGTAGACCTTAAAAGGCCAAAGGATGGATAGACCAGGTAATGAAAACGGTTTCCAGTTCAATATTACTTAATATATGAACTTTTATCCAGATACTGACCTTTCCATTAAGCGTGCGAGCATAGTTAATTCTGATCGTGACCCCTTTATCTTTTACCACTCTCAAAATATTTACACGTTGAAACAGCCAATAAATTTTCGTTCGACAATGCTTTTTCAGCAAATATAAAACGCAAAGAATTTACCGTACCGTAATATGCACTTTAAGCTGGTGAAATAGGATTCATTTTCGTGATACAGGTCTGCTCCGACTAGAATATTTTATGAAGAAAGAAGGACTAATTTATCTCGTATTTATAAGTATTGGATATGTTTTTGTGATACATATGTAGCAAACGAACACCACCTGGAAATACGTGGTCACTGCCGCCTATGGACATCTTTAAGCAACTTCATATAGAAAATAGGTTCTATCTGAAGTCAATCATAAATGCGTCGCGACTCCCGAGAACAGAGATGGTCGCCTCAAATAAAAGTATGTAATCTGCAATCTGTAAATGTAATTGCAATTGTAATCTTACCTACTTCTTTAATCTCATACATTTAAAGATTTTAAGGCCCGTAATACCACGGGCGTCATCAGTTTTTTTTCGTTCTGTTCTCGAGGGGAAAACCATCAACCTACCCGACGCCGTGGGAACGACGCAGGGTTATGTGGGATTTTTACCACACTAAAACTTTTTACCCCCCGGTCGTCCTCGGCGCTATAAAGAGGACTCCGAGATCTCGAAAGCACGCAACCGGAATCCTCCGAACGCGTTGGCCCATCGGGCTCCTCCCGGGTTGGGCGGCTGGGCCCACCGCTCCGTCTAGTCTTTACGACGGTATGCGACAATACATACCGCCGTCCTTCCGGTTCGAGCTCCCACTCTAGACACCTACAACCCCAGAAGACCCTTTTAGTCGCCTCTTACGACAGGCAGGGGATGCCGTAGCTCTATTCTGATCCCAGAACTACGGGGACCCTCAGATTGTCCTACCGTTTCATGGCAATTCGATCAATGGTTTCGGAATACAAAGAGGTACAACAGGTACAAACATACAAACGTTGATGTTTATTTATATAATTTAGTTACCTAGACGATATTATATAAATGGTTTTGTTTCATGGTTTGCGCTGATATCGTAGACATGATTCATTAATCTAAACCTATTTTTGGAAACGCAATGATTTTACGTATCTTAGTTTATCGTACACGCCTAAGTAACCCCAATAACGTAAACACGCAAGCATTTAGCCCTTTGACATATAACGAACTTTGACCCAAAAGGGAATTTCCTCAAATCCTAGAGTCATGTGACAGCCTAATGGTTGAAACTCTGCCTCTCATCAAATTCTAGATTCTAATCCTAGACTGGCGCTCCACTGACTTTTCTAAATCATGTGCGTTGAATGCATTCGTTGAATGACGTGCATTAGAAATTGATTATTTATCACTGCTTTACGGAGAAGAAATACTTCGCGAGCAAACCTGTGAGTTTATTTTATTTATTTATTTATTATTAATAAATAAATAAAATATGCTTTTTAAAGCATTCTCTACCAGCCAACCTTTTGGAAGTGCAAAAAAATCGAACGCGGTTCCAGTATAGGAAAAGAAAATAGAAAGAGACAGATGAATAAAATAAGGGATAAAATAGAAAAAATATTAAATAAGAAAAGGTAGAGAAGAATAGTAACAGTTTTGATACACAAAATAATAGTAGCAATAAATAAAATATAGAGAACATAACAAATAAAAACAACAATAATAAAATAATTTAATTTGACACTTGATTTAATAAATGAGTATGCACTCTCTTTGAGAGTTCTTTAAAAAAATATCAAAAGTGCGTAAAGTCGACATATTCGTACTTTTTTTATCTGATTGAAGTTGCAAACGAGCATGCAGTCCATCATAAGTGGACCATGAACTTGTGTGAGCAACATCAAATAGAACATGGGTTCTATCTGAAGTCAATCACAGATCCGTTGCTACTCCATAGGACTAAGATGGTCGCCTCATATAACAGTGTGCCGGCAACCATACACTTCTATCGCGGTGTTCTATGGTCTATAGCCCTATAATTCTGAGGGAAATCCTGTGTCTAGCAGAGGGACGATAAAGGCTGACGATTCTATGTAATGTCCTGTAAACATTATACATTTCGTGTGAACATTCATTATTGTTTTTAATTATTATTTCATTACTGTTCATAGCACGCAACATTTCATATATGTAGTTACGCTATAAACTAGGTTTAAATCCTCTTTTATGTGACTACTTTCCCCACATAATGGACTCTCATAAGGATATAAAAATACTTTATATCTGAAAAGAATTAGGCACATTAATTTTATTTACTTAAAACATTTTGTTCACAAATTTACGTTTCTGCTTTACGGTTCTATCTTGAATCAGTATCACTTATTTACTGATAAATTATCTTTATTTATGCTAAAATATTTTTGAATTTGAGAACCCTTGATATATTTCAACGGAAAAGAAATCACGTATACACGATATAATTTTCAGAATTTAATATCAACAGCCTAAAATTAAAATCGGGTATTCTGACACAGGAATCATTTAT
Source organism: Spicauda simplicius (assembly GCA_949699795.1). Classification (NCBI taxonomy): domain Eukaryota; kingdom Metazoa; phylum Arthropoda; class Insecta; order Lepidoptera; family Hesperiidae; genus Spicauda; species Spicauda simplicius. The sequence continues at coordinate 15,753,488 of OX453071.1, read as the reverse complement.
TTTGAGTCTGGGAATACTTTAACTCTTTACAAAAATGCTGCGATCCCTTTGCCATCCTATGATTATCTTTAGAATAATTATAAAATCAAAGATTTCAAGCCAATCTAGCTTGTCCTAAAGATATATCGCACGGTAAGAATAGAGATAATAAATTAGGGGACCTAATTGGAAAATTGGATTTTGTGTAAATAACAAAATTTTGCTTACATTTTGGGGAGTTTCATAAAACGCACAATTATTAATTACATGGACGAAGCATCGACGCTTGTGAATGTTAGTAGGAAATCTCTTTTAATGCTAGACGATAGACCACGTTATTAGAATTAGTTTCAAACGTTTAATTCAATTTGGCAATTTTGAGTTAGAACCCTTTTGTTCTACCTGTACAATGGAACCAATAAAACGTCTGATCATAATAATAGATCATAATAATACAGTTGCCATAAGGTCCCGTTTTTCGTTGGGAACTTCATGGGTTACTCTCGGCCGCGGGGGCAGCTGAAAGGATATGCTGGATATCTACCGGCTTAAAACTTACGTGTTCCTCTGAACGCAATTTGTGGAGGCCATGGTTATGGTAATAGCATTCGTCCGCGTTCCCGACGGGACCATAAGATCCCTACCTCAACCAAATCTAGCACTATCACCAAATAATAGTAATAATACCTTCCCCCAGATCACAGTCTTCAGGATCCAAGAGAGAGCAGAAGGTGGGGAGGTCCAAGAGCTGGATCAGGTCATCCTCACAGCACTGTTCAGGGCGCAGCACCTGTCACCAAGCGAGCAGCTATCCTTGGCGCTCACGTGGAACCGTGTGGACATCGCTCGCTCAGAGATCTTCGTGTATGGACAGGAATGGCCACCAGGTAAGATATGTAATTGTTGGTACTAGAATACACCTTGATAGTTGAATTGATTGAAAAGCAGGTGATTATGTAGTCAAGTCGTCCCTGTAGTTCCGGGATCAGAACAGGGCTACGGTATCACCTGCTTGTTTTAAGAGGCGACTAAAAGGAGATTCCGGGGTTGCGGGCGGCTAGAGTGGGAGCTTGAACCGTCCAGCCAGGCGATCCCGGGAAGGACGGTGGTTTGTGTGGCGCATACCGTCGTAAAGACTAGACGGGGCGATGGCCCCAGCCGCCCATCTGGGAGGTGCCCCTTTGGAAATCCCGGAGTCCTCTTTGTAGCGCCGAGGACGGCCACCGGGGGGCTTTAGTGCGGTAATTTCCCACATAACCCTGCGTCGCTCCTACGGCGTCGGGTACATTCTGAAGGTTTCCCCCTCGAGAACAAAAAGAAAGGTGACTATGTAGTCAACGTATTTGCAAGTAGTCGGTCCGCCCATAAAAGTGCGAAACCTGAAGTTTGTCATGGATGCGTGTCTAACTAGTTATCCCCGGGAACTAAGTCTATTTTATTTATTTATACTTTGTTATTTGTCTCTCTTATCATTTTCTACAACGAATTTATCATATCATACATTTGATTCATACGAGTAGTAACTACTACGACTCAAGGTGATTACACATCAGGTGAAATATTTGACGATTTAGGTTAACTACACAAGTTGACTACAATGTTACGACTCAACATTAACACAACATAATAGAAGGCAAAATAAAGCTGTAGCAGTACCTCGTACCAACACTACCTTCGCAAACAGACAATATGTTGCACAAGCAGCCCATATATATAATATTATAAATAATAATTTAGATATTTATAGACAACTAGCATACGACGTTAAAAAGAACACAACATTTTGGCTCCAAACACTAAATTATAATGACGTAGAAAATCTTTTGAAACGTGTTATATTATAAAATAAGATAAGATAAACATAATACAATTATAGTACACACACACACACACACACACACACACACACACACACACACACACACACACACACACACATACACACACACACACACAAACACACACTCACATTGTATTTCTTTATGCTATATTTAGTTAATAATTGTTAATTAATTAATGTAAGTTACCTCTTAAATGAGTAATTGTAAGATATGGAAGAGCGGGACATCCTGACACAGGTATTAAATTACTTAAAAGGATGTCCCAAACACAGATAATTGTATCAAACTCATTTATGAAATAAATAAATCATTTTTCAAAAAAAAAAAAAAAAATGTATTCGACAGCATATGTGTTGCAAATTAGTTGACTGCTACTTATATAACTCCACATAAGGTAACTACAAATTATGTAGTTACAAATAGGACTACACATTACATGACTTCATATTGGGTGATCACTTTAGGTGACTACTAAAGCTGTGTACAAAAAAAACTACAAGGATAGACTGAACGCTCTTTTTTTATCTGAGTGAAGTAGCCAACGATCATGCAGTTCACCTGATGGTAAGTGATCACTGCCGCTTATGTACATCTGTAATCAACTTTAAACAGAACATGGTTTCCATCTGAAGTCAATCACAGATGCGTTGCTACTCCCGAGGACTATGATGGTCGCCTCATATAAAAGTGTGCCGACAACCACACTCTTCTGTCAAAACGCAAGAAATGCTTCACGATAGAAGTAGGTGTGGCGGTGGTACTTCCGCGGTCGAACTACACTGCTTCTACCACCTTGATATTAGGTGATCACTTTAGGTGACTTCTACAGCTGTCTGCAAAAAATACAACAAAGATAGCTGCTCGTTAGCAGGCTTACCTGAAAAATGCACTAGCTTTTAGCACGTAATATATTCAAATTTAAATTATACAAGCCGAAAGCCAAGAAAAAGCGTGCTGAGCATAATTTAATGCATAGAGACAGCCTGGTAGAAGTTCGTTAAGCAATCTGTTTTAATTTAGAGATCCAATTTAGTAGTTCCAAATTATTTATGAAGCCGCAACCCAGCTCACTATCAGATTATGCCACGCTTGAATATTGCAGATGAAACTGATTTTACTTAATTAAGAGTTCGTTAATTTGTGTTGGCATTAGTGCAATTATTTTTAGAACTAAATGAATTTGTTTTGTACAAGGTAAGCAATTAGTGGAAAGTGAATTCTACTTTGCATGATTGTCTTGTGTGAGAAAGTTTTTATTTTGTGATATGGTTGCTATATACAAACCGATGTATAAAACACCCAGACCCAGGAATTCTTTGTCATTTTGATGCTTATTATAATATCTCTGTCTTAGCACACCCTTCAATTTATTATGGAAATTCTAATTTAGAAAGAATTTATATGAGATGTTCGATACACCAGTGGGTACATAAGGATATTTGCCCGTGGGCATTTTAGATTATGACGTATAAATAGCCAACAATAAAACGGTTCAGTTCATTTTTTTGTTTGTAACTGACATTATTTAGTATAGATCATAATAAATAATGTCAGTTACAAACTTATCTTTACGTTACTTACTTTTGTAAACCCCTCAATTGAACTAATTACAAAGAAAAAAGGCAAACGCGCTGAGCTTCTTGCCAAATCTTCAGTTAAGGTCGTGTTCCGTTTCGATGGTAATATTAGATATAATTGGACACTGTTAAGCAAAAAAGATCCAGTAAACATATTATGTGAAATCGATTTATAAATATATCCATGATCTACTATTGAAGTTTTAAATATGCACAAAAGATATTACTGTCTAAAATGTACATGTTATGTCTTATTACACTGGCGATTTTTAAAAAAGGTACTAACGCTAAGATTTTTTATTTTACGGTCAAACTTTGTACAGCGTTTACTCAAAAGTAAAAAGCTGTTGGATCTTTTCTGCTTAACGGGGTCCAATTGACAATCTGTAAGTGCCTCCTTAGAACTTTACAACGTATAGATATGAAATATTTTATTGATTTGAAATTTATGGTTACACTCGAATGTTGACCAATACGTTAACACTAATATAAGAAAAATAGTTGCTATAAAATGGGTGTTACCTTAACTTATATACAGGTTTTATCGCCCCAGCGCCACAGACATAAAAGCGCGTAAAACAACATGAGGTATTGTTATAACAAAAGTGCTTAACGCAGCGTACGAATATTTGATGAGAGAAATTTGCACGTCAATTTCGGTACTCTGTTTTGTTTCGCAAATCAAATAATTACACTCGAACAAAACCGTTTAAAACAATAGATTTTATAATCGAGAACTCAGAGTTATAATTTGCGTAGAGTGCGTCCATGCCACCAACATTGGTACAAATAGTAAGCAGATGTGCAATTGTCTTTTTAATAAACCTAACGATAACGCCGTCTAGTTACCTTATGGGAAGCGTTCCTCCACCTATGGACTTTGCTACAATAGAGGACTCACCAATACATTTGAAGGAGAACTCTTTTTGTACCTTTTTTGAAGAGCCTAATGATTTGCTTCTAGAATACCTTGGAAGGAAGTTCACGTCTTGCACGTCTGTGGCAAAAGCGAGTGTGTAACCAAATCAAACCGTGGGAGACCGCCTCGATTTGGATTGGAAAAAGTCGGTTCAGTTCGATATAATTGTGTGCACTTGTACATTCTACTAATTTCACAACACATTTGATCGAATCGATTAGAATTTAAGCAACAAAATTTACGGCGAAACGATAGCAAAACTAACTCCTCTGACATTATAACTTCTCGGTTAATACAGCGCATAGCAATGCTTCTGACTCGTAGCTACTGTTTATATTCGATTAGACTCTAATAGTTTTGACAGCTCATTTCCGCGAATCGAAGTTTAATAGTAAAACAAGGAAATTGGCGATGACATAATAGCGAAGCTCTCTCTACTGACAAATAATTATGTATAACTTATTCGTCAAATAATAGAGCAGTGCTTGTTTAGTGGTTGAAACTTGCCCTCTCGATCGGACGGTCCAAGGTTCGAATCCAGGCAGGCAACACTGATTTTTCTTAAATTATGTGCATGCCAGAAATTAATTGTCACTGCCTTTCGGTGAAGGAAAACATCGTGAGGAAACCTACACACCCGAGAGTTCTCGAAAGTGTGTGAAGTCCACCAATTCGCACTTGACCAGCACGATGGACTATGGCCTAAACTCTCTCATTCTGAGGGAACACCCGTGCCCAACAGTGGGACAATAATGGGTTGACGTGATTCGCCAAATAGTGCGCATAGCAATATATATATTATTCTTTTACTTTGTATGTGTGTAAGTTATCTTTTTTATTATTTCATGTTGTATATGTGTGTTGCGTTTGGAAATGTGGTTTTCTTTCTTTCAATAGTTCCAACCTCTGCCTCCTGTTCATACGCTTAGGCTCGCTCTACACTTTATTACTCTGAGGTCGTCTTTCATTCAATTGTAAATACACGCAATATTCAAATTGGACCAGTTAGCCCGGTGCAAAGGGTGTTTTAGAATTATTTATTTTGCTTGTTCTATGTACATTGGAGTTTCATTTCGTTTTTACCTGCGTAAATTAAGCTGCTGAAGTGTATTTGAATTTCTCTTATTATTAGGTAAATTTCGTACATTCTTACATGTAATTTTATTCTAATGGATTAAATTTAGAGAAGGCAGAGCAATTTCAGCCTTTTTTATAATTTGGAAATTTTATTGTGTTCATTTATTACGTTTTGTAATAAAAACTGCTTTGTAAAATATGAATTTTATTTTACAATATTACTTACAGAGCGTCCTTTATATATTTTTATTTACCTAATACATTATATTTTTATCTACCAACTGTATGATTGCTTAATATATGTATTATGCTTTAGATGTGAATTACTCTTCGCCTACAGCCTGGTTTCCTCGTCAACCTATTATTGTCCCACTGCTTGGCGCGGGTCTCCTCTCAGAATGAGAGAGTTTTAGGCCATAGTCCACCGCGCTGGCCAAGTGCGAATTGGTGGACTTTACACACCTCCGAGAACTTTTTTTTACAGGACTCTCGGGTGTGTAAGTTTCCTCACGATGTTTTCCTTCACCGAAAAGCAGTGGTAATTAATTTCTAATACATAGTTTTAGAAAAATCAGTGGTGCGTGCCTGGGTTCGAACCTCGGACCTCTCGATTGAAAGGGCAAGTTTGAACCATTAGGCTATCACTGCTCCTCAGCCTGGTATTACTTTACATTATTTACCATCAGGTGGACTGCATGCTCGTTTGCTCCTGCAGTTTGCACATTCGCGTCTTCAGTATTCGCCTCTAATTATTTTTTCTGTTCGCGGATAAATAATAGTTTAAAAAAACTAAAAAACACGCTTTTTATAGAAAACCGACCTAAAAAATAGAAAATAAATTTAAATGAATTTAAATTAAGAAAATAGTGTTAAAAATTTCAATGAATATAAATTAATAATATTGTGAATAAAAAAAAAATATTTTATTTAAAAAAAAGCGTGGGGTGTTTTTTAAGATATTATCGAAATGATAATCACTCTACTCATATCTGTCAATAAAATATCTCTAACCATTGACACCATGCACCCCACGCTTTTTTTTTAATAAAATATATTTTTTTTATTCACACTATTATTAATTTATATTCATTGAAATTTTTAATACTATCTTCTTAATTTAAATTCATTTAAATTTATTTTAAATTTTTTATTTCGGTTTTCTATAAAAAGCGTGTTTTTTAGTTTTTTTTAACTATTATTTATTTACACTGATTACGCAAGCAATAAATAAGATCTAACTAACATCCTTCATTCACTACGTTCTTTAGTCTTCAACCCGAATTTCACAGCGAGCTGCCCTTCGAAACAACTTAGGCTAGGTTATTAACTGGAGCTCAGAAACTCGCAAAGTGGCCAGTCTCATATGCTAAATTGCCTGAACGGTGCTTTACTTAACGATGTCACTTTTATGGCCACTTTGAAATTCTAAGGCTTCTCCATTTTAAGTTTTAAAGATCATATTAAGTGCGGTGTCACTTGATGCTCGTAAATTGTTGCTTGTTTTCTTTTATCTGATTGAAGTAGCAAACGAGCTTGCAGTCCACCTGATGGTATGTGGTCACTACCGCCCATGGACATCTGTAATCATACAGAACATGGATTCCATCTGAAGTCAATCACGGATGCGTTACTACTCCCAAGGTCGAGGTCCCGATGGTCGTGTGAAAGTGAAAGTGTACCGGCAACCACACTCTTCTATCGAAATTCGAAACGCAAGAAATGCTGTACGCTAGAAATAGGTGTGACGTTGGTACTTCCCCGGTCGAACTACACTGGTTCTACCACCTTTAATAATAAAATAATTGTGTGGAAAGAGTGGTAATAATTATATTTTCGGCGCCTATAACTCTATACTATACCTTATTAGGCGGGGGTAAAGTTTTTGGAGCATAGGTATATATGTATGTATAATATGTGTATGGTATGTATGTAGAGCAGTGATAGCCTAATTGTTGAAACTTGCCCTCTCAATCGGAAGGTGCGAGGTTCAAACCCAGGTGACGCACCACCGATTTATGTGCGTATTAGAAATTAATTATCACTGCTTTTCGGTGAAGGAAAACATTGTGAGGAAACCTATACACCTGAGAGTTCTTTAAAAAAAAGTTCTCGGAGGCGTGTGAAGTCACGGTTGACAACACACGTATGTAAAACGTAGGCGTACATACCTACTCACATACATATCTACATACAAGGGATAGTTTACGACTGGAAATAAATATGTCACAATGAAAAATAAAATATTACATTTCTTCAAGAAAAGACTGCTGTTTATTTGACAAACATTATACAAACAAACATTAAAGTTTCTAAATTCAAACATTTGGTTTAAGTTGTGACAACTCAATTCATTTTATCAGTGAATTCGTATAGCGTGGCGACGCATGTCACAGCGACTGGCTATTGGCGTCGCCACGCTAATAGTCAGTATGACCCGCCGCTACAAATGATTCACATCAATAAAAACTAAAAATTAAATAAATATAAGACCTAAAACTTAAGTTAACAAGCTCGTAAATATAGTAACTTCGCTAAATACAATAATTACGAAAGTTAGAACACAAGATAGTGCCCGAAGCAGCTCCGAAACTAAGTACAATAATTAAAAAGAACGGCAACAGTAAACTAAGATAGGACAAAACCACGTTGGAGCACATTGTTCTCATTGTTCTATTTGACCCGTGCTCGAGAACAAAAGAACAATTTATTATTACAAAAAGAACAATTTATTTTCATTCCCGCGCCAATATTGCGGTACCTTTATGTTTATAACTCCAATATTTTGTATCTAACTTTTAATTCTGCTGGGTAATGCTCTGGCTTTCGTGTTGTTAAGACACAAAAAATATATTTGTGTCTGATTCTTACTTTATGTTGTTATGCGAAAACTTTATAATTAAAAAATACAGTTAATTGTCAACTTTTTTTAAATCAGAGTAAATCAATTTTTTACGCTAATATTCCACACACATTTTCATATGTTTTTGTTATAAAACAACCCACCAGATGACATACGTAAGCGACTTTAAATGAAATAGGGGTCGTATACCGAGTCAATGACTAAGGCGTTACTACTGAGACTGAAGGAGGACTGAGATGGTCGCCTCATATAAAAGTGACCTGGCAACAGGGTTGCCAGACGTCCCGCCAAAAGCGGGACCGTCCCGATTTTTTAATGAAAATCAGAAGTCCCGCGCGGGACAGGCTCAGTCCCGCTTTTTGGGAAGAACTGAACTTTTCCCAAAAAAAAGTCGCCAATTGCAAATGTAAGTAGAACTGCAGTTTGTCGACAAACAAAAAAAGGTCGCCAATTCTATACCAATTTAGGTCGATCTGAAGTTCGTCGACCAAAAAAAAGGTCGCAAATCCTCCGGCCCCCTACACCAAGGAGAATTTTATGTCTGTGAGACGCGAGGCCCTTTGTACCGCGAGGGCTACTGTCCTGCTTTTGACTATGGAATCCCGCTTTTTCACTCACAAAATTACTAAATTATGACGTACTAAAAAAAATCTGGCAACGCTACTCATTCTACTTAGCTATTTAAATTAAGTGAAAATAGTTTATTTTTCTCACAAAGAAGGTCTTAGGCTAAGGTACAATGATTTAAAACATAGAACCTACGATATGTTAACATTTCGAAGTGAGAACCGAAAAATCTAGACTCAGAAAACACCACAATCACTTTGTCAATTTACATCTAAATTGATGTGAATTGATCTAACGATAATTATCTACATCGACACTGATGCTATCGATACCAAACTAACCCAACTTCCATCCCCAGGAGCATTGGACGAAGCAATGATGCAGGCGCTGGAACACGACAGAATCGACTTCGTGAAGCTTCTCCTGGAGAACGGGGTGTCCATGAGGAAGTTTCTCACCATTCCTCGGCTCGAAGAACTGTACAACACGAAGAGCGGGCCCAGCAACACTCTGCGGTATATCCTGAGGGATGTGAGGCCTCATCTTCCTAGGGGCTACGTGTACACACTCCATGATATAGGCCTGGTCATCAATAAGCTCATGGGAGGTGCCTACAGGTATTGACAACATTATTGACAATATTAATGTCCAAACACGCTTTCACGCTTTCTACACTCATAGCTCACTTGGAATTTCTCCTGTGTCGTGGGTACCATGGACACACACAAGACGAATACACAAACACCCAGACCCAGAACATGAATCTAAACTCATCATTCAGATACCTGTCTGGCCGGGAATCGAACCCAGAACCGATTGCGCGTCAGACCGGTATGGTAACCGCTCCGCCACGCTGGTCGTCAAACTGCTTGTTATTTAAAAAAATAGCAAAGGGGCATGCAGTTGACGTGATAAGTCGCACTGCCTCACATGGACACTTGTGAGCCATACCGGATCAGATAAAGAATTCTACCTGGAATGTACTACAGATGCGTTGCTACCACTGACAACAAATTTGGAACGCCTCGGATGAGTATGTCTACTAAGATCTACAATCCAAAATACTGCAGCGTTTAACAATATTATTGTTAAGCAGACATAAGTGTTTGTGGTACAAAGTTAAATCACAAAAAGTTTCAAGGTTATGCCTCCACAAAATCTTTAGCAACGAAATAACAAATTAGCATACTTTTTACTTTTCTTAACATATTTTTGCATTCACTAAACAACTACCTGTTGAAAGTATAAGAAAATTTCCACTCGATTACGGCCGCATCACTGACTTGATCAATTGATTAATTTGCACTACAAATAGAACCATTTCCTTTTGAAAGTACGTTGTCATAGGAAATAGCGACGCTTCTGTTATTATTTTCAGAGAGGTTTTTTTGTTCTGTATGAAGAGAATTATTATTATTAGTAACATTATTACATGCTAAGGCAAACCTCACAGAGTTTATCTAATCATTCTAATTCATTTGCCCAGCTTCGCAAAGTAATCATATGCCGTCCTGCGAAGTAGGTAATACTCTTGGCGTTCAACATACATCTATAGTCTGGTTCCTAGCCACCAAAATGTTTAGCAATGTAATTGATTTACTTAAAGATTACTGATTTCCATGACCGGCAGTGGTCACTTACCATTCGGTAGACTACCTTTTCGTTTGCTACTTCCATAAAATATACCCCACATATAAAAACTAACATTCAACACAATAAATGGTAATCATAAACAATATAACACATTACATGTTTCCCTGAAATGAGGCGAGTTTATTGCATTTTCATGAGTCCATTTCTCAGATTGTCAGTGATCGATAGGTTTCCCTTTGTGACGGGAACAAAGCCAAAGTTACCACACAATAAAATTTAGGAGCCGGTGAACTGTGATGGATATAGTGTTGAGTATTCGCGGGTTCGGAAATTGAACTATCGTGCTGTTGCTGTAATATTTTGCGCGTCTTTACTTTTGTTTCTCGACAATTTAAGTGAGTTGTTACTTTCGCAATGGTACTAGTTGTTTTCCCTAAATATTCATTTTTTGTTTCGTTTTTAGTTTCAAATTTAATCGTTTTGTTGCTTTCCAATCCCAAATTATTACAAAAAGGCATATTTTTTTACAATTGTATTTTTTTAGTACTTACTGTAATATATTTATTTATTGTATAATATTGTACTTTATTCTCGTTATTATGAGTGAGATCATCTTGAGTCAATGTAAACATTAAAAAAGTCATTGTAAAATTTGCAGTAGACAAACATTAGAAGCATTGTTTTTATCCTATTTGTCGACAAATCAGTTGCATAAATTTGACGAAAATCATTATTTAGCGTTATTTTTATCAGTGATCGATAGGTTTCCTTTGTGATGGCAACAAAGCCGGTAAAGTTGCCATACAATAAAATTTAGGAGCCAGTGAACTGTGATGCATTCTATATCCAATATTCGCGCGTTCGGAAATGGAAGTATTGTGCTGTTGCTGTAATGTTTTCTTCCTATATCATTGTTATTGAATAGTATTAGTTTGATATTAGTTACTGTCGCATAATTTTAATCTTTTGTTTCGCTTTTAGTTTTAAATTTATTTCTTTTGCTGCTTTCATGCACCACATTAATACATAATCTGAGAGCCATATTTATTTAAAAATTGTATGTTTTGACTATTCACATTATTATTATTTATTTATCCTCATATTTTTTTTATAAAATATCGTAATTTTGAGTAAATATAAACACTGTAAAACCTGTGTAAAATTTAGAGTAGGTATGTATAAAATCTTCAGAAGCTTTGTTTTCTTCTATTTAATTTCCCGGGAATTTAGATGACGAAAATCATTAATTCTTCCATGTTACATTACACATAAACTAACAATAACAATAATCTTGTACTTACTCTGTGTCACTTTTAAAAAACTATAAAAATTAAAAATCCTAAAGGTGCTACTACACTCGCCGCAAGTTCCGTCCGATCTACGCGAAGGTGATGAACAAGAGTGTGAACGTGCACCGCAACAGCGCGTCCTTCACCCGCCACAACGCGGGCGGCCTCTCCCTCATCACCGGCTTCATGCCTGTCACCACCGAGATGGCGCTCTTCGATTATCCCTTCAACGAGCTTCTTGTAAGTACTTATTGATATCACGTCGGGGTCACTACCATTGAGTCTCTGTGTAAGTGTTCTGAATGGCTTATGCAGGAAAATAAAATAAAGTCTCTATATTGATTCACAACGTTTATTACGATATACCGAGTACGTACACGTGTTCTCATTACCATAGCTAACTAGGGACTACTTTTTGTATGTTTTGTTATATGCTTCCAACGAGCAACATACATTTTGCTGTGTCAGTCCCCACAATAAAAATTTCAAAGTTTGTGGGGTTCTTTGAACGTCATCCGCTCTTCCACTTCGTGCCTGTTAGCACTGAGATGGCGCTCTTCCCTTCAATGAGCTTCATATAAGTACTATCTTTGATAACACCGCTACACCGCTACACTTATTTCTATTGTCTTCAGATAAAACCTATATTCTATGTGAAGCTGCTTACAGATGTCCTTGGGCGGCAGTGATCACTGACCAATAGGTGGACTGCATGCTTTTTGCTACTTCAATCTTATACAAAAACTAGTTGACCCGGTGAACTTCGTTCCACCTAAAAGTCAAAAATCTAAAATTATCAGTGATTTTCTACTATAATATCCATGTATTATACATAAAAACCTTTCTTTTGAATCACTCTATCTATTAAATAACTGCATTAAAATCCGTAGCGTAGTTTTAAAGATCTAAGCATACATAGGGTTAGACAGCGGGAATCGACTTTGTTTTATACTATGTAATATATAAGCGAAGGTTTGTGAGGATGTATGTGTTTTTACTCAACCACCACCCGCCAGGTTCCGCTGAAATTAAGCCAACACATAGTTTAAGTTGAATAGTCTGACTTAAATTATCACTAGAATACTCATTACCGTGGTAGACGTGCCCGATGCAGGTAAGGTCGCGTAATAATATTTTTTTTTCGAGGGGGAAACCTTCAAATGGTATCCGACGCCGTGGGAGCAACGTAAGGCTATGTGGGATTTTTACCACACTAAAACCTCCCTGGTGGCTGTCCTTGGTGCTATAAAGAGGACTCCGGGATCTCCAAAGGAACGCAACCGGAGTCCTCTGAGCGCGTTGCCCCATCGGTCTCCTCACAGATAGGTGACTGGGCCTACCGCTCCGTCTGGTCTTTACGACGGTATGCGACCACACATACCGCCGTCCTTCACGGGGTCGCCTGAACGACCGGTTCGAGCTCCCACTCTAGCCGCCCGCAACTCCGGAAGCCCCTTTTAATCGCCTCTTACGACAGGCAGGAGATACCGTAGCCCTATTCTAATCCCGAAACTACAGGGACGCGCAGGAATAACCTAGTAAATCAGAAATGTATGTATTGAGTTATGTAAATCAGAAATATCGTAACTAAACTTCACTAAGTAAATGCAATTAATATTAATTTATTAAAATAACTATATTTACATTTACGAAGTTTCTTCGTTAGTTCTCAATAAATTTCAAATAAAAATACTACAAAAGTATGAGCAATATCTTGTTATATTTTTGTTCTAAGTTAATAACTAAAGACTAAACATAACTTCTTATAAATACCATTTAATTTTAATATTATCTAAATATTTCGTCTTTTCTTTACTGTACTTTATTTTTAAACTAAATCTTACCTGCTATAATAACGTAGGCTGTATTTAGTGAATTAGGTGTTTTGATAAAAATTACTTTTCTTGGATAATTTTACATCAGTCTTTCTGTATCAAAAACTTAGTTTTCTATCACGTCAATAACAAACAATGCAGTAGAATCGAAATCTTTACAAAAATAAAAGTTAATGAAAATGAATTTCATTTCTAATATTACAAGGTGATAGAACCAATGTAGTTCGACCGGGAAAGTACCACCGTTACACCTATTTCTAACGTCAAGTATTTCTTGCGTTTCGATGGATTGGTGTGGTTGCCGGCACACTTTCATATGAGGCGACCATCATAGTCCTCGGAAGTAGCAACGCATCTGTGATTGACTTCAGATGGAACCCATGTTCTGTATGAAGTTGATTACAGATGTCCATGGGCGGCAGTGACCACTTACCATCAGGTGGACTGCATGCTCGTTTGCTACTTCAGTCAGTTAAAAATAAAACAAATAATCTCCATTCCTTAGATGTGGGCAGTTCTAACGAAGAGACACCAGATGGCGTTACTAATGTGGACTCACGGGGAGGAGGCATTAGCGAAATCGCTCGTTGCTTGCAAACTTTATAAAGCGATGGCACATGAAGCCGCAGAGGATGATATGGAGACTGAGGTGTATGAAGAGTTGAGGCATTATGGCAAGGAGTTTGAGACCAAGGGTAAGTAAAAGAGTTTAAATTAAAGCTAAAACTTTTTGAAAATGTGATAATATCTAACATATATCTTACTACACACTCGGAAAACTTAACTATAAATTTTCATTTTTATTCAAGATATAAGTAATTCAATGAAATTACTCTATTTAATTTCATTGAATAGGTCCATCAATCCGCACTTGGCCAGCGCGGTGGACTATGGCCTAATCTCTCATAGAATCTGAGAAGATCCAGCAGCGGGACAATAATGGGTTAACGAGTACTCTATTTAATTACATTAACATAACTGTTTATACCTTGATGCGTGCAATAATTAATGCAAACAATTTTATTTAATATCAACACAATTCAGTTGAAAAGAAATACGATGACAACAAAATTAATAGCAAATATTAATATGACGATCAAATTATTGTTTATACATTTGTTACTTACATAAACTCCATAAAGTATGAAACCAGTCGAACATGAAATCCCATTAGCATTTATGTACTCGCGCGAATGTACATACAACTATATATATGTATAAACTACAGAACTCCAACTGAACATGCAATGGAACATGATATTGATATTCAAGAACGCAATATGGCGACAAATTCGAGTATTGTACAAGTTTCAATACTCGGTAATTTCGGAAACCACTTTGCGTTAACCCTGCCAAAATGTATAATGCGGAAGCTTAATTAATTTGAAATACCGCAAGCCTGTTATTACCGACCATTACAGCTAAAATTATTGCATTAATTTATTGACATGTAATTACTCATTCCATGAAATTAAGGTTATTTACCTATAACTCACCATTACACTCAAGCTTGGAAATTGTCAGTTTAGGTTTATAACAAGATATAATTGAGCCCAAATGTCTTTGTGTTTTTTCTTTAGCAATTGGTTTTTCTCTTGCAGCATTAGAATTACTAGATTATTGTTATCGGCAAGACGATGACCAAGCTCAGCAATTATTGACGTGCGAACTTCAAAATTGGTCTGGACAAACTTGCCTAAGCCTCGCCGTTGCGGCAAACCATCGTGCCCTACTAGCCCACCCCTGTTCTCAAATCATCTTAGCTGATCTGTGGATGGGAGGTCTCCGAACACGAAAAAACACCAACTTGAAGGTAAGTCCTGACAAAATTATCGACTCAAATCTTTCTTTCCTCATTCACCTTGTTAACGCACAGACTTGTCATTGGCACGTCGTAGCATAGATATTGTTAGAGAATAACTCTTAACATGATCAACCGTAATGAGTAATTACGAGTCATAGATGTCTGTGTGTCAATGAGCTTTGTAACTCGGATCTGCATGATGCCGAATCGACGCCGATTATTCCCACGATCGAATGTTGCAACTCATTTTGTACTTGATTTCCCTTTTTTGTAAATAATGTATTTCACCGTAATGAATTTGATGACTTTGACGATATAAGACTAAGCGTAATCGGCGTCTCGACCCCTTTGGATTAGTTAAACGTAGCATGTAACGCTTCAAGTCAAAGTGAGTTAGTTAGCATCGATCGAGCAGCATTTCCTTTGCCACATCGGCTTTGTCGTGATGTCAAAGGTAATTCTGAGCCTGCTGTGTCCGCTGTACATTCTACAACTGGAGTTCAAGTCGAAAGAGGAGCTGCAGCTGATGCCGCAGACGGAGGAGGAGCATCTTGAGAATGAGAGCATGGAGGATGACAGAAGCACCAAGGATCCAACGGACGCGGAGGTAATGTTTCATGTTTAGTTGCTTTCCATCTCGCTTCTTATGCTAGTCCTAGATTTCATAAGTAGGGTCTTTCCCAGATATGGTTTCAAAATCATTAGATTAGAATAAATACTAATTATTATTCTTCAAAATGAAAACGGTAGTTGGTGATATTTCCATTTTAGGTGTCACTAATTCACTTACATTCGCATAACGAACTGCACGGATGAGCGCTATTTGATTAGAAGCATCTCATACAAAATCTAAAGACTTTGAAACTGACTTTGTAAATGTACAATTGTATATATATTGTGATTAACATCTAAAACCTGGAACATACTAACTCACTTGTAAAAAACTTACTTTGACAATAGATAAATACGTACCTGTAGGATAATATGATGAAAATATAAATGAACTTGTTAAAATAGGTGGGAGTAGTGAAGAAACGCACGCTCTCGATCAAGAAGATCATTCCACCGGGACAACCGAATAAAAATACACAGGTAGACGGTTGGCTAGCCTTTTTGAAGTCGCAGAAATCTGTGATACGAACACAAATGCACATAAAGTACTTGAATATGCACATTTTATTGAACTCAATGTAGTATGTAAATATGAACACTTGAAACACACTTTATCTTGCAATCTTGCAACACTTTTTCTCAAGAGGCCTCTTGCACTTTAAATTTTCTCTAACCATAGAAATATAAAAATTAAATAATTCTCGTTAAGATTGTAAGTTCCAAAGTCAAACGAACGACACAATAGTAAAATGTCAAATTAAAATTGAGTTTAACAATAGAAGACAAGAACTTAAGTTAACATTACTAGAAATCCCGTGACTATTTTTCTATGTTTAACTTGAGCTTCTTCTTAAATTCTATTTATTTGATATTACTTTGATCGATTGGTATCGATTGCAAATACAAATTTTCTTTACCATTGGCGTTATTCTTAAGACATGTAATTTTGTCATTTTTTAAAATGCTCTTTATCTTAAGAAACTCCTTAATGATTACCTTATTTTTCTTCATCATACGACTCATCTAAAAATCTTTAATATTAAAAACGAACATTGAGCAAAGAACTTCAGTGTGTGTTGTAATACGATTTATTCCAAATTTTCTTTTTAATTTTGAAAAGTTGAAGCAAGAATGTTTTTCGTAATTTATTAAAATGGTCTTAATCCTTTGAAATTCATCCCTTCATGTAATTATAAACTTGAACGAAAGTAATTAGAAACTTAGATTTCTTAGAAGAAAAATACTGACTTAGTTATTTATAAAAGCAATGATTAAACTTTAGCAATATATTTCTAAGATAATTTATCAAATTTAAGCGATTACTAGTTTTAATCAAGTGTTTAATAATAAAGCAATATACAATAAAATTCATGTTGTAATGAATTTTAATACTTTTGATACTAAGCTAAGGATAATTACTGATTCTCGAGTCAAGTTTATTTATATTCAATTTCTCTTTTTGACTTTTTAGTAGGATAAAAACCCTCTTATTTGGAATAACTACAAAATTCCCCGTTTTGTATTTTATTATAGCTATATCTTACGAAACGTTAATTAACTTTGTTATATTTTTACTAGTTTAATTTTACTGTGGAACATTTAAAAGCTTTACTTTTTTCTAAGACTATGACTATTGATTTTAATTTAAATCTTATATCGATTGTGAAATCACTAACTTCTCTTAGCTTTATACAAATAATGAACAGTAGTTTACATCTATATCTTTTATAATATTTGTATTAGAATCACCTTCAACGACCTATTTACTTTAATCTTAGAAATATTCAACATGAAGTACAATATTGTTGCACAATTGTGTTCGTATTACATGCAAGCAACCGTTGAATGTGGCATCGAAGCTTAATAAATGTAGGCTTCAATTTTTGTTGTGCAATCTATATTTTTTTTTATTCATCGATGATGTTTTTCTACACATATGTCTATATCACTGATTTTATTTTAGTTTTTGTTGACCGTTTATGCATCACACCTTTACATCCACCCTTTTTCATATTCAAATCTTTTCACGTAAAAATAAAGGGGCACTAAAAAGTCTGTAATAAAAATGTACCTTTCTATCACTTTATGTTCGAGAAGTGCGAACGAATCTTACCTTTCTTTACGATGCTATAAAACTGTGGGTGCCATTAATTAAATATACTTTACAATGTTGAATTTTACACCCAAAGGTGAGACATGAATGGGACATTTCAAATTTGTCAGATTTTCACTGACGTCAGTGTTGATGATAGTATCTTTTAGCCAATGGTTTTCGTAAGCTATAAAAATGCGTATTATTTTATCTTTAGTATCCATTTCGACTGCTTCTTTAAGTTTATTGTCGAATTCAATCCTTAGATACTAAGCTGTTTTATTTTCTTTCACTGTCTTTGTAACTAAATGGGTCGATTTTTTAAATCATTCGCTTTTTGCTTACATTTTTGTTTACTAATTATATTTCATTTCCATTCTGCAATTGCTACTTTTGTGAAAGTGATAAATGTTCTCTCATTAATATAATGTATGTTACTATGTTTAATCTGAAAACACCAATATTTCGACGTAAAACTAATATTTTCACACTGATTTCTGTATCTTTACTAATTACATCTTCTAATTAAACTTCGACTAACTTATCTGACGTCTGTAGTGTATCTATTAATCCGAATTTAATTATTTCTCTCCACATTTCTAAACTTAACGAGCAGCCTTCTGAACTTGCAATACTTCTTTCGACTCTTTTATCTATTTTCCTAACTGAACGTCGTGATAACGTCTATACGATTTTCTCTGGACTCAAGCAGGCGTTGATTGGCTCAGGGGCCGAATGTGAAACCCGTGTCGATCAGAATGGAAAAGTTGGTAAAATAGGATGGGAGCCCTCGTACAGAGAGTTGCCGGAGTACCACGCGCCTGAGGACAAGCGAATGAGGCCTTTACGACTGAGAAAGAAGATTTACGAGTTCTTCACGGCGCCTATCACCAAATTCTGGGCTGATTCAGTGAGTACTTTTTATTTATTGTCACAATATTAGTATCAGGTAGAAAGAGTATAAAAATCTAGCTGACCCGACAAACGTTGTTTTGCCATATAAAAAATAAATAAGGGTGGACAACCCTTAAGGGGGTATTAAAAATAGATGTTGGCCGATTCTCATAGATACCGGATAAGCACAAAAAATTTCATCAAAATCGGTCAAGCCGTTTCGGAGGAGTATGGCAACAAAAACTGTGACACGAGAATTTTATATATTAGACAAGCGTTAAGAAAGCAGTCATACTAGTCAACGCTTTGTTATGGCTCAGTCGAGTATTAAAATATCAGAATTATTATAAGGA
The DNA here is from genome assembly GCA_949699795.1 of Spicauda simplicius. Classification (NCBI taxonomy): domain Eukaryota; kingdom Metazoa; phylum Arthropoda; class Insecta; order Lepidoptera; family Hesperiidae; genus Spicauda; species Spicauda simplicius. The sequence continues at coordinate 15,734,196 of OX453071.1, read as the reverse complement.
CTTTCTGGAAAAAAGTTAGAACTAAAAAGTAAACCGAACCCACAACGTTGCGTAGAATTGTAAAGTAGTCGATCACTTTTTTGAATTTTACAGGCAGAAAAATACAGCAACTTTTAATATTCAAAGATATAATAGAACGGATCTGTGAAACTTGTTACTCGGACAGTTTAAATAAATTCAAAATCTATAATGAAATTCAATGGTCTAAAATGACTTTATTAATTAAATATGCATTTAGAAGGAAATTCACACACAATGCTGTTTAATATTATAATTATTTTGTTCGTGAAACAGTGTGGTAAACGGAATTTCAATGGAATATTAAATGTAGTTTTGTAAGCACGACGTACTTTTAACCTTAATATACACAAATTTAATTAAAGTTTAGCTTTTCGATTCCATGAAAGGTTTTAACATGATATATTTTTTAATATTGTTTTTGATATACCATTTTCGTTTCAAATATATATTATAATGTTATTGTTTTCGTTGTTATAATATTTTTTAATAAGCGATTTTTTGAAACAGGTGTGAAACATATGTATAATGAGGTTCCTATCGTTTACAGTTGCTAACAATTTTATTCCACAAAATATACGTTTTATCCATCACTGCAAATAATGCTTCAGGATTTATTCTATAAATTTAATTTGTATAAAATGATTATATTTATCTGAATGGCTATTTTTATCTGGATACGGCAGCTGAAATTTTGCTTTAATTTTAAAACAGGAGAAACCCTTCATTATACAGTTGCTAATAATTTTATGCCACAAATTATTCGTTTTATCCATTACTGAAAATAATGTTTCAGGATTTATTCTATAAATTTAATTTATATGAAATGGTTATGTATGATAACAAAATATATTCTGACCTATTTTTATCTGGATACGGCACCTGAAATTTTGCTTTATTTTAAAAACAGGAGAAACCCTTCATTATTTTTAATAAATGTTCGCCAAATATGTATTTTTGTCCGTTATTTTGTATTAATGAATGCACATATATAAGTTTTCAAAAAATGTTTGTTTTTTATAATATTAAAGTAGCAAACGAGCATGCAGTCCACCTGATGGTAAGTTGTCACTGCCGCCCATGGACATCTGTACACAACTTTATATTGAACATGGGTTCTATCTGAAGTCAATCACAGATGCGTCGCTACTCCCGAGGACTAAGATGGTCACCTCATATAGTGTGCCGGCAACCACACCCTTCCAACGAAATTGTTTTACGCTAGAAATAACGCAGATGTCGCATCTGTAAGCAACTTCATACAGAACATGGGGTTCTCATATTGCATCAAATCTATTGCAATTATGTGAACATAATTTATATTATAATATATTCACAATTTATTATGCTAATTCCTTAAACTGTTCTCGCGCCTTTCTTTGAGAACTTCAACTTTACTTTAGCTACCTAATCTCAAGTAATTACGATACCGATTTGTCGATATTATAAGTAGAGACTGCTTCTGACGCGTATTAACGGCCCTTAAACGATAATCGATAATCCTTTTTGTAGCTTAAATATGCCTCGTTTACCAAGAATCTTAGTTTTTATGAGCTAGAATAATTAAACGGCACAGTTTTATAGGAGGCGGCTGTTTTAACCCTCGGGAGTAGCAACGCATCTGTGATTGATTTCAGATAGAACCCCTGTTCTAAATAAAATTGGAAGGTGGTAGAACCAGTGTAGTTCGACCAGGGAAGTACCACCACCACACCTATTTCTAGCGTGAAGCATTTCTTGCGTTTCGATAAAAGGGTGTGGTTGCCGGCACACTTTCATATGAGGCGACCATCATAGTCCTCGGGAGTAGCAACGCATCTGTGATTGACTTCAGATGGAACCCATGTTCTGTATGAAGTTGATTACAGATGTCCATGGGCGGCAGTGACCACTTACCATTAGGTGGACTGCATGCTCGTTTGCCACTTCAGTCAAATAAAAAAAAAATGCTTACAGATGTCCGTGAGCGGCAATTTTCACTTACAACCAGGTAGACCGCATGCTCATTTGATACTTCAGTCTTACATTTAAAAAAGGGTACATCTCCTCACACAAAAGAATAATGACTATAGAACTTTGTAAAAAACATCTAGTAGAAATTACAGAAAAAACGTTAAAATATTTACAAATTTAAAAATGTAGAATATACATTTTTTTTTGTAATAATGAAGTAGCAAACGACCATGCAATCCACCTGATGGTAAGTGGTCACCGCTGCCCATGTCACTTTGTAAGCAACTTCATATAGAACACAGGTTCTATCTAAAGTCAATCACAGATGTGTTGCTACTCCCGAGGACTAGGATGGTCGCCTCATATAAAAGTGTGGCAACCACACCCTTCCATCGAAACGCAATGAATGCTTCACGCTAGAAATAGGTGTGGCGGTAGTACCTCCCCGTTCGAACTACACTGGTTCTACCACCTTCAAAAATATAATATAAAAACATATAATGAGTTTACGATTTTTAAAGGCGACGGTATCTAAAGCTATCTTTTAACAAACTGGCATCGCCGGAGGACCCAAAATAATTGGTACTGTGTTTTAGGCGACGATAAAAACTGACCTACTTTCATTTTTCTTTTATTTCTTATATAAATTATGAAGGAATTGGTTAGTCCCGTGACTTCGCCTGCTTCGGTCACGTATACCACAGTAATGAGTATGCTTTGTGCTAATCTAGTTCATAAACTCTGTGTGTGTCAAATTTCAGCGAAATTCGTTCGCAAATTTGCTTCTGGAAAGAAAGAAAGAAAGATCTTTATTTACTCAATTTTTGGGTTAAAATAATATTGATTACATATGATATTTAAAAAGGGCGACAAAAATTTAATATACCGGTTCTTATCATCTTATCAACCCATTATTGGCCCACTGCTGGGCACGGGTCTTCTCTCAGAATGAGAGAGTTTTAGGCCACAGTCCACCGCGCTGGCCAAGTGCGAATTGGTGAATATACCGGTTAAGGTGTTCTAAATGTATGGCACTCACATATTCGTATTTATCAATAAAAGACTTACAAGTACACACTATATTACACTATATTAATATAAATATGTCGGATTCGGTTATTTTGAATAGAAGCGGTAGGCGCGTTGATCTGTGCTAATTTCTTTTCGTCGCGTTTTGGCAGAGTCGTGTAGTCAGCCGAGGGTGGCATAGACAATAAAAGTTTACGTCACTCGAAAAATGGCGGCAACACGGAACTGTCCCTCCGTTTCGTGCTTTACAAAATTAATTACCATTTGAATGTATTAGTTGCTGTATTTGTGTTAGAACACTTTGGGATAATTGTATCAAGCGAATTAACGCCAAGATTTGTTATTTTGCATGACACCCATAGTGGCCCACACCATCTCTGAAGATATTGATGTCGAGTAAAACAAAAGCCGACAAATAAAATATATGTATTTAAAGTAAAACTTTCTCAATTTATAAATTGCTATCAGGTCATATCAGAAAGGCATATTCGCTTGCTACTTCAAGCAGATAAAATATCGCTAAATTTCATGACCTTATATGATACATCATCTTTTTTAACGATCAACGCCGACTCTTGTCCACCAAACAAAAGATGCTGAAATGCTTTGTGGTCATGGTTTATACGAAATATATCGAGAACTGATAGGGAAGTAAGGTTTCTTTGTTGCGACCACGCTTAGGCATAAGGAGCACAAATCGCTTTCCGACGGGTATATTGATAATGTGAAAAAGACGTTAGATTAAAAAAGACCAGTTGAAATAACAATAAGGATACCAATTATGGAAGGCCTATATCCAACGTCAGAAAAATAGGCCCAAAAGGCTGATTAATGAATGAACAACATGCTCATCTATTACTTCCACTTACATATAAATACTAGCAGAATCAGAACTTTGTTCGCGCAGACTATAATGTTATCCAACCATTATACATTTGAGCACCACTCCTGAACATGTCTCTCCCCCCATCCATAATGGGGATTTATCAATAGTCCTAGTCAGCAGTGGGTATAGAGGTCCCAAAAAATTTTGCGACGACTGCTTTGCGTAAGGATACACTAACTGTTGTGCGGCGGCGGTGTCTTTCGTAGATATTGATACGTTCTATTATATTTTTGAAGCGAAACTTCTTTAGGCGCATGAGGGTAAAATTTTTACAGATGAAACGTCACGCCGGTATGCAACGGAAGTGTCGGAAAAGAGAGAGAGAGTGATCGAGACCGATTGAGAGAGAGTAAGACAGGGCGAACGTAGCATGAGCAACTAGCCGTGGAGTGAGAGTAGGGAGCAAGCGAGTGAGAAAGATTGAGAGAAAAAGTGAGACAGAGCGAATGTCGTATCACGCCTTTTTCCCTTCCTCTTAATCTTGGAAATTTAAAGTTTTAGATTTGTATAAATATAAACAAGATTTATAAATTAGTTCGCCAAAGAAGTTTCACTTCTGACATGTGTACTTTGTACGCACGCATGTTTTTATTTGTTCTATTATCAATAGGTATCGCAGTGTATACAATGAAAAAAATTTGAGCAAAATTTTTGACACTTTGAATCACATTACTCAAGTTTTAGCAGAGAAGCCTTATATATTCTAGTAATAAAAATAGCCTGTTTCTCAGGGATAATGTAGGATTTAAGGGTGTAAAATCGGTTTTTAAGTTAATTTATGACAAACATACAAAAATACCAAATTATCCTCTTTATAATATTAGTATAGTTAGTATGTTTCATAAAATCCTTTATAACATTTTTTTTTAATTTGTTTCAGATCGCCTATATATTGTTCCTACTGATGTTTACATATACAGTATTAGTCAAGATGGACCTGACTCCATCTTGGCCGGAGATATACTCCATTTGTTATATTATAACGTTCTTATGTGAGAAGTTAAGGGAAATCATTACGTCCGAACCTGTTGCTATTAGGTAAGAACTGGCTATTAATCTTGTTTCTTCTATCTCTAGTAAAGATAGATGTAGATATATGTTCTCTTTTCTTCCTTATTAATTGTTTCTCGTTTCCTCTTCTGGCCTTCTAATCAAAATATCTTTATATTCAAAAATTATATTTAAGATGTCGTCTACATAATTTAAGAATTTCATAATTTAATATAACTTCATAATTTCATTTGTTTAATTGTTTAATTATAGTTGTTATAGATTGTTTTTTTTTATCGATTCAATGTAATTGACTCTAAATTATTTTTCTTATAGACAAGTCTTAAGTTATAATTATTTCTATGATGTTTTCTATTTACTATTGTGTATTTTTTCTTTTGATTTGTAATGTATCTGAGTTAGTGTAATTGGACTTGATGGCCGTTCTAGCTAACTATAAATAAATAAATAATCATTGTTTAAACGCCCAAATTGATTTCTTATTCCCATGTTTTAACATTGACTGTTTATTAGTCGTCTATTTAAATTAAACTAAATAAATTAATATTAAATCTTATTATATTGTCTTATTAATAAATTAATATTAAATATTAGTCTTATGAATTACAAAAACTCTTTTCAAATCAAGTCAGTTCTAGTGTTCCTACAAAATACTGAAATGACACACGCATTGCTTGTTTACTACAAGCAATCTCACCTTTTTTAATATTAGTAATACTTATTGTGAAATTACTCATTACTTTTATCTATTTCTAGACATAAGTTCAGTGTATGGGCTTGGAATATGTGGAATACGTATGACGCAGGCTTTATAATATTTTTCCTTGTGGGCCTAACGTTGAGGCTTCGGGCTGGGTCCATGGACGTCGGTCGGGTAATATACTGCGTCGACATCATCTACTGGTATCTCAGGATACTCAACATTCTGGGTGTTAATAAGTACTTAGGTAAGTACCCGTTGAATTTACACTAAGTTATAGTAGTATTCTTGATAGATAGGTAATCAAAACCTAAGCTTCAAGAATTTTAAAAATTGAATCAGTATAATAAGTACATGTAGTAAAATTGGTGGTAGAACCAGTGTGGTTCGCCCGGGGAAGTACCACCGCCACACTTATTTCTAGCGTAAAGCAGTTATTGCGTTTCGATAGAAGGGTGTGGTTGCCGGCACGCTATAATATGGGGCGACCATCTTAGTCCTCGGGAGTAGCAACGCATCTGTGATTGACTTCAGACAGAACCCATGTTCTGTATGAAGTTGCTTACGATGTCCATGGGCGGCGGTCACCACTTGCCATCAAGTGGACTGCATGCTCGTTTGCTATGTAGTTATGTACTCACTTACGAATAAGACCGAAGTGAGATCTCCAGGTTTCCTATAGACTAGTTGCCACTCTTAGGACTTTTTGACGTCTCTTTTTAAGAGTAACTCATCAAATCAAGCCCGTCTCTAAGTAGGTCCCCCTTATATAGACCACTACTGTATAATATATCCCAAACTATGAGGGGAAGTTGACCCCACCTTCTATACACAACAATGCACTTAACACAACTGCAACTGGCAGAATCCATGAAGGTTTTAACCAAGTTTAACCTCTTCCGTCTATTCAGTATACCATGTACTTATATACAAATGAATGTGTAAATAAAACAGCTTTAGAATATTGAACCTAAAAGTAGCGAAACTAAATGTCATGTTTATGTGAGTGACTAAACAATTTATCTAAATTGAATGAGCGGTTACTCAGAGGCTTCGGTCGTCTTTACGACCTCTTAGGGAATGAGGACAAATTGGGGAGGACATCAAATTAGAGAGGATGTGTACTTTAACTATAGGAAGTTAACCGAATTGTATCGACCGTTAAACTGCCAGCATTAATGTTTAATGGGTACAGGCTGTTATGTGGTTGTTGTTTTCGGAAACTTTATTAGTACTCGTAGTACGATTTTATTATGTTTCATCGAAACGAGCGTTTTTATGTTTTTGTTCATACATTACAATGTAAGTTGCATGATGCTATATAAATTAAACAGTACTGTGTTTTGGTTGAAACTTGCCCTCTCGATCGGGAGGTCCGAGGCTCAAACCTAGACACACACCACTGATTTTACTAAAATTATGTGCGCATTATAAATTAATTGCATAGATACATTGCGACCCGCGTGGAGGAGCGGTTACCATAACGGTCTGACCCGCAGTAGACCCGGCATTCCCGGCCAGACAGGTGTTGACAGGCCAGACAGGCCAGACAGGCCAGACAGGCCAGACAGATCTGAATGTTGAGTTTAGAATCATGTTCTGGATTCGTGTTGTGTGTGTCCATGGTACCCACGACACAGGAAAAAAAACTTGTGTGGGCCTATGAGTGTAGAAAGCGTGTGTATTGCTAACTCAGAAGTCTAGTTGACACGCGTCGGATAAGTATGTCTCGATTATTACGCCCATCAGACCGAAACACATCAGCACCTAAGTCACCGCAGGTGCGGCAAACCACTTTAATGTGCAACCGTTTGTGATTGTACGCACTTAACCGCTACAAAATTTCAGCCGTGGCGGTTGTAAGGAGAGCTGCGGCTGACCGCTATAGCGGCCAATCGCGAAGAAACCGCGTTAAGCGGTTGGGCCGCTCAAACGAACTGCCTAGGCGGCCAACCACTCAGCGAAGGAAGACGCCGAAAGGGCCAGAGAGCGCGCTGAACCCTCTCGGAGAAGGATCCGCCGCGGCCGCCAGTAACGACGCCCTGTAGTTCCGGGATCAGAATAGGACTACGGCATCCCCTGCCTGTCGTAAGAGGCGACTAAAAGGGGCTTCCGGGGTTGCAGACGGCTAGAGTGGGAGCTCGAACCGTTCGGTCAGGCAATCCCGGGAAGGACGGCGGTCGCATACCGTCGTAAAGACTAGACGGAGCGGTGGGCCCAGCCGCCCATCTGGGAGGAGCCCGATGGGGCAACGCGCTCGGAGGATTCCGGTTGAAGTCGTTTCGAGATCCCGAAGTCCTCCTTTTCAGCGCCAAGGACGGCCACCGGGGGGGTTTTAGTGCGGTAAAAATCCCACATAACCCTGCGTCGCTCCCACGGCGTCGGGTACCTTTTGAAGGTTTCCCCCTCGAAAACAAAAAAAAAAAAGGCGGCCAACCACTAGTGCGTAAAAGCGCTTAAACTTATAGAAAGAAATAGGCCTAGGGCCACTACCACCGAGAGTAACCACTAAGAGTTCTACCACCGCTAAATAGCTATGGCGGTGGTGCATCCGCAGTCGGACCACTAAGTTATTAGTACACATAGGTTGTATTCTCTTTTCTAACTGTAATTTCTTGTTACAGGTCCTCTAGTCACGATGATGGGTAAAATGGTTAAGAATATGATATACTTCGTGGTGCTATTGTTGGTTGTACTGATGTCGTTCGGTGTCGCGCGGCAAGCCATATTGTATCCAGATAAGGAAGCCAGTTGGTATTTAATAAGAGAAGTAAGTAAATTATAACCTATTCCTTCAGTTTCAAATCTTCTAAATTTTGCTCTCAACTTAATCTTTATTTCATTGTATTAGGAACTCTGAAAACTGCATGCAAGTCGGAAAACCTAAAACGGTATATATAAGGATCATCTATCTAACAACAAATGTCTATTTAAATGCATAACTAGCATTTTTACTAACTATTTCATTCATCATTATTATCAGACTAACTATCATTAAAGTTGAACATTACTTCGATTGGAAAAAACCTTAAAATCTATACTAACGTCTTCACAGCAATCGTCCCTACATCTACTAACTTTTGCAGGTTTTCTTCCAACCATACTTCATGTTGTACGGCGAAGTGTTTGCCGAGCAAATGGCGCCACCTTGTGGCCTGCCGGGCCTCGAGGAGTGCCGCGTGGGGCACTGGGTGCCACCTGTAGTCATGAGCGTGTACCTCCTCATTGCGAACATATTGCTCGTCAACCTTCTTATCGCGGTCTTCAATAACATCTTCATCGAGGTCAACGGCGTGTCGCACCAGGTTTGCGACCACACGACCCTTGTCGAATGTCGTAGTCGTTGTCGTCGTGCCCTTAGTTAGCCTGTTGCGAGATTTGATTCGGTTTAGTTTCAGTAGCTTGCGGTTAAGTAGCCACCAGTAGAAGATTCCGATAAAAGTAGAAAAGTCAAAGACACGTAGATCTATTACGCTTTTTAGGCGGTATTATTATTTTTTTGAAGTTTTGTTTTATTACTACTATTCCTATATGTCTTATTCTTTTCTTTGCAATCTTTCGACTCTCACATCAAAATATCATAGTTTATCACGCAATTTTATTTTCTGAAGAAACATATTCATATAAATCCATGACACGACATAATTTATTCAGGGCAAAAAGTAAAACGCTTGTTCATGGCAAGTTATTATGGGTTACACAAGGCTTTAACATCAAGGGTTTACATAACAAGTTACACTTTTCCTTACACCTTTGCCTCGATAAAGTTATTTTTTTGTCTCAAACATCATAGTTATTTATTTAGTTATTTCTTTATTCTATGTAGTTTTTCTTTTATGTTTACGAACAATTGTTTCATTTGCCATTTTGATTTCATTATTTTGCGTTTTTATGATTTGCGGCTTAATTTCTCGCACCGTTGTCCGTAGATATTCTACCAACCGTACTTCATGTTGTACGGTGAGGTGTTCGCGAACGATATCGATCCTCCCTGTGGGACCGGTATCACCGACCCCAAGTGCGTGACGGGCAGATGGATCACCCCCATCGCGATGACGATATACCTCCTCGTCGCCAACATCCTGCTCATAAACCTCCTCATCGCGGTCTTTAATAATATCTTTAACGAAGTCAATGAAGTCTCGCATCAGGTTTTTCTTTTTTTTATTTGCTTTCGTCTGCTATTTGTTCGCTGTAGAATCTACTGACGTTATAAAAAATATAGTAAGATCATTTATAATATATTTTTTATTTGATATCATGTTCTAGGATTTTCTGGACCATATTTCACTTACAACGGGATAAGTCATGTGACATTAAAAGATTCTCTTAATATGTCCACAAACAATCTTCTAATTAATAACGCAAATATACTTAGCGTTACCATCAGTACTTTAAATCCAAAATACTCCAGTTTATCGAATTATCCTAGAATTTGCATACAAAATAGATTCTAGAGCGAATTAATGCATGATTTGCAATATTATTTACTGTTTAACAATAAATAAAGCGAATAAATATACTACTTATTATATTCTAATTATTAGTTTTTACTTGTTTTATGTTATTTCATTTTTTTTTTATTTTGATGTACGTAGTTTAATTTACAATCAAATTGTGCATGCCAAGTGCTGAATATTTTATGCTTTTGTTGTGCAATATTTTTGTCTCTTTTGAAAAGACGAATATTTCATGAGTCTGACAATAGGCTTAAGTTTTTTTATTAATAGCAGTATATTTTAAAAGCAGTTTATGAAACTGAACGAAATAAAGCAATGAAATGTAAGTACATAACAATTGTTAAAGAATACAATATTCGATCTTTAATACATTTTCCGTTCACTAGGTTTGGATGTTCCAACGGTTCACGGTAGTGATGGAGTACGAACAGAAGCCAGTGTTGCCACCGCCGTTGATAATATTTTGCCACATATACGCTACCTGTAAGTGGGTAACGAGGAACGTATCGCACAAGAGGTTCCAATACGACAATGGCTTGAAACTGTTCTTGGAGAAGGAGGAATTGGAGCGGCTTTACGATTTTGAAGAGGAATGTGTTGAAGGGTATTTTAGGGAACAAGTAAGTTAAAAATGGTAGAAACATAAGTATGATATTTTTTTTTGAAAAAAAAAATCTATTATATATAATTAATTATATTGTTCCAAAAATTAAATATTTTCCGGATTGAGTAATTTGTAAATAAAAAATGACTATGAAATAAATAATTGACTTAGGTTTTAAATTATTGGCTATAATAGCTATAATAATATGATTTTTAAATAGGGGTATCAATGGAGCAACCAGTCCACCTAATAGTAGTTACGTGGTCACTGTCCACCATATTCAAGTGTTGAGTGTAGATCACTCAACACTTGATTAGAGTCCTCTATAATCTTTAAACCAAGACACAGCGCTTAATACTGCTGTTATTAGGCAGAAAAAGGTGAATGGTGATGACCCTCGGAGTTGAACATTAAAAAAGATACTACCTTTTTAATAGATATTTCCGATAATTGTATTCCTGTTTAAAGTGATAAACTCCTTTGCAATTCATGTCTAGACTCATCAAGCAGAGTTTGTTTAACAAAATCTGGAATACGATTATTCAATTCAATTTATCAAACGTTTACGCAATGACAAAGTTGATTGTCGTTCATTCTCAAGTTTGATGTTTTTCCTCGTAATCACGTAGCAATTTCCATCCTTTGTTGTTTCGTGACAGCAAAAGACTCTTAGAATGAAAAGGCACTTATTTCTTCAACAAAAGCGAACGCTTTTTACAGGAAGTTAAGTTATCCAATTCAATTGAGGAGAGAGTGAGGAACACGACGGATAGGGTGGAACATATCACGACCAAAATGGAAGACTTAAATCAAAAAGCTATTTGCCAAATACAATCTGTACAGGTAGGTGAATTAAATGTGTGTATAAATATATATTTTACATATTTTCAAGCTATTTTAGAAGACTTAAACGGAACTTAACTTGCTTTTATCGTAATTCTATAAAGAGATCGACACTATATGAAAGGTATTTATTAAATAAAAGATTACCTTTGTATGGTATACATTTTTCTTTGATATTTCTAAGGTTAATTCATTTATACAAAAATCAACATATCAAATATTAATTTACTTTAAAATGTTTATAAGTTTGCATATTGCAAAGTATCAAATTATAATTTTTAAACCAAAATTTTCCAGAGTGTAGAATTTAGGTTAAGGAAGCTAGAAGACGTAGCGGAACAAACTATGAACCATCTTGCCGTGATCCATCGTTTCATGGCAACTCACCCTTCGTTAGTGAACCGGGGCTCCACTGACACGCTGGGGCCTCCGCCCCCGACGTTCCAAGCGGGTGGGTCGAGGCTTAGGACTGCAAGTGACAGGTCGGAGGTAAGAATGGTAGTGGTGGAGGTAAAAGTGTAGATGATACTCTTTTTAATGTTGTAAAAGAATGGATTGGATTTATAAGTGGAAAAGGCAAATCAATAATTGTCGTTGTGTTATAGATACTGCAGATAATATTACATGTTACGAAAATGTAACAGTATAAAGATAAAGAAAAGGAATTGATTATTGAAATATTTAAATATTAATTACATAAATTTGAATGTTTTGTTAATGTCAGTTGTGTTTGTTTTGTCAAAGATTCATGTGCAACTAATTTGCATTCCGATATTTCGTACTAATGCAGCATTTTCTGTTTGCATGTCATTAACTTCGATGTTAATTAGATTAGAGTTTATTATTGTTTTTACTTCATGTGTTGTGTTGTCGGATCGTCAGAATTTTCCATTATCCCAAATTATTTGATAAACTTTATTTTTATTACCTCTTTCTATTTGTAAAATTCTGATGTTTCGTCTGTGCTTTTTGCGTTTCGTGTTGGCGTCATTCGGAGATACTAACTGCAAAATGTGTAAGTTTTAATACTGATATATCTCTATCTGAAAAATCTCTATCTGAATAAATGTACCTAATCACAACTATCGATTCAGTCAGTAGTATGTTTTAATTTTTCTGTGTACGTAATGTCGCTTATATATCCGAAGGTAATCATTGTTAAAAAATACTTTTCGGAAAAGTCAGCTAACCTTTATCCATGTTAGTGTTTAGAAGCTTGTGTTAGATTGGTTAAAATCATCATATAACTTTTTAGAATTTCAATTAAAATTATACAATTGGAAAATTTCATTGTAAAATCAAAAACTTCAATACTTACTAATAAAAAAGCTGACAGACAAATAACGAACATCATTTCACAGTAACTGTTTTACATGACATTGCTAAAAGCTTAAACCACAAAAAAACTAGACTAACGTCGTTTCCAATTCATCTAGATGGAGATATACATACCACGGACAGTACTAAAAGACTCGAAATCTTTGAAACTATTCTTAAAAGTAATCCGAATGACGTGTGAAAGCGATATGGACGCGCTAAAGCTGGTGCCGCGACAGGTGCTGTCGGACAGCGACACGGGCGCCGCGCGCTTCGTGGTGCGCCCCGTACAGGAGGAGGACGAACGCACTCAGCCCTCCGACGTAAGCACTCTAGTTAGATCTAACGATGCGGATAGCTGTCCCGATCAACAGGTTCTTCATTTAACTACTATTTACTGATTACGTTTTGTTGTATTGCGATTTTTTGTTCCGTTTTAATCATTTCGTTTACGGTATACACCAAGGCGTTTTTGGACCGCTAGTTTTAATTGTTGTTCATTTACTACGCTTGTCAAACCTTGTTAATGCTGTTAAATGAAGAATTAATTGCTGAAGTAAATATGTAAGTAGGCATTTATCAAATTGAGAAAACGTTTTTTTTTAAATTCAATTCAATAATAAGCAATTTATATAATTACTTCAATCAAAAAATATATTTGGGCAGTAAGACGCGTGGTTATCTAAATTATGGATTATACAATTGGTTAATAAAATACTTAATTATAACGAATAAACTGATACAAAGTGCATTTAAGGTTAATAATAAACACTTAAACTAAAATTATAAAGTTGTAGAGATAGCGCTTGGTGTCGCGTGAGACAGCACCATTTATGTGTACTGTTCAGTTTTGCTTGTTTTTTACATTTACCTCATTGCACCTTTTAAAGATGCTACACGATAGCTTTGTATTTGTAAGTCGTTCTTTGTAAATCATTGTTAAAAGTTTTAAGTATGATCTGAAGTAATCGATGCTTCCCTAATTTTGAACATTAAAGTCTTTTAACGCTTTCGATATTCATTTACATTTTTTATCTTTGTGTGTTGTTATTTTTGAGATTTTGCTATCTTCTCTTTTATTAAGCATGTTCTTATTAAATAGAATAATCGAATATCTGTCATGATTTGTTTTGTATGATTACAAATTACATATAGATTACATATTTCTTTTCACCGAATCAATACATAGTAGATACATGAGTGCATTAAATTATTAATATCTGTGTTGATTTTTCTAACACCCATGCCAATCCTCTAGGATGAGCTTCCTCAGTCAGGCCCCGAAGCAGCCGTGGAGAAGGATGCAGATGCAGATTCCATATCAACTTCATCAGCGGGTAGCGTTGCGGGGCCGGACGTGACGGTGGTCAGACCGCCAGCACCAGTCACACCTGCTAGACAGAGGTCGTCTGACAGCAATAGGACCGAACCTAGTGATGAAAGGAAAGGTAATGACTTTAGTAAATACATTTTTTTTAAATAAATGTTTTCTTCTAATCTGATCGCTGATTTTTTCATAAAACAACCTGTCTGCCTTATTGCACAGTATCATTACTGCCGTCTAAGGACATATATAAAACAGGATATTGCAATATCAATCACACATGCGTTGCTACGCCCAAGGACTGATATGGACCCCTCATATGAAAGTGTCGTCAACCATCCATCGAAAAGCTAGTTAGAAATAAGTGTCTGTCACTTTCCCTTATTGTATGGTGTGAATGTAAAAATCTCAATTTACTATGTGACAAATATTTTATATTAATTTGTTAAATATTACTGTTGTTCAAACGGAGATAAAGAGTATAAATAATATTAATAATATTATTTTTCTATACACAGCGCCATCTACAGTCGACGATGCTTTCTTGCCAGAAATGCGTGATATGCATTTAGATGTGCACAGTTTGCGCCCGCGCACCACATCAGCGGGTACGCGACGTACAGCGAACACTAGGCGGTAAGTCTTAGTAATCTCATATATAATGCTATTAATCATTTTAGACTAATATTATTGCGAATTTGATAGATTTCAATGTGAGAACAGGGACTCGTGATATGCGGTTTTTGAAATTCATTTTACTGATGTTTCGAACCACTTACATAGATCGCAGAAAGGAGAAAACAATGTAACTGCGTCGATATATCGACAAAAATAGTTGAAAAACTGCATATTGTGAGTTGTGTATCGTGAGTTACGTATGAGAATTAATGCAATAAATAATAATTGTAGTAATCATGAAAAAACATATTCTGATAAATTCTTCTGAAATTGAATAAAATATAGATATCAATTGTATTACATTTGAGCATTATTTGACTATGAGTGAATTGAAAATGCAACAAGATTCTATTAATTATTATAGAAATACGAGATGTTATTGTGAATAAGTTTAAGTGGTTTCGGAGCTATAATTGTATCATATAGAAATAGAATAGAAGCAAAACATTAAAAGTAAAGCACAAAAATTCTGAAAATTTAGAACAATGACAACACAATTGCTAGTTTCACGAGGACTCATCCATGATTGTTTTGTTTAAAGCATGAGAGCTGTTTAATTTGTTTCGTCATCAGCATCGGTGGCATTCATTCGTTTACCATCATATACTGAATTGGCGATAATCGTTAGCGATAAATCAAAATTGTCACCGCCATGATTGTTTTTAATTTTATTTTTTGTTACCTTCTTGCATCTGTTAGGAGACGGTTGTGGAAACAGTAAGTCAAATAGACGTTTGGCGAATGGCTTAGCTTGTGTATAGCGTAGTTAGCACTAGTGCCTTTGTATCGATGTATCGACATTCACGTGTTTTAGTGCTTCACACGTGTTCACATTAAGCTCCAGTTCACAATACATTAACAGACTACTGCACCTGTGATTTCTGGTCACTCACACGAGCAACTGAATTCTTATATGTTTCACATTCACAGTAATAGTTGACTATTAAACGCATTATGTCGTATTCTGGTACTGTATTTTTAAATCCGTATTTAAAATTTGTCTCTAAAGCAAAATTTGCCTTGATTTTTAAATATACATTAAAATATTTTATCTTAACTTTTGCATTAACACCATTTACTTCTAACATCACTGTCTCGAACGTCGTTTTATTCTCTATTAAATAGTTATTCTTCTTTCAAAATTCTTCTTTCAGTACAGCAGTACTTAATTTTATATTTACTACATAGTTAGTAGTACTTTTGATAATGAATCATGTTTACAACTGTCACGATACTGACGATAAATAAGAAAGAATACAATAATGTGTCGCACAGAAAAAAAAAAATACACCACAAATCACATTCATTAACAATAACTTGAACAATCTTACATATACAAAAACTATATACAATAACAATAAACTATAAACATAAAACGACCATAAACCAAAAAATAAACACAACATACAACATTAAACTAATGACTGGAAAGGCCTAACCTAACCTAACCTAACCTAACCTTACATTAACAGAAAACTATTACGAATGAAAAGATCGAACAATAATACAAAATACTTAACAACACATAACAGCAAACACAACCCAATCTGATGCAATAATGACAATGTCCGTGATCTATAGGCGGTCAGAAGGCGGCAACGACTGTGGGATGGGCGGGCCGCACTCCACGCACCACCTGGCGCCGAGGCGACAGCACAGTCAGACGCACTCCGAGCCCGACAACTCGGCTGTGGACGCCAGCTCGCTGCATAACTCTGTTACGGGTAAGTGTTGATGACACGGGCCACCGGCCACAATCACAAAATACACTCATAGCCCCACACTAGGATTTTCTCTTGTGTCGTGGGTACCATGGACACACACAAGACGAATACACAAACACCCACAGAACATGAGTCTAAACCTGTCTGGCCGGGAATCGAACCCGAGGCACATTACACGTCAGACCGGTATGGTCGGTATGCTCGGCCACGCGGGTCGTCAATGCTGCCACTGGCATATTTCCTATACTTTTTATAATGTATATGTAATTTTATATAGACTCGCTGCACACGGTGAACGCTTCTAGCTTCTAGTGGAGGCGTTTGTGGCAAAAATTACTCACATTTTAAGATACATTTTTGTTGTAAGGAGCTTTATTCTCATTTTTATATAATAATAGGTGTACCCTGCGCGCGTTGCTACGCTATCACAAATTAAAAATAAGTACACCAGTTCGCGAGCTCATGAATAACAACTTTACTAAAGATCACATGATCAAATGAATAGTTTGCGATTCTATAGAGGACATACAGACAAACATTTAATTTTATAAGAAGAGGAAAGAAGATGGAAGCAACATAGAATTCGTACAGTAGTTTCTGCGATTCAGTGAGACGGTGTGGTTGCCGATTGAATTCCATGTAGCCTTACGAGTAGTAGTCCTCGGGAGTAGCAACTTTGATCGATTTCACATAGTACCCACGTTCAATACGAAGTTCCTTACAAATGTTCATTGACAGTGACCATATACCATCAGGTGGACTACGTTCTCGTTTGCCACTTCAATTTTATGAAATAATAATAATAGTAAAGCGAAGGGTTCCATTACCTTTAAATTTTCTTCCTCAAAAACATTTTTCTTATTTTACCTTTGGCCTACAAAAACAATGTTATCTTATTAACATTTTAAATGCGAAAGTTTGTAAGGTTACATGTGTTTTTGTTACTCTTATACCCAAAAACAACCGGTCGGATTTCGCTGAAAGTGGATACACATAGTTTAGACCTTTTTTTTCGAGGGGGAAACCTTCAAAAGGCACCCGACGCCGTGGAAGCGACGCAGGGCTATGTGTCTAAAACCTCCCCGGTGGCCATCCTCGGCGCTACAAAGAGTACTCTGAGATCTCCAAAGCAATGCAACCGGAATCCTCTGAGCGCGTTGCCCCATCGCGCTCCTCCCAGATGGGCGGCTGAGCCCACCGCTCCGTCCAGTCTTTACGACGTTATACAACCACACATACCGCCATCCTTCCCGGGATCGCCTGGCTGGACGATTCAAACTCCCACTCTCGTCGCCTGCTACCCAGGAAGCCCCTTTTAGTCGCCTTACGACAGGCAGGGGATACTGTAGCCCTATTCTGATCCCGGAACTACAGGGACACACATAGTGTTGACCTAGATGACGTGACCGATGCGGGCAAAGCTGCGCTAATGACCTAGTATTATGGATATCTATTCTATAGTCATTTCATTCATTTGATATATAGATATTTTAAGATCATTCTTTTTACTACAGTTTTACATTATTTTATGTAGATCGGTAACTTATTATATAGTCGTGCTTCTTCAAATAATACCGTTTTCCTTACAAATAAGGTTCCTTCTTTGTGTAGTTCAATTGTATATTTGATTCTTTTTTCAGTGTCATAGTTCACATATAAAAGGTGTATTAAACATACTTTCCCTATAAAATTCTGAATCGACCATTCGAAGTGTCATGTGAAAAAGTCCGCAATAAATTCGAAGCTTGTAGCTCTTTTAAATATTAACATGCTCTGTTCGGTAGATTTATAACGAGGAATATTTCAGTGGTTACATAATAGTTTCTCGCTCGACTTTCATAATAGAGCTTTGTAAAGATTACACAGCACCGTGCAACTAAGAAATATTGCTTGTGAGTTCTTATTAGTAAGAATTACCGGCGGTTGAACATAGCTTCATTAATAATAGTTGATTATGATTAATGTTTTGTTTAAATCTTGTTAATGTATGTGTATGAAGTTTTTAAAATGTTTATTCTTACTGTATCATACTAATAAACAGGTGGCGTAAAAATATATGTTTATGATTGTAAAGTAACAGATTGGTCTCAATTGGATTTAGAAATAAATAAAACAGACTCCCCAGTCAAATCACACTCGTTGCACCACCTTGCAGGATAAACCAATCACTACATAGTATAAAACAAAGTCCCTAAACGCTGTCTGTCCCTATGTATGCTTAGATCTTTAAAACTGCGCTACGGAGTTTAATGAGGTTTTTGTAATACATAGAGTGATTCAAAAGAAAGGCTTTTATGTATAATTCATGTATAATGTAGTAGAGACACTGATAATTTTAGATTGTTCACTTTTAGTCGGAACGATGTTCGCCGGGTCGACTAGTCTATAATAAACTAGGTTGCTCACGCAGTTTTGTTCACTCGATTTGTTTACGTTTACCGCGGTAATAGTATTCTGTAAGTAAATGTAGAACATAAACTCTTTTAGCGAAATCCAACCGGTAGTTTTTGCATGAAAGACTAACAAACACACAAACATTCTTTCACATCCGCTTAGACGTTCATATTTTTGGTTGGTTTTTTTTAATTATCAAACTGAAGTAGCAAACGAGCTGTTTTTTTATACTTTAACCTAACGATGAGGCAGACGGGCTACCTGATGGAAAGTAGTCATCGTCGCCTATGGACACTCGCAACACCAGAGAAGTTGCCAATGCATGGCCGGCTTTAAAGAAGAGCTCTTTTCGCACCTTGAAGAACCCCATGCCATAGAGCTAATGAGCATGCACTCCACTTGATGGTAAATGGTCACTGCCGCCCATGAACAACTGTAAACCACTTTATATAGAACATAGGTTCTATTTGGAGTCAATCACAGATGCGTTGCTACTCCCGTGGACTAAGATGGTCGCCTCATATAGAAGTGTGCTGGCAACCACACCCTTCCAACGAAACGCAAGAACTGTTTTACGCTAAAAATAAGTGTGGCTGTGGCATTTCCCCGGTCAAACAACACTGGTTCTACTGCCTTCAGTTTATAATATCAATAAGAATATGATTATAACAACTTACTATATGGTCGTGAATTACACTAAATAGGTATATAACGGCGGTTCAATATAACACTAGTGATTAAACAGAAATGTTCAGCATTTGCAACTGAGAGGTTGATTAATGACGTTCTGGTCCAAAGCAAATTGCATTCTATTAATCTAGACTCGAGAAGCTTTGAAATACATTTACAATTCAATTGTTAGTATAAGTCAGGGTTTATGACATTTAGAATCAAATATAATTCACTTAATATATATTCTAGAACAAATTGTTTCTTGCTCACTAGTTGACACGGCGAACTTCGTTCCACCTAAAAGTCAAAAATCTAAAATTATCCCTGTTTCTCTATATGTAATAAACATACTCGGGCCAAAATAGGTTTTTTTCGTGATATGAAGAAACAAACGAGCAGTCCAACTGAAGGTAAGTGGTCACTACCTTCAATGGACATGTACAAGTAAATCACAATAAAGGAGTTTTATAATTGTATATGACCTCATATACAATTATAAAACTCTATAATTTTACGCCAAATCGACAAAATTTGACCTTACGATTTGGTTTGAATTTTCCACCCTTTTCTACATTATTAGGAACGTCTCATGTCTTTTTTAAATTGACCCAAAAATTAATTCGATAAAAATCAGTCATCAGTCAATAATTATTGATTTTTTTTTATATATAAAAAACGTTGTAAGATTTTATAACAAAAACTTTAAACAAAATATTTTTTTTTAAATTTCATTTTTATATGAAAATTATTATTTTAGGTAAATATGTTGATTTTTAAAAAAATACCATTTCTAAAAATTTGAACTATGATGTTTTCACAGAACATCAGAACAAAAAAAGTAAAAACAAAAATTCAAAGTGACAATCGTCAATAAAATTTTATTGTTTTAATGTAACCAATTCAGCAATTTAGGTTACATATGTAAGTATACTCTATGGAGTATACATTCGTACCTAATTATAACATGTTACATATATCCCCGTTGTCCCCAGGCCGCCAGTCCGGCTGGGAGGCGACGGGCGGCGCGGCGGGCATGCCGGCGGGCGGGCGCCGCGTCGCGCCGCGCTCCTTCCTGCTCGCGATGCACGAGTACACCAGCATCACGGACGAGCTGGAGACCGTGTACGGATTGTTCTCACCGCCTCATACGCCCATGTGAGTATGGCTTTAGTGATATTTGTGCCTCTATTTTTTTTTATCTGACTGAAGTAGCAAACGAGCATGTAGTCCACCTGCCCATGGACTTCCGTAATCAACTTCATACAGAACGTGGGTTCCATCTGAAGTCAATCACAGATGCGTTTCTACTCCTGAGGACTATGATGATCGCCCCATGTTAAAGTGTGCCGGCAACCACACCTTTCTATCGAAACGCAAGAAATGCTTCCCGCTAGAAATACTATCTCCGCCGCCCACGCCCTTGTAAGGAGAATTTGTGTTTCTAGCGCCATCTCCGCCACACACGCCCATATGAGTAACATTAATGTCTTTAGCGCTATCTCCGCCACATACGCCCATGTTAGTAACATTTGTGTATTTAACATTATCTCTGCCGTAGTAACATCTCCGCCGCACATGCCAATGTGTGTCTTTAGTAATATTAATGTTTTTAGCGCTATCTCCGCCACACACGCTCATATTAGTTACATTAGCTACATCTTAGTAACATTAACGTATTTAGTGCCATCTTCGCCAGACACGCCCATGTTAGTAACAATATTTTACAAGGTGGAAGAACCAGAGCAGTTCAACATTGTGAAGGGGAGGTACCAACGCCACACTTATGTCTACCGTGAAGCAGTTCTTGCGTTTCGATGGAAGGAGTGGTTACCGGCATACTTTTATATGAGATGATCTTAGAGAATACCAATTTGTGATTGACTTCAGGTAAAACCCATGTTCCATATGAAGTTGGTTACAGATGTGCATGGGTGGCAGTGACTACTTACCATAAGGTGGACTGCATGCTCATTTGCTACTTCACTCCCATAAAAAAATGCGTTACCTAATAATAATATTAGCCTTTTAAGGTGCCTTCAAATAAGCCGCTAAGTTGCGCGTAAAGGTTATATATTTAACAGTAACTAAAAGAAAACCAGACTAAGCCCTCCTACGCACTAGCGGTTAACCGCTAATAGTTTAATATGAAACCGTCCCAAAATGTTAAACCGCCGCGGTTGAAATTTAGGGGAGGTTTCATATTAAACTGGAAAAGCGGCTAGCCGCGCGGTCTGCCGCGCCCGCGGTTAACTGCTAGTGCGTAAGAGGGCTTAGTGCATCATCTGCGTCATAACTAGAAATTTAGTATACGATCTGTACTATAGAATATTTTATACCTTTCTACAATTTGCGCAATGTATGTAAGTCTATCTTTACATTAACATTCTGAAAGAAAACACGTACCTATGAATCCTCTCCCGTGGGTCCCATTAATATTCATAATAGTACGTTTCCTCTTGCGCCCTCTAATAATTTGTTAAAAAAATAAGTGCTCAGTAATCCAAAGCTGAATAAAATGTATTATAAATTTATAATACGACAACCTAAACGATGAGATAAAGGTATTTCGAACTCGTAATAACATTTCCTAACTTTTAATACTTGTTTACGAGTCCCAGCGGTACATGAAATGGGGTGCTTTTATTAAATAATACTTTTACAAAAGGAATCTGCTAATCTCACTTTGTAGAACGTAGAACTCATAATTAGATCTACTGGTTCTTTTCTTTCTGATAAATTAGGTAAATGAAAAGTTTCATTATTTACCGGTCTTACGGATTATCCCAAATTTTATTTTTAACTATAATTCGTATAACAAAATCATAAGCGTTGGGGAGCCAAAGTTATTCAAATCCTTTTAAACACGGACGTAAACAATGTAGCTTATATTCCGTTCCAAATATGAGGTCCAAAGCGTAGTTTCATATTTTGCGGTAGAGGGATTAGCAAACACATCTGCGGACCTTTGGGGCCACGAGAATGTGTGACCCATCGCGTTAATTGACATATTAAAATACTTTAATGATGCTATAGCGGTCTTATGTTTTCTACTAATCACTTTAATTCGCATATAAATGAGAACAATATTTCGAACCAAGGACAACTGAACAATTCAGATTATCCAATGCTATTGTTTTCTTGTATAATTCATAATTATCTGGAAAATATATGTATGGCTTTATGCAAGTATTTTTTAACGTAAGTAAAGTCTAAACTAAAGTAATTATTTAAGAACAATATTTAGTTCTCTTTTATATTTTTGTGGAAAATATATGTATGGCTTTATGCAAGTATTTTTTCTTAATATTAGTGTAAGTAAAGCATAAACAGTGATTAATTAAGAACAATATTTTTAAACATAGTGAGGCGCGCCTCCAATATTTTCCACCAACGTAGTGCGATGCGTCTTAATGTGTTCCACTAACACAGTGCGTTGTGTCACTAATAGTCATTGTCTAGATTACTCGTCAGTATAATCTACGATAGTAAGACGACGCCTGGGTCACCGATGGTCGTCCCTGTAGCCTCGGGGTCAGAATAGGGCTACGGTATCCCCTGCCTGTCGTAAGAGGCGACTAAAAGGGGCTTCCGGGGTTGCAGACGGCTAGAGAGGGAGCTCGAACCGTTCGGTCAGGCAATCCCGGGAAGGACGGCGGTATGTGTGGTCGCATACCGTCGTAAAGACTAGACGGAGCGGTGGGCCCAGCCGCCCATCTGGGAGGAGCCCGATGGGGCAGCGCGCTCGGAGGATTCCGGTTGAAGTCGTTTCGAGATCCCGGAGTCCTCCCTTTTCAGCGCCGAGGACGGCCACCGGGGGGGTTTTAGTGCGGTAAAAATCCCACATAACCCAGCGTCGCTCCCACGGCGTCGGGTACCTTTGGAAGGTTTCCCCCTCGAAAACAAAAAAAAAAAAAAAAAAAAGGGTCACCGATGGTCATTATAATTAAAAATACCCAATACAACTTTTCATCTAGCTTTCTATTAACAAAATGGGACAGCGTTTGCGAGCAAAAGGTATTCAAAACCTCTCAAACAACGGACGACGGACGTAAACATTGCAGGTTATTTGTCGTTCCAACTCCGAGGCCCAAAGCGTAGTCTCGTATTTCGCGGTGAAGGGGATTAGCAAACACATCTGTGGACCTCTGGAGTCTCGAGCGTGTGTGACCCGTCGGTTTAATTGACAAATTAAAATAGTTTAGACCTACTCTAGATTACGTGTACTAAATTTTATGACTGGTTAGTACTTTTTCAATTGGTACAATGACTGCCCACGCCCCGTACGATGGTGGTAAATTAGGTCTTTCGATGGAAGGGTGTGGTTGCTGGCTCACTTTTACATGAGGTAGCCATCTTAGTCCTAGAGAGTTGTAATGTATCTGTGGTTGATTTTTGTTTGATACGTACAGACAAATTAATAGTATAATGTATGGGCTATGAATATATTGTCATCAAGTATTGTGTCAAATATAAAATCTGGTAGTTTTGAGTTGATACGATTTCAATGACGCAACAACAGACAAAAAATCTTTTAATTTTAGGGATTCTGAAGATTAATAAAAAATCTATTATAACTAATTCTCAGTACTTCAAACAAGGTAACAAGGATAAACATTTTATCC